>CM038680.1:200203491-200528012 GCA_021605205.1 Aegilops longissima | reverse complement strand
AACAAAGGGCGGTCGTCAACTAGTAATGATCAAGAAGTGATCCTGAACTCCTACTTACATCAAGCATAACCCGAAACCGTCTTCTCCTCTCGATCAACCCGAAAAAGAGACACTCACGATTCGCACACGGTTGGTGTATTTTAGAAGAGTTTGCTTCAAGTTTACTACAACGGATATTAACAAATTCCCATCGCCACATAACCGTGGGCACGGCTCTCGAAAGTTTATACCTGCAAGGGTGTCCCAACAAGCCCATGATAAGCTCTCGCGATCAGCGAAGGATATTCCTTCTCCCGGGAAGACCGATCAGTCTCGGAATCCGGCTACAAGACATTCGACAAGAATAAAACAAGACCAGCAAAGCCGCCCGGATGTGCCGACAAATCTGATAGGAGCTGCACATATCTCGGTCTCGAGGCACACCGGATGAGCAGTCCGTACAACTAAAACCAGACCTCAAGTTGCCTTGAGGGGCCCTGCAGGGCTCTAGTTAAGACCAACACTCGAAGGAGCACTGGTCCGGGGATAAAATAAAGATGACCCTCGGGCTCCGAAACCCAAGGGAAAAAGGGAATAGGTGAGGAAAATGGTAAAACCAATGTTGGGCCTTCTTTGGAAAAGTCTTATTCAAAGCGAACTGTCAAGGGGTCCCATAAATCACCCGACCGCGTTAGGGACGCAAAATCCGGGAACATAACACCGATATGACGGAAACTAGGGCGGCAAGAGTGGAACAAAACACCAGGCATAAGGCCGAGCCTTCCACCCTTTACCAAGTATATAGATGCATTAATTAAATAAGATATATTGTGATATCCCAACAAGTAAACATGTTCCAACAAGGAACAACATCTCCATGTTCCAACAAGGAACAGACTTCATCTTCACCTGAAACTAACAACGCTATAAGAGAGGCTGAGCAAAGCGGTAACATAGCCAAACAAGGGTTTGCTAGGAAGGGTGCAAAAGGTTAGAGGCTGCCATGGCAAATTGGGATGGCTTGATAAACAGGTGATAGGTAGCGCAGCATAGCGATAGAACGAAGCAACTAGCATAGCAATGATAGTAGTGAGATCCAGGGTAGCGGTCATCTTGCCTGAATTCCCGCTAGGAAGAAGAACGAGTCCATGAAGAAGATGAAGTCATGAAGGCGAACCAAGCGTGAGCGAGCGAATCCTCACGATCATAGCAAGCGGAACTAACAAGAAGAAGCACACAACAAGGTAAACACACCACACATGAACATGACAAGATGCACAACAAACATGATGCATGACAAATCTAGATGAGGCTACTCATGGCAAGAGATGATGCAAACAAGAGCAACACATCAAGGCAAGTTTAAATGAGGCCGGAAACAACATATAACAATTCCGGTAAGTCCTCAGATGCAAATTTCGAGATTGGTCCAGATCTGAATAAACCTTATGTTCAAGTTGTTAAACAGCAAGTTAATATGCACCACGATGATCTACACGAAATTCTAGTCAAGTTACATATAAAGTTCATTAGATTCGGAGCTACGGCCTAGAAGATATGAGCAAAACAAGTTAAACATGGCATTGATGCAAAATGCATATAAACATCAAGCAAACACCTCAAAACAAGGATGCAACATGATAATATGAAACTACATGCAAAATCAAGCAAGTTTCATATAGAGTACACTCAAAACGGAGCAACGGTTCAACACATACACCCTATACAAGTCATGACAACAATCTGTCCAAAACAGCACCTAGGCATCTTGCAAGCATCAAAGCAACATGCTACAGGACCTCAACACAATAACAAAAGGCATGGGCATGATGTACAGGTAAATCATGACAAAACATGAACACTGAGCTATCTCCATAAATCACTAGAACATGCTCAAAAACACATGGCAAGATTGCAAATAATAACAGTTTCAGACTTTGCAGAAAATAACATCAGGTTGCAATGTTTAGAGCTATCAAACAACATGCTACAGGAACTTATCAAGTCAAACAAAGGCATGGCATGAATCTACTCAAAGCATAGATCAAAAGTCCCTTACTGACCATAAGCCAAAAAGGACCCGAAGATATGATGGCACCCATGTAAACATGGCAAGTTATATTACAGATTCAAACATGGCATGAACAACAATAAGTAGGCATGTTGGTGAGCTTGAACCACTCGCCACAGAGCAATAAATGGCATGGAAATGCAACTAACAGTAATAATACATGGCATAGAAGCTATACATGGCAAGAACAACATCATAGCATGCAAGGATCAACTACAACAACATTGGCAAAATTGAATAACATGTAAACAATCTGGCAGGAAAACATTTTATAACAAAAGTAGAGCTTGATTGACTCAAGCTATGACACTCCATAATTGCAAACAAGGGCATGGATGGATAGAGCAAGACATGTTTAACAAAACATACTTACTGAAGTATCTCAAAATAAGCATGGATCTCTCGGTAGCATCAAGTTAACATGGCATAAAAATATCAGCAAAACAAGGGCTGAAATCAGCAACATCATGAAGCCTAGTTTGCATGCTTGTGCTAGTCACCACATTGATCACAAAATACATGGCATACACCCCTGTGAAGATGGCATGGCATATTACAAAACACATGTAGGACTCAAGTTCATAGGGTGCACACATCAATCATGGCAAAAATGACAAAAGTGCATGTTCTGATAAGAATCAGAAACTAACATCACATAGCACTATTCTAGCAGCATTTCGGGCACCAAGATGAGCTCAAATGAAAATGATGCAAAGAGATGAAATGATCTACTCATCGAGACGAACATTTTGAAATATTACACGCACAAAACGGAGCAATATGCAGAGAGTTATGGCATGATGAAAATGCATGAAAACAACAAAATATCGGAGGCGCACGGCGAGGCGGTGGGCAGCGCTCCGCGAGGCAGGGCGGCCGGCGGGCGCCGCCGCCGCGGAGGCGGAGGCGGATGGGCGCCGTGCCGCGCGGGCGCGGATGGAAGCGGCGCGCCAGCCTTGGGTCAGCAGCAAGCGCGCCGGCCGGCCGAGGAAGCGGCGGCCGGCGACAACAGCGGCAGGCGGGGCGGCGGCAAAGTCGGGAGTGCCGCCTTGGGCGGCGCCGCGATGGGCTCGGGCGGGCCCGCTCTTGAACTCGCCAGACGCGCAGCGGTCGCGCAGCGGAGGTGCCACGTGGCAAGTTGTGATTCGGCGAAGCGGCGGCGGACATGTCCGTATGGCGTGGACATGTCCGTGGTGGAGGAGGAAGAAGTTAGGGTTTGTCTGCGATTTTGGGAGGGAAGCACATATTTATAGATAGAGGGAGCTAGGAGAGTCCAAATGAGGTGCGGTTTTCGGCCACGCGATCGTGATCGAACGACCGAGAGCATGGAGGGGAGTTAGGTGGGTTTTGGGTGTTGGGCTGCAACAAAAGAGGCCTTTGCGGTTACCCGGTTAACCGTTGGAGTACCAAACGACCTCCAAATGGCACGAAACTTGACAGGCGGTCTACCGGTGCTATACCAAGGCCGCTTGACAAACCTCGGTCCATTCCGAGACCGTTTAATACCCACACATGAAAAGAGGTAAAAGGGGGCGCCGGGAGACATAGGAGTGCCGGATTGCAAAACGGACAACGGGGAAAATGCTCGGATGCATGAGACGAACACGTATGCAAAATGAGATGCACATGATGACATGGTATGAAATGCATATGATGACATGGCAAAGTGCAACATGCAAGCATATGACATGGAAAAGACGGCGAATAACTAGCAGACACCTGGCGCATCGAATCCGGGGCGTTACACGTTGCCTCTGGATGAACAGGACCCCGTGATGTGGAGGGCTGGATGAACAGTTGACAGTGGAGGGGTGGCCGTGGAGGGGTTGTTGAACAGGCCCCCGTGGTGTGGAGAGATGGATGAACAGTAGACGGTGGAGAGGTGCCCGTGGAGGGGTGGTTGAACAAGAGCCGGTGGAGTAGCGCGTGGTGGAGGCTGGATGAACAGGAGCCCGTGGAGGCTGAGGAGGTTGATGGTAGCCCGTGGAGGCTGGAGGAGGTCGATAGTGGAGATGAACAATATCCCATGGAGTCCCGTTTTGCGGTACGCCACACCCCTCCCGATGAACAGGACCCCCGTTTCGACCGTAGCACTCCAACACAAGTCCGTTTCGTCCGTTTTGCGGTACGCCACACCCCTCCCGATCAACAGAACCCCCGTTTCGACCGTAGGAGGTCCGTTTCCTCTGTTTTGCGGTACGCCACACCCCTCCCGATCAACAGGACCCCCGTTTCGACCGTAGGAGGTCCGTTTCCTCCGTTTTGTGGTACGCCACACCCCTCCCGATCAACAGGACCCCGTTCCAAATGTAGGAGGTCTGTTTCCTCCGTTGTGTGGTACGTCAGGCCTCGTTTCCATCGCCTGTTCCGTCCAAGCCGGTTGGCTCCCACGCGTTCCGTTGCCTCCCGATGAACACGACGCATTCCGTTGCCTCCCCATGAACACGCGCACTCCATTGCCTCCCCATGAATACGACGACGACGCTGTTTCTCCATTCCGACCCAGCCATGTACGAGCCACGGCCGTGCGTATCTGTGAGTAGGCGTTCGAGACCCCGCCCGTATGTACACATACGTGGCCGTATTTTCTTTCTTGCACCCTGGCCGATGTACGTGCGTGTACATGCTACGTGTGCGCCTCTACTACGACACGTGCGCGCCTCTACATCGACCAGTATATATGTACGTACACGTTCGCGACCAGAATGACAATGCTACGTACGCTTCAACCAGGTGGGTCCCGACTGTCAGGCACTTCCTTGCCTGCGAAGATGTAGCTGGTGGGTCCCAGCAGTCAGGGGGGCGAATCGTTTGTTTTTTTTTTTTGCCCGGACGCACTTCCTTGCTTGTGAAGATGTAGCTGGTGGGTCCCAGCGGTCAGGGGGAATCATTTTTTTCGTGAAATACGGTGGCCCGTCCGGTGGGTCCCTGCTGTCAGGTGGAGGAATAATTATTTTGCGCGTAATAAGGAGGCACTTCCTTGCGGCCGCCGTGGACCCAGCTGTCAGCCTCTCCACGCATAGCACTCTTCCGATGGAAGTCAGACGTTGACCACATTGACCATGCCGCGCCGAGAGCACCACGGCGGTGGACGACAGCGAGGCCTATGAAGGGGACGACGCGGAGCCGGGGAAGACGCAGCAATAGATGCCCACGAAGAGAGTACGAGGTGAGGCTGCCGTCGCCCATGAGAATAACGGGGGTGTGGGTGAGTAGAGGATGGCCTGCCTGCTTTGTGGGAGTAGTAGGGGCGGTGAGGTCTCCGCCACATCGCAGCCGACCACGGAAGGCGAGGAGCACGAGCACGACCGGCGCTGGTTTGGTAATTTGGAGCAAGAAGACCAGAGGTTGAAGAAGCACTACGGCCGTTGGATGGACATTATGCAGTCCTTTGGAGCTAGAATCATGCATATTGACTAAGTTGAAAAATCCCTCCGTCCCGTCAACTTAGTAGGCCCACAAGTCAACTGGCACTATCTTTGGGTCCCGGCTAACGGTAGAGTATTCATTTTTGTGCGTAATAAGGAGGCACTTACTTGCGTGCGAAGATATAGCTGGTGGGTCCGAGTTGTCGGTGGCGATAACGTTTTTAAGTGAAATCTGAGGCCCTTTCGGTGGGTCCACGATGTCGGTGGAGGAATCATTATTTTGCGCGTAATAAGGAGGCATTTCCTTGCGTGCGGCCATGGACCCACTGTCGGCCTCTCCACGTCTGATCCACTTCAGATGCATGTCGATTAGTTGACCACGTTGACCAGGCCACGCCGAGAGCACCGAGGCGGTGGGCGGCGGCGAGGCCTAGGAAGGAAACGACACGGAGGCGGGAAAGACTCGGCAGTTGTTTCCCATGCGGAGGGAATCTGTTGTCACGAGGTTTCTTGGTTCGCTTTGCCGTCGCCGTAGAATAACAAGAGGTATGGGTGAGTAGAGGATGGCTAGGCGGTGATGGGAATCTGGTGGGGCGGTGAGGCTGCGTGGCGCAGAGCCAGCCATGAGGAGGAGGAGCGAGCAGTCCCTTGGCGCTTGTTTGGCGGCCGGAGCAGGAAGAGCGAGATTGATGAAGCATGGCGGTCGTTGGATGGCCATCCAACGATCCTTTGCTGTCGTCAACCTTTTTAGGAAAGCCTCAAATCTGTGGAAAACAGCATACAGCCCATCTGCCATTATTTCTAATAATTTACAGCCCATTTGCTAATTCTTAAGGTTTTTTGGAGCCCATATTCTTTTGTTAGCATTACAGCCCATATTGTGGCCACGGTTAAAAATTATCTGAAATTTTGCATATTTCGGTGCGGTCGAACTGTTTTTAATCCCGAAATTTGACTCACATTCAAACTGATTTTAAAATAAATGTATATCAATATAAAATCCAACAAATTCTCCACGCATAAAAATTAATGTAATTTAAAATCTCGAAATGAAAAAAAAGATATTTGAAACTAATTGCAGGTTTGATGTGTTTTAAAAATGTACAGCCCATTTCTCATTACTGATGGGCCATTTTCTCGGCCAGCCGAATGATATCTCTCCTCGTCTTGAAAGATTTGCAGCCCAACAGGCCTGACAAAGCGACTTACTTGGCAAATCACAAAAAAACTGGGCTGTGGCCATGGACCCAGCTGTCAGCCTCTCCACATACAGTACTCTTCCGATGGAAGTCGTTCCTTGACCACGTTAACCACACCACGCGGAGAGCACCACGGCCTAGGAAGGGGCGACCTTGAGCTGGGGAAAGGCAGCGGCGGTGGAAGCCAGCGGAGAAAATCTGAGGTTCATTGGTTTGGCTGCGGTGTGAGGCTGCCCGTCGCCACAGGGCACTGGCCAGCGGTGGGAATAGTAGAGGCGGTGAGGCCTCAGCGGCAGCCAGACCCGACCACGAGGCGGGGAGCATGAGGCACGACCGGCGCTGGTTTGGGCAGCTGGAGCAAGAAGACCAGAGGTAGAAGAAGCACTCTGGCCGTTGGATGGACATCGTCTGATCCTCGAGCTAGAATCGTTCATATTGACTAAGTTCACAAAGCCCTTCGTCCCGTCAACTTAGTAGGCCCACAAGTCAGCCTCCACCAAGGTGGGTCCCAGCTAGCGGGGGAGTATTCATTTTTGTGCGTAATTGGGAGGCACTTCCGGTGGGTCGAGCTGATAGCAGAGGAGCGTTTTTTAAGTGAAATCGGTGGCCCGTCGGTGGGTCCCAGCGATCGAGGGGCAAGCGTTTTTTCGCAAAATCGGTGGCCCGTCTAGTGGGTCCCTGCTGTCAGTTGGAGGAATCATTATTTTCCGCGTAATAAGGAGGCACTTACTTGCTGCGGCCGTGGACCTAGCTGAGACTCTCCACGCACAGTATACTTCCGATGGAAGTCGTTCCTTGGCCATGTTGACCTCGCAGCATTCCATTGCATGCATGCGTCCATGGGCATGGTGCGTCCCCACTGTCAGCCTCTCACGTACAGTCCGATGACTCTCGGTTGTTGACCACGTTGACCACACCGTGTCGAGCGCACCCAGACTGGAGCGACCCGGAGATGGGGAAGGCGGGGCAGTGGATCGCAGATGGAGAGGAGTGGGAAACTTAACTGGTTCGGGTGCGCGGCAGCACAGCTGCGGTGCCACCCACGGGAGACAGGAGCAAGAATAGAGGTTGAAGAAGGAGCATGGTTGTTGGATTAACATCCAACGGTCCAGCTGCTAGAATCATTTGTTGATTAAGTTGACAAAGCCGTGCGTACACGTCCGCTTAGTCGGCCGACAAGTCAGTCACCAAATCTGACGGGTCCCAGCTGTCAACGGGATGATTATTTTTTTCGCAAAACAAGGAGGCACTTCCTTCCGTGCGAAGATACAGCCGGCGGGTCCCAGCTGTCAGGTGGAGGAAACATATTTTTCAGCTTAATAAGGAGGAACTTTCCTTACGTATGACCATGGACCTCATGGGTCCCAGCCGTCAGGCTCTCCACGTACAGTCCTCTTCCGATGACTCTCGTTTGTTGACCACGCCGCACCGAACACAGCGAGGCGGTGGACGACGGAGAGGCCCCGGACGGAAACGACTTCGAAGATGGGAAAGCGCAGTAGTGGAGTCCGCATTGAGAGGAGGAGAAGGGTTATAACTGGTTACATTGCGGCGTGGGGCTGTGATGCGTGGAGAATAACGGGAGGTGTCGAGGGTGGAGGGATAGCACGGCGGCGGTGGGGTAGCGCTTCACGGCGATGTGTGCTAAGCAGATCCGCTAGCCGCGGGAGGCGGACCAAGCGGTCCCGCGGCGCTGGAGGAAGAAGGCGAGATTGAAGGTGCATGCGGCCGTTGGATATAAATCCAATGGCTGTGGAGGACACAATCATTTGTTGGCCAAGTTGACAAAGCCCTACGTAGGCTTCGACCGATTGGCCCACATGTCAGCCTGCAAAAATGTGGCATATATTTAACCCATGTTTTCTAGAATGTACAGTCCATTTGCTGGGCTGGGTGAACAAATAATTTCGCGTCAATCAGGCCCATTTATATTTTCTAAGAAATCCCAGCCCATTTGCACTTCCTTGAAATACACGTATTAGGTGGGTTCGTTATATATATAATGTTATGTTAGAAGGAGCAATTAATATCAAAGAATAAACCGGAGAGGCGCATTTTTTATATATATAATTAAGAAATTAGCGAGTTATTGCTCAAAATAAAAATGAGCGCGTTATTATTAAATTGGTGCTTCAAAATCTTCACAAGCTTTTGTACGCAATCACCAGGATTTTCCTTGCCTGTGAATCAAAAACAACCAGGATTTCCCGTTAAACATTTACTTTTATAAGTTAATAACACGTGGGATGTTTTTATAATGTATATATAAGTCTCTATAAAATATACAATAATAGTAATAATATAAATATATATATATATGTGGTTAGAAGGGAAAACATAAATTGGACACAGCATTACTTTTATAAGAGACCTGCGTTTTATACCCCACAGTAGGCATACTAACAAGTTCACACACAAATACAACAGAAAAGGTAAACATTCATATCAAACTCAGGTTCACAGGACAAGGTCATATTCATAGCCAACATTCACTATCAACAACTCAAAAGATTCATATATACACAAGCCCAGCATATCTATGCATCCAAATGATTGATAGATCACACGACAATATTCATACATAATTCACAAAAAGATTCAGATATACACATGTTCAGTATGTTTATGCATCCAAATGATTGAGATCACAGCCAATATGATCCATGGACGAACTTTAATTACCTAGGGTGCAGACTGGTAAATGGTGTTCAATCGGAGGTACTTCTTGCTAAAATTAGTTCTTATGCGAGTAAACTTTCGAGTACATAAGAGCAAGCTGAGACAATCTGAACTTTGCTTGTAGGTTTATCCTCAAATAGTGGCCTCCATGCCGAGGGAGGTTTGAGCAACTTGGCCACTACTTTCATCCAACTAGTTAATGGCTCATCTTGGTCACAGATCTCGCCAAAATTCTACATTGCGGGGCGAGAAAGGAGGTGGTTGAGAAAATGAACCACCCAAATTTTTTGTGCATTCAAGCTGAAATGGAGCATCCTTGGCGTCGAGAGTGATTAAGTGCCACATGAATATCTGCTGCAAACAACATGCGGAATCTTTAGACTCCATGCCATATAGTTCGCTACCATATGTGCCGATAACCAAAAGGCACAAGTTGGGACCAAAAAAGGACTGCGTTTTTCGGGCTATGCACCAAGCAATATTTTTGGCGTTCACTCTCCTAATACTTGGAGTTTGACAATTGGTTGGCGCGGTTGATACTCAAATGAATATAGGCACTTCTTGTCAACATCGATGCTTATCGAGTGAACTTTGGAGTACATAGCAGCAGCATAAGTACCTGTCCATCGATCATTTTGTGCAGTTCTCTGAAATCACCCGATGTAATGATTTTCCTGCGAGTTCGGGCTCCAAATTACTCCTTTATGAAATCGGCAAACAGTAGCACAATACCAAATTACTAATACATATGCGAGGCACAATAATCAGGATAAAGACCAGTACCAACCTGTGTGAGGTAGCATATCAATTACTATTTCCTTTATTTGGAAGCGAGATAAATAGCGGTGACGACAAAGGAAGAAAGCAAGCGGAGATTAGCGGCTGACAAGAAAGTACGGAAGCTGTCGAGGCAATGAAGCACCCAAAGTTTTTGTGCAGTTCCACCAAAATCGAGCATCTCTGTTGGCACATATATTGAGAGAGTGATATTACTGTAATAGTGGGACTAGTTGATGAAACATACACTAACAAATATAAGCACCCTCATTATCTTAACGGCTAAAATTAGCAACATAGTAGTCTTGCTTAAAGAGAGGTATTAGTTTATTTAATCAGTGCCAATTAGCTCAACTCAACACTCAAAGCATAGCCATTTATCATAGGTTGCAAAACTTAAAAGTGCAAAGATAAAGGAGTTTCTCATGTGTGTACGATACAAATAGAGATGATGACAAACTAATATGGATGAAGGCCTTAGGCCCGTACCAACTTTGAGAAAAAAGCTTATTCATGTAGTCACATAAGAGATGATAAAGCACTCACTGGAATCACACAATAGTATATATTTTGTGCACTTCAAATGTATGGTTGAAATCACTCTTGTTTACCGTCTTGAGATTATATCGAAAGATTATCAAGAACTTCCAGCAGTGTTAAAGCACTTTGGCTGGGATCTGATTCATTGTATTGTCTTGTGTAGTTCCACTAAAATGTATGATTGGCACAACATGATCCCTGTTTGCACAAGTAGGAACAAGGTGAAACCTTCATTAGCTCGATGATAAAGGATAGGAAGACATTAGCATATTACTCAAGCAGTAGCATCAAATTCATGATGGACAATATGCAAAACATTGCCTCATTGAACCAATGGCAATAAATTGACATGCAAAACAATAGCACTATTATGTCATGACACTAATAATATTCCCTCCTGCTCCACCACATGATTCACCTCCATAGACAAACATTCACACGTACATGATTCAGCATAGGGTCCTACTAAAGATTTGTTTAACTCCAACAGAAAATTAGGCGAGAATAAATTAGTGGTACTTAAGTACTCCTAATTAATTGAGACAATGAAGTGGAAGGGCTCCCTGGAGGATCGTCTCACATGTAAGGTAGTCGTTGCCGGAGCCCTTGAATGGCCTCTACTGAGGCATCTGGCTTCAGCAAGATCGCCTTGGCACTGTTTATTCTTCTTCTTCTTCCTCTTCATGCTATGTTTCTCTTTCTCCTCACCAGTTGGTGAAACCAAGTACATGATTGGCCTTCTAATTCAGAATTGGTTTTGTAAGTGAGGGAGTACAGGTGTACTAGTAAAAAAACAGCATTATTTTCTCATGGCAGTCGGAAAATAGAGATGAACACATGCATTAAATATCATTCTTACCTAATGGAAGGTTATGGCGCCAATATGGATGATGAGGATTGGAACACAGATCTCCTTTGTGCAGTTCCACCAAAATGAACCAACTGTTTCATTCGACATTCGATTAAACAACACAAAAGTCACTTCTTTTAAGAAGAGTTTTGTGCGATGCACCAAAGGTCTACAACAACCAGGTGAATTGGATATCCTGTTTGCACAAAAGGCACAAAGGAAGCAGTCGAGTCTCAAACAATTACAGGCAAAAACATTTGGCTAAACTTGTCGAGTCTCAAACAATTCTGAGCAAAAACAGTGGCATGGCTTCATTTTTACCGGGGACATTATATTAAGAACAGCTAAGGCTGCGTTAGGTTCCACTGAGTTTGGTGCAGGATTTTCGTAGGACCACAATTCCTCGGTATTCTTTCCCTTCAACCGTTGAACACGGGAAAGGTGAATAGTGTTTCAGTAGGAAAGCTGGTCTAGTAATCTTGATTCCATAGGATTAGAAAAATCCATCGCTGCTCATTTTTTGGCGGAAGCCGAGGCAGCGCTTCGCTGCCATGTGTTAGACAGGTTGTTGTCTTTGTGTTTGCGGAATAAAAAATCGACCTATGTGTGGTACATGAGGTGAGGACAAGAGTAGTCACTGTGCAGCTGAATAAACAAATAGCATCTCATACTGCCAAGCATGCTACTCTAAAAAAACAAATTTGTACATTTCGTAGTCCATCCGAACACATTCTCTTGAGAGTTCCTCCGGTTCACTGTTCCATAGTTTTATACCTACATTCCTTTCCTATTCCTCTATTTTCATCAAGATCTATGTTTTCAGCCCCTTTACTCTGATCGGAGCCTAAATATTTGGTAAAAGGGCATGGGACAGTGGGTGCACCAGCAGTACAGCACCATGTACGTAAACAGGGGCATAAAGTGGTGATTCATAGTTTGTTGCCCCGAGAAACAAACATCCAAGAAACATATATGGGTTGGTCCCATTTTTGTTCACTCTAGCCACCTACTCCTATGTGCGGATAGCAAATCTAGTCCTGGTCATACCACTGTGTACAGCGTTACCCCTATATTTCCCTTTTCGACCAAGAGACCGGTTGGATGACCAGTCTGTACTACTTTCACCCCCTTTCCTTCCTGTTTGTACCAAGTCCGATGTACATACTAAATTCCCCCACCCCCACTTTATTTCTTGTTTGAACCAAGTACTCCCTCCGTCCGGAATTACTTGTCATCAAAATGGATGTGTCTAGAACTAAAATACATATAGATACATCCATTTCAATGACAAGTATTTTCGGACGGAGGGAGTACAAGATTCGACTCCATGAAGTAGCTTTACCTCTAACAATAGAAGAAGAAAAATAGGTGACGTTGGACCATCCGATCGAGAGGGGCTGAGAGGTAGAAAATGATGCACATGCAGCGACGTAGCGAGCTGGGGAAGTAGAGCTAAGGCGGTTTCGAACGAAGATATACCTGAAGGTCATCGGGATGTGGATAGGTGGGCGGCGGGAGGCTGGATCCGCCCACAGGCAACAACGAAGGTATTTGAGGACCTCCCGCGCCGGCGCTCGGCCAGAGATAACGGTGCGGCCGGCAGTGGGTCTCCTCCCTCGCTGTCGACGACGGCCTAAACACTGCCCCTCCTCCCCTTCACCGGCGGAGGGGGATACGTCCGGATGTGTAATCAGCGGTGAGGATAGAAAGACAGTGTTTTTTGAAGGGATAAAGACAGTGTTACTACCCCTATCTTGTTTAGATCTGGAGAGGATGAGAGTATGTGAATAGAGCAACCCTAGCAAGCAAGCGCGGAGGCTCCGGCCTATATATAAGTAGTGGGGTAGTTTTCCTTTTTCACTCCATCAAAACAATCGTTTCAAATTGTGTACTACTACATGCCAGGTCGCGGTTTTTTAGTTGTTGATTGTTTTGAGATAGCTACCGCTTGTTCCAAGTGGTGTTACGGTGTGCAGTGTCGCACTTTGTATCGTTCAAGTCAGTACTACAAGTCCCTCCATTAAATGAACAACCACCCCTCGTAAAAATTGTGAACAAGCCCACGGCTAAAATTAAGCGGAAGCGTGGGTTGCCCCAACATGCATTATTATTTATATTTTCTACTCCTCCGTTCCTAAATATAAGTCTTTTTATTAGCCACACCTAAGAGAAGAATTTTTTTATTAGCGATGAACCCCACATGTCATAGACACAAAAATTGTGGCAAGATTCCCTTAGGCAAGCCAAAGTGTGTCTAACAATTTGAGCAACTCAGGTTAGGCAAGTGTGGCAAGTGTGGGAAAAATAATGTGGCAACATAAGACAAACATAGTCACAATCCAAACAGCCCCGTAATTTTTTGTGACATGCATGAAAATTTGATTAGTTAAATTTATAGTCAAAATTTGGCAAGGTGCATCAAATCAACACATGCAAGTATCAAAAGGAAAGTCACGGCATGCATGCATGCGTTGTACTCCCTCCGTTTCCAAATATACGTCTTTTTAGAGATTGCAACAAGTGACTACTCCCTCCGTTCCGAATTACTTGTCACACGTATGTGTGTATCTAGATGTATTTTAGTTCTAGATACATCCATTTCAGCGACGAGTAATTTAGACAAAAATCTTGTGGGCCTTTACCTGGGCCGGCCTATTATGGCCCGCGAAATCTTGTGGGCCTTTACCTGGGCCGGCCTATTATGGCCCGCGAAATCTTGTGGGCCTTTAGCTGGGCCAGCCCATTATGGTCCACAAAATCTCGTGGGCCTTTAGCTGGGCCGGCCCATTATGGTCTGCAAAATCTTGTGGGCCTTTAGTTGGGCCGGCCCATTTAAACTTGATGGGTCGTGCCGCGTGTCGGCGTATCATAGGCGCCTTACGTCCAATGAGTGGATGACATCTGTCCCAGCGATGAGCCGACCGTGTTTCCTCCGCCAATGATGATTTTACCGTGGAAAATCCCCATTGGTCGGGGCTGTTAACGGGTTATCGGATCCAAAACCCGACCCGATAGCTTAATGGCGTTCGTTACGGTGGATGCCGCGTGTCGGTCACCCTTGACGAAAGCACTTACGTGACGCGATTTATCGTCATGGAAGTGGACACTTCCGTAATGAAAATTTTAGTAATGTCATGGAACACTTCTCGACAGCCACAGTATGACTATCTTGATTACATCATAAATTTGTCATGGATGTACATGCATGACAAAAAACGCGACCTACTGTGACAAACACGTATCATCACGGAAGTGTATTTTTTTTGTAGTGTTGGACACAGATCCTAATGCTTATGCATGTTGATGAATTAGATGTGCAACACATGAAGTAAAGTATATCTTCAATCAATGAATACATACACTCTAAGTGTGAATACATTAATGCGGAATATGACTTCGGAGCGCCATGATAATTGTACCGTGTCTGGGTCTAATACTTCCTATATGGTGGGTAACGCCACCACCAAACCTGTGTTTGAAGTGTTTCATTTGGCATCACATTTGCAGAGTCTTCGCATTTTGCTTGTCTTCAACATTGATTTGTTTTCGTGTCTATCTTCACAATGTTGATTTGGTCTAATACTGATAAATACATATATTTGTGTTTTGTCCTCTATAGCATTCACTTATAGCTATGTCTTCTTGTTTGAATTTTTTGATCTAAGTGAATGTGATCGGACCCTAACCTCTTCTATGCTTCTACCTCAGATTCTATCTATCTAAATCATATGCATTCTACTGAAACTGACGAATTTCTTCTCTGTGTCCTTGTCAACAGAAGATCCAGAGACAAAAGTTGAATCTGTTTTAATGCTATATCCTTATTGACCTGAAATCCGGAGAAGCCGGAACGACCACCCGACAGTCCAGGCGTGCGTGGGAACATGGAACAACTTCCAATGTGTTGCATGCATGCCACGTGTACTTCAGATGTGAACCGCCAGGGGACCTGCGTAATTACGACGTCTTGTCCCTATCCTTATAAATACACAACTCTCCACGGTCATTATCTCTTCTTCCACCTCGCCACCTCGCACAAACACTAGCGCCTCCGCTAGCTCGCGTCGACGCCGGGGACGAAGCGCTTAGCTGTCGCGACCTCTTCGACGCCGTCCTCACACCGGCCGTGGACCTCGTCCTCTCCGCCGCCGCCGTAGGTGTCTTCCGCCGCCAAGTTAGGGTGCGGGAGATTGAACTGCTCGGCCTCCCTCTCAACTTCGTCTAGCAGTTCTCCGTGTGGTAATTAAATCTTACTTTTACTGCCTTTTTGATCCATCAGATCCATCCACTTTAACCAAAAGTGGTTTCTTAACTTCCAAAACTGGATTTGTATTCTTCTGTATCTCATATCTTGCCAAGTATATTCACTTATGCTTCACAACTAGTTAGATTCCTCACTTGTACTTATTCTTGGATTCGTACAAATCTGGAACCAACTCTCATCAAATAAGTGAATGTCTTCGCGCTATGAGTTCAATGTCTTCAAACTGATTTATCTTCAAATATTCTAAGAATGCATATGACCTCTTCCCTTCCCTCGTACCTCTAATGTTGTCACAGGTACATGTCCGTGGGAGAATCCCTAGGTTCTCATAATCTGCATTCATTTGCAGAATTCTTACAGTGTCACATAAATTTTCCTGAAGCCAGTTCCTGTCTGACCAGCAAACGGAAGCCATTCACAGTTTTGAAGCCTTTCAGCTTGAAAATAATGGCAACAGAGAAGTCAGCTAGAAAGGGCGGCAGGAAGCACCGTGGGGATAGATCCAAGGATTTGCCTCTTAATCTGTATGAACTGTACAAGACAGATCCTGAAGAAAGCTATGGCCAGCGCAAGACTCGATTCCAATGGATTCGACGATATTGGGCGGAACAATGGTTCAAGTATAACTTCGTGACCCCAGAGTATGCTGAGAAGAACGCAATCAAGCGACCATGGGGAGATATTCTCTATCAAAATCTTCAGCCCAAGTCCAAGACCGAAGCCATTGCTCAAGGCTTCTATCCTTGCATGGTCCGAGGACCACAGCTAGAGAATGCAAACCCATCTTCTCTGCTATGGTGTCGCGATGACAATCTGTTCAAGCGCAACTATAAGTTTGCAAAAGATTCTGCTGTGAAGAACAAGAAAGCATTTGGACTCGACTTCAACCCTGGTCCATCTGCTCCAAGGGCTGATGGCACTCGTGATGCCGAACCAAATGTCATCGGCCCCTTCTATAACCTCGAAGGCCTCATCACTCACATAGCGATACAGGGGGCCGTCGTGGATCACTCAGCTGATGACGCTGATTCCAATGAAGCACCACCACCACAAAAGCCTCACAAGCCAATGAAGTCTAAGGCTTCAAAGCCCTCTGCCGCACCAAAAGCTTTGTGTGCGAAGCCATTGGCCACTGCACCTCCTGAAGTCAGTGTGCAATCTGAAGATCTCTCTCGTGTCTCCAAGAAGACAAAGAAGTCCAAGCAGAAAAAGAAGCTCATCAAGAGTTCTGCGCAAGAACTGACCCCTGTTGCCATTCTGCGCAATGAGGATGCCACCATTGATCTGACCAGCGATGAAGATCTTGGTGATGATGCTCTTGAGCTCCTGATCAAGAGCAAGAAAGAGGCGGATATTTTCAACGATCAGCCTCTCCTTCACGTGGATATTTTGAATAAATTCATCGACGAGTGGTTTGACAACCCAAGTCTCAGCATTGATGATCTACAACTCCCAATGGACATAAGCGTCACCTTCCACGGAGCTGATGTCGACTACACAACCTTCTTCTTGTAGACGTTGTTGGGCCTGCAAGTGCACAGGTTTGTAGGACAGTAGCAAATTTCCCTCAAGTGGATGACCTAAGTTTTATCAATCCGTGGGAGGCGTAGGATGAAGATGGTCTCTCTCAAGCAACCCTGCAACCAAATAGCAAAGAGTCTCTTGTGTCCCCAACACACCCAATACAATGGTAAATTGTATAGGTGCACTAGTTCGGCGAAGAGATGGTGATACAAGTGCAATATGGATGGTAGATAAAGGTATTTGTAAACTGAAAATATAAAAACAGCAAGGTAACTAATGATAAAAGTGAGCGTAAATGGTATTGCAATGATAGGAAACAAGGCCTAGGGTTCATACTTTCACTAGTGCAAGTTCTCTCAACAATAATAACATAGATAGATCATATAGCAATCCCTCAACATGCAACAAAGAGTCACTCCAAAGCCACTAATAGCGGAGAACAAACATAGAGATTATGGTAGGGTACGAAACCACCTCAAAGTTATTCTTTTGGATCGATCTATTAAAGAGTTTGTACTAGAATAACACCTTAAGACACAAATCAATCAAAATAATGTCACCTAGATACTCCATTGTCACTTCAAGTATCCATGGGTATGATTATACGATATGCATCACACAATCTCAGATTCATCCAACCAACATAAAAGTACTTCGAAGAGTGCCCCAAAGTTTCTACCGGAGAGTCAAGAAAACGTGTGCCAACCCCTATGCATAGGTTCATGGGCGGAACCCACAAGTTGGTCACCAAAACGTACATCAAGTGGCACGTGATATCTCATTGTCACCACAGATAAACACGACAAGACATACATCAAGTGTTCTCAAATCAAAGACTCAATCCGATAAGATAACTTCAAGAGGGAAACTCAATTCATCACAAGAGAGTAGAGGGGGAGAAACATCATAAGATCCAACTATAATAACAAAGCTCGCGATACATCAAGATCGTGCCATAGAGAGAACACGAGAGAGAGAGAGAGAGATCAAACACATAGCTACTTGTACATACCCTCTGCCCTGAGGGTGAACTACTCCATCCTCATCATGGATAGCACCGGGATGATGAAGATGGCCACCGGTGATGAGTTCCCCCTCCGTGAGTGCTTGAACAGGCTCCGAGAGGTTTTGGTGGCTCTGAGGGCTTGCGGCGGAACTCCTGATCTATCTTGATATTCGATGGTTTTAGGATGCGTGAGGCATATATAGGCGAAAGAAGTCGGTCGGGAGGTGCTCGAGGGCCCACGAGATAGGGGGCACGCCCGATGAAGAAGCGCGGCCTCCTATCTCGTGGCCTCCTCGAGATCTTCTAACATGGACTCAAGTCTCCGGGATCATATTCTTCCAAAAATCACGCTGCGAAGGTTTCATTCCGTTTGGACTCCGTTTGATATTCCTTTTCTTGAAATCTTTGAAACAGCAATAAAACAACAATATGGGCTGGGCCTCCGGTTAGTAGGTTAGTCCCAAAAGTAATATAAAAGTGTATAATAAAGCCTATAATCATTCAAAACAGATAATAAAATAGCATGAATGCTTCATAAATTATATATACGTTGGAGACGTATCAGCATCCCCAAGCTTAATTCCTACTCATCCTCGAGTTGGTAAATGATAATGAAAGAATTTATGAAGTGTGAATGCTAGAGGTGCACAAGTTTGATCAATGATAATTTCAATCACCTTTTCTAGCATGATAATATGTCATAACAGTAGTTCATCTCATAAAACTTCTCACGATAACGTAACAAGCAATTCTCATGTCAAAGCATAGACCATAAACTTTCTTGAAAACTAGAAAACTTCATTCTGGGTCATTCAAACAATTGCAATTCATCTTATTTTCAGGAATATCAAACTCCACATACTCAACTATCATATAGTCTTCTACAATTATTAACACTCATGCAATACTAATGGTTATGGAGTTTCAATCGGACACTGAGAAAGATAGGGGCTTATAGTGTTGCCTCCCAACGTATTCACCTTTGGGTGATGTCAACAATAATAGTTCATGCTAACTTACATCCAATTGGATATATATATCGGGATCTTCCCAACACGAGGAGCTTGCCAAAGGATAAAATGAAAAAGGGAAAGGTGAAGATCACCTTGACTCTTGCATAATGTAAAGACATAAAGTAAAAGATAGGCCCTTCAGAGAGAGAAGCGAGAGGTTGTCATGCGCTTTTAGGGTTGGATGCACAAAATCTTAATGCGAAAGAACGTCACTTTATATTGCCCCTTGTATATGGACCTTTATATGCAGTTCGTCACTTTTATTGCTTCCATTACAAGATCGTACAAAGCTTATTTTCTCCGCACTAATAAGTCATGCATATTTAGAGAGCAATTTTTATTGCTTGCACCGATGACAACTTACTTGAAGGATCTTACTCAATCCATAGGTAGGTATGGTGGACTCTCATGGCAAAACTGGGTTTAAGGATATTTGGAAGCACAAGTAGTATCTCTACTTGGTGCAAGGAATTTTTGGCTACCATGAGGGGGAAAGGCAAGCTCAACATGTTTGAATGATCCATGACAATATACTTTAACTGAGATGTCGGAAAACATAAACCATTACGTTGTCTTCCTTGTCCAACATCAACTCTTTAGCATGTCATACTTAGTGAGTGCTCCCAATTATAAAAGATGTCTAGGATAGTATATTTATATGTGGAATCTCTCTTCCTTCAATATTCTTTCATGAATTGTTCAAATGACCAATACAATGCTTGCTAACCTTCAATAAATTTACAACCTCTACTTCTTAGATGTGAAGTCATAACTCCCCATGGGATAAGCAGATGAAACATATATAATTTCAAATTTATTAAATTCAACTCATTCAACCATTTACTCATAGGATATAAGTGAAGCACACGAGTAAATGAAAAACTACTCCAAAAAGATATAAGTGAAGATCAATGAGTAGCTATTTAATTATGCAACTATGCGAAGACTCTCTCTCATTGAAGAATTTCAGATCTTGGTATTGTATTCAAACAGCAAGTAAAACAAAATAAAATGACATTGCAAGGATAGCACAACTCATGTGAAGAAGCAAAAACTTAGGCTCAACCGATACAAACCGATAGTTGTTGAAGAAGAAAGGTGGGATGCCTACCGGGGCATCCCCAAGCTTAGATGCTTGAGAATTCTAGAAATATTATCTTCGGGTGCCTTGGGCATCCCCAAGATTTAACTTTTGTGTCTCCTTAATTCCTCTCATATCATGGTTTCTCTTTTTATCAAAAGCTTCATCCACACCAAACTCAACAAGAACTCGTGAGATAGGTTAGTATAAACCAATGCAAAACCTTATCATTTTCTACTGTAACAAATCACTAAAATTATTATTCCACATTGCATACTAAATTCCTCTGCATATTTAATACTCCTATCCTCAAATAGGATCATTAAACAAGCAAACATACGCAAACTATGCAAACATAACAGCAATCTGCCAAAACAGTACAGTCTGTAAAGAATGCAAGAGTATCAATACTTCCCTAACTCCAAAAATTATGAAATAAACTTACCACTGTAGTAAATTTATCATAGCTTAATATGCAAAAAGGTTCAACATTATACCACTCTCTGACTTTTCTAGTGAATTTTTGCAACAGCGGTAAACTTTCTGTTTTCAAACAGCAACATGTATAGTAGCAAAATAAGCATGGCAAAGGCTATCCTTGACTTTTTTATTGAAACTAAAGATGCAAAACATTAATATAAATAACAGCAAGCAAAAACTAACAAAATAAAATGACGCTCCAACCAAAACACATATCATGTGGCGAATAAAAATATAGCTCCAAGTAAAGTTACCGATGAACGAAGACGAAGGAGGGGATGCCATCCGGGGCATCCCCAAGCTTAGGCTCTTGGTTGTCCTTGAATATTACCTTGGGGTGCCTTGGGCATCCCCAAGCTTAGGCTCTTGCCACTCCTTATTCCATAGTCCATCGAATCTTTACCCAAAACTTGAAAACTTCACAACACAAAACTTAACAGAAAACTCGTAAGCTCCGTTAGCGAAAGAAAACAAAACACCACTTCAAGGTACTGTAATGGACTCATTCTTTTTTTATATTGGTGTAATATCTACTGTATTCTAACTTATCTATGGTTCATACCCTCCGATACTACTCATAGATTCATCAAAATAAGCAAAGAACACAAAGAAAACAGAATCTGTCAAAAACAGAACAGTCTGTAGTAATCTGTAACTAACGCAAACTTCTGGAACTCCAAAAATTCTAAAATAAATTGGTGGACCTGAGGAATTTGTATAGTAATCGTTTTAAAAAAGAATCAACTAATAGCACTCTCCAGTAAAAAGTTCTAGCTAATCTCGTGAGCGCTAAAGTTTCTGTTTTTTTACAGCATGATCATAAAGACTTCACCCAAGTCTTCCCAAAGGTTCTACTTGGCACAAACACTAATTAAAACATAAAACCACATCTAAGCAGAAGCTAGATGGATTATTTATTCCTAAACAGTACCAAAAAGTTTTTTATACAAGAAACTAAAATAAAATTGGGTTGCCTCCCAACAAGCGCTATCGTTTAACGCCCCTAGCTAGGCATGATGATTTCAATGATGCTTACATAAAATATAAGAATTGAAACATAAAAATAGCATCATGAAGAATATGACTAGCACATTTAAGTCTAACCCACTTCCTATGCATAGGGATTTTGTGAACAAACAACTTATGGGAACAATAATCAACTAGCATAGGAAGGTAAAACAAGCATAGCTTCAAGATTTTAAGCATATAGAGAGGAAACTTGATATTATTGCAATCCCTACAAGCATATATTCCTCCCTCATAATAATTTTCAGTAGCATCATGAATGAATTCAACAATATAACCAGAACCTAAAGCATTCTTTTCATGATCTACTTGCATATAAATTTTACTACTCTCCACATAAGCAAATTTCTTCTCATCAATAGTAGTGGGAGCAAACACAACAAAATAACCATCATGTGATTGAAAATTAAGATCAAGATGACAAGTTTCATGGTTATTGTTGGAAATATGCCCTAGAGGCAATAATAAAAGCACTATTATTATATTTCCTTGTTCATGATAATTGTCTTTTATTCATGCCATAACTGTATTATCCGAAAATCGTAATACACGTGTGAATACATAGACAACAATACGTCCCTAGTAAACCTCTAGTTGACTAGCTCGTTGGTCAACAGATAGTCATGGTTTCCTGACTATGGACATCGATGTCATTGACAACGGGATCACGTCATTAGGAGAATGGCGTGATGGACAAGACAATCCTAAGCATAGCACAAGATCGTGTAGTTCGTTTTGCTAGAGCTTTCTCAATGTCAAGTATCTATTCCTTAGACCATGAGATCGTGTAACTCCGGATACCGTAGGAGTGCTTTGGGTGTACCAAGCGTCACAACGTAATCGGGTGACAATAAAGGTGCATTACGGTATCTCCGAAAGTGTCATTGGGTTGACACGGATCGAGACGAGGATTTGTCACTCCGTATGACCGAGAGGTATCACTGGGCCCACTCGGTAGTGCATCATCATAATGAGCTCAAAGTGACCAAGTGTCGGTCACGGGATCATGCATTACTGTGCGAGTAAAGTGACTTGCCGGTAACGAGACTGAGCGAGGTATTGGGATACCGACGATCGAGTCTCGGGCAAGTAACATACCGTCGACAAAGGGAATAGTATCTGGGGTTGCTTGAATCCTCGACATCGTGGTTCATCCGATGACATCATCGAGGAGCATGTAGGAGCCAACATGGGTATCCAGATCCGCTGTTGGTTATTGACACGAGGCGTCTCGGTCATGTCGCATGTCTCCGAACCCGTAGGGTCTACACACTAAGGTTCGGTGGCGCTAGGGTTATTAGGAAGACTTGTATGTGATTACGAATGTTGTTGGTCCGGATGATATCCCGGACGTCACGAGGAGTTCGGAAGGTCCGGAGGTAAAGATTTATATATGGGAAGTTGTCAAGCGGACACCGGAAAGTTTGAGGTCTGCGGTATTATCTGGGGCCACGGAAGGGTTCGGAGGTCCACCGGAGGGCCACCCCTCCCGGGGGCCACTGGGCTGCGGTGGGGAAGGAGCCAGCCTGGTGGGCTGGGCGCACCCCCCCTTGGGCCCTTGCGCCTAGGGTTTGGGGGGAACCCTAGAAGGCGCCCCTTGCTTGGGGGCAAGCCACCCCTCCCCTTGGCCGCCGCCCCCCTCTAGATGCCCTCTAGAGGGGCCGGCCCCCTTGCCCCTTTCCCCTATAAATAGAGGGGTGAGGGGAGGGCAGACGCACCCCAAGCCAAGGCGCAGCCCTCCCCTCCCCAACACCTCTCCTCCTCCGTTGTGTGCTCGGCGAAGCCTGCCCGAGATCTTGCTTCTCCACCATCATCACGTCGTCGTCTTGTCGGTGGAGCTGTCTTCCTCAACCTCTCCTTCCTCCTTGCTGGATCAAGGCGGAGGAGACGTCACCCGTACTGTCACGTGTGTTGAGCGGAGGTGATGTCCGTTCAGCACTTGGTCATCGGTGATCCGAATCACGGCGAGTCGACTCCTCATCACCATCCCTTGAGCGCTTCCGCTTTCGATCTACAAGTGGTATGTAGATGCAAACTCACTCCCTTGACTCGTTGCTTAGATGAACTCATAGATGGATCTTGGTGAAACCGTAGGAAAAATTTTAATTTTCTGCAACGTTCCTCAACAGTGGCATCATGAGCTAGGTCTATGCGTAGTTCTCTATTGCACGAGTAGAACACAATTTGGTTGTGGGCGTAGATCTTGTCAACTTGCTTGCCGCTACTAGTCTTATCTTGCTTCCGCGGTATTGTGGGATGAAGCGGCCGGACCAACCTTACACGTGCGCTTCGTGAGACCGGTTCCACCGACTAACATGCACTAGTTGCATAAGGTGGCTGGCGGGTGTCTGTCTCTCCCACTTTAGTTGGAGCGGATTCGATGAAAAGGGTCCTTATGAAGGGTAAATAGAAGTTGACAAGATCACGTTGTGGTTATTTGTAGGTAAGAAAACGTTCTTGCTAGAACCCAATTGCAGCCACATAAAAGATGCAACAACAATTAGAGGATGTCTAACTTGTTTTTGCAGCAATTGTCATGTGATGTGATATGGCCAAGTTGTGATGAATGATGAATGACATATTGTGATGTATGAGATCATGTTCTTGTAATAGGAATCACGACTTGCATGTCGATAAGTATGACAACCGCAGGAGCCATAGGAGTTGTCTTTATTTTTGTATGACCTGCGTGTCATTGAAGAGCGCCATGTAAATTACTTTACTTTATTGCTAAACCGTTAGCCATAGAAGTAGAAGTAGTCGTTGGCGTGACAACTTCATGAAGACACGATGATGGAGATCATGATGATGGAGATCATGGTGTCATGCGGTGACAAGATGATCATGGAACCCGAAGATGGAGATCAATGGAGTTTTATGATATTGGCCATATCATGTCACTACTATATAATTGCATGTGATGTTTATTATGATTATGCATCTTGTTTACTTAGAAAGGCGGTAGTAAATAAGATGATCCTTACAACAATTTCAAGAAGTGTTCTCCCTAACGTGCACCGTTGCTAAAGTTAAATCGTTTGAAGCACCACATGATGATCGGGTGTGATAGATCCTTACGTTCACATACAACGGGTGTAAGACAGTTTTACACATGCAAAACACTTAGGGTTAACTTGACGAGCCTAGCATGTACAGACATGGCCTCGGAACACGGAGACCGAAAGGTCGAACACGAGTCGTATGGAAGATACGATCAACATGAGAATGTTCACCGACGATGACTAGTCCATCTCACGTGATGATCGGACACGGCCTAGTCGACTCGGATCGTGTAACACTTAGATGACTAGAGGGATGTCTAATCTGAGTGGGAGTTCATTTAAATAATTTGATTAGATGAACTTAATTATCATGAACTTAGTCTAAAACTTTTGCATAATATGTCTTGTAGATCAAATGGCCAACGCTCATGTCAACATGAACTTCAACGCGTTCCTAAAGAAAACCAAGCTGAAAGATTATGGCAGCAACTATACGGACTGGGTCCGGAACCTTAGGATCATCCTCATAGCTGCCAAGAAAGCATATGTCCTTGAAGCACCGTTAGGTGACCCACCTGCTCTCCCAAAGACCGCAAGACGATTTGAACGTTTGGCAGACACGTACTGATGATTACTCCCTCGTTCAGTGCGGCATGCTTTACATCTTAGAACCGGGGCTCCAAAAGCGTTTTGAGCATCACGGAGCATATGAGATGTTCAAAGAGCTGAAACTAGTTTTCCAAGCTCACGCCCGGGTCGAGAGATATGACGTCTCCGACAAGTTCTATAGTTGTAAGATGGAGGAAAATAGTTACATCGGTGAGCACATACTCAAAATGTCAGGTTGCACAACCGCATGACCCAGCTGAATATTAACCTCCACGATGAGGCGGTCATTGACAGAATCCTTGATCGCTCCCACCAAGCTACAAGAGCTTTGTGATGAACTACAATATGCAGGGGATGGTGAAGACCATTCTGAAGTATTTTCAATCTGAAGTCAGCAGAGGTTGAGATCAAGAAAGAACATCAAGTGTTGATGGTCAATAAGACCACTAAGTTCAAGAAGGGCAAGGGTAAAAGAACTTCAAGAAGGACGGCAAAGATGTTGCGGCGCCCGTAAGCTAGTTGCGGGAAGAAGTCAAAGAATGGACCCAAGCACGAGGCTGAGTGCTTTTATTGCAAGGGAAGGGTCCTTTGAGCGGAACTGCCCCAAATACTTAGTGGATAAGAAGGACGGCAACACCAAAGGTATATTTGATATACATGTAATAGATGTGTACCTTACCAAGACTCGTAGTAACTCCCGGGTATTTGATACGGTGTCGTCGATCATATTTGTAACTCACGGCATGAGCTGCGAATAAGCGGAGGCTGGCGAAGGGCGAGGTGACGATCGGCGTCGGGAATGGTTCGAGTCGATGTGATCGCCGTCGACACGCTACCTCTACATTTACCTACGGGATTAGTTTTGAACCTTAATAATTGTTATTTGGTGCCAAGTTTGAGCATGAACATTGTATCTGGATCTCGTTTAATGCGAGATGGCTACTCAGTTAAATCCGAGAATAATGGTTGTTCTATTTATATGAGAGATATGTTTTATGGTCATGCTCCAATGGTCAATGGTTTATTCTTAATGAATCTCGGCGTAATGTTACACATATTCATAGCGTAAATACCAAAAGATGTAAAGTTGATAACGATAGTCCCACATACTTGTGGCATGCTGCCTTGGTCACATTGGTGTCAAGCGCATGAAGAAGCTCCATCTTGATGGACTTTTGGAGTCTCTAGATTATGAATCATTTGACACATGCGAACCATGCCTCATGGGCAAGATGACCAAGACTCGTTCTCCGGAACAATGGGCGAGCAACCAACTTGATGGAAATCATACATACCGATGTGTGCGGTCCAATGAGTGTTGAGGCTCATGGAGGATATCGTTATGTTCTCACTCTCACGAGATGACTTGAGTAGATATGGGTATGTCTACTTGATGAAACACAAGTCTGAGACCTTTGAAAAGTTCAAGGAATTTCAGAATGAGGTAGAGAATCAACGTGACCGAAAGATAAAATTCTTACGATCGGATCGTGGAGGAGAATATTTAAGTCACGAATTTGGTACACACTTAAGAAAATGTGGAATCGTTTCACAACTCACGCCGCTGGAACACCTCGGTAATACGGTGTGTCCGAGCGTCGTGTCGCACTCTATTGGATATGGTGCGATCTATGATGTCTCTTACCGATTTACCGCTATCATTTTGGGGATCGCTCTAGAGATAGCTACATTCACTTTAAATAGGGCACCGTCTAAATCCGTTGAGGCGACACCGTATGAATTATGGTTTGGGAAGAAACCTAAGCTATCGTTTCTAAAAGTTTGGGGATGCGATGCTTATGTCAAGAAACTTCAACCCGAAAAGCTCGAACCCAAGTCGGAAAATCGTCTTCATAGGATACCCTAAAGAAACCATTGGGTATACCTTCTACTTAAGATCCGAGGGCAAGATCTTTGTTGCCAAGAACGGATCCTTTACGGAAAAGGAGTTTCTCTCGAAAGAAGTAAGTGGGAGGAAAGTAGAACTTCGATGAAGTACTACCTCTTGAGCAGGAAAGTAGTGCAGCTCAGAAAATGTTCTGTGATGCCTACACCAACGAAGAGGAAAATAATGATGATGATCAAGGTACTTGGATCAAGTTGCTCTTGAACCGTGGGTCCACAAGGACACGTTCCGCACTGAGTGGTACGGCAACCCTGTCACGGAAATCATGTTGTTGACAACGGTGAACCTTGAACTATGAAGAAGCGATGGCGGGCCCAGATTCCAACAAATGGCTTGAAGCCATGAAATCCGAGATAGAATCCATGTATGAAAACAAAGTATGGACTTTGACAAACTTGCCCGATGATCGTGAGCGATAGAAAATAAATGGATCTTTAAGAAGAAGACGGACGCGATGGTAATGTCACCATCTATAAAGCTCGACTTGTCGCTAAGGGTTATCGGCAAGTTCAAGGGATTGACTACGATGAGACTTTTTCTCCCGTGGCGAAGCTTAAGTCCGTCCGAATCATGTTAGCAATTGCCGCATACTATGATTATGAGATATGGCGGATGGACGTCAAAACGGCATTCCTTAACGGGCATCTTAAGGAAGAAGCTGTATATGATGCAGCGGAGGGTTTTGTCGATCCTAAGAATGCTAACAAAGTATGCAAGCTCCAATGATCCATTTATGGGCTGGTGCAAGCATCTCGGAGTTGGAACATTCGCTTTGATGAAATGATCAAAGCGTTTGGGTTTATCTTGAGACTTATGGAGAAGCCTGCGTTTACAAGAAAGTGAGTGGGAGCTCAGTAGCATTTCTCATATTATATGTAGATGACATACTTTTGATGGGAAATGATATAGAATTCTTGGACAACATTAAGGCCTACTTGAATAATTGTTTTTCAATGAAGGACCTTGGAGAAGCTGCTTATATATTAGGCATCAAGATCTATAGAGATAGATCAAGGCGCCTCATAGGTCTTTCACAAAGCACATACCTTGATAAGATTTTGAAGAAGTTCAAAATGGATCAGTCCAAGAAGGGTTCTTGCCTATATTGCAAGGTATGAGATTGAGCTCGGCTCAATGCCCGACCACGACAAAAGATAAAGAAGAGATGAGTGTCATCCCTATGCTTCAGCCATAGGATCTATTATGTATGCCATCTTGTGTACGGACCTGATGTAAACCTTGCCGTAAGTTTGGTAGGAA
Organism: Aegilops longissima; assembly: GCA_021605205.1. Classification (NCBI taxonomy): domain Eukaryota; kingdom Viridiplantae; phylum Streptophyta; class Magnoliopsida; order Poales; family Poaceae; genus Aegilops; species Aegilops longissima. The sequence goes on along the minus strand of CM038680.1, from coordinate 200,499,378 downwards.
GGTACCAAAGTAATCCCGCAAGGAACACCGGACAGCGGTCAAGAATATCCTAAAGTACACGAAAAGGACAAAGGACATGTTTCTCGTTTATGGAGGTGACGAAGAGCTCGTCGTAAGGGTTACGTCGGCGCTAGCTTCGACACGATCTGGATGACTCTAAGTCACAAACCGGATCGTGTATATGTTGAATGGTGGAGCGATGGCTGGTGCAGCTGCAAGCGAAGCGTCGTGGCGGGATCTACATGTGAAGCGGAGTACATGGCAGCCTCGGAGGCAGCGCATGAAGCAATTTGGGTGAAGGAGTTCATCACCGACCTAGGAGTCATACCCAATGCGTCGGGGCCGATCAAACTCTTCAGTGACAACACTGGAGCTATTGCACTTGCCAAGGAGCCCAGGTTTCACAAGAAGACCAGCACATCAAGCGTCGCTTCAACTCCATCTGTGAAAATGTTCAAGATGGAGACATAGAAATTTGCAAAGTGCATACGGATCTGAATGTCGCAGATCCGTTGACTAAACCTCTTCATGAGCAAAACATGATCAACACGAGAACTCTATGGGTGTTCGATTCATCACAATGTAACTAGATTATTGACTCTAGTGCAAGTGGGAGACTGTTGGAAATATGCCCTAGAGGCAATAATAAAAGCATTATTATTATATTTCCTTGTTCATGATAATTGTCTTTTATTCATGCTATAATTGTATTATCCGGAAATCGTAATACACGTGTGAATACATAGATAACAATACGTCCCTAGTAAGCCTCTAGTTGACTAGCTCGTTGGTCAACAGATAGTCATGGTTTTCTGACTATGGACATCAGATGTCATTGACAACGGGATCACGTCATTAGGAGAATGACGTGATGGACAAGACCCAATCCTAAGCATAGCACAAGATCGTGTAGTTCGTTTTGCTAGAGCTTTCTCAATGTCAAGTATCTATTCCTTAGACCATGAGATCGTGTAACTCCGGATACCGTAGGAGTGCTTTGGGTGTACCAAGCGTCACAACGTAATCGGGTGACTATAAAGGTGCATTACAGGTATCTCCGAAAGTGTACATTGGGTTGACACGGATCGAGGCGAGGATCTGTCACTCCGTATGACCGAGAGGTATCACTGGCCCACTCGGTAGTGCATCATCATAATGAGCTCAAAGTGACCAAGTGTCCGGTCACGGGATCATGCATTACTGATGCGAGTAAAGTGACTTGCGTAACGAGACTGAGCGAGGTATTGGGATACCGACGATCGAGTCTCGGGCAAGTAACATACCGTCGACAAAGGGAATAGTATCTGGGTTGCTTGAATCCTCGACATCGTGGTTCATCCGATGACATCATCGAGGAGCATGTAGGAGCCAACATGGGTATCCAGATCCGCTGTTGGTTATTGACCAGAGCGTTCGGTCATGTGCGCATGTATCCCGAACCCGTAGGGTCTACACATAAGGTTCGGTGACACTAGGGTTATTAGGAAGACTTGTATGTGATTACTGAATGTTGTTGAGTCCGGATGAGATCCGGACGTCATGAGGAGTTCCGGAAGGGTCCGGAGGTAAAGATTTATATATGGGAAGTTGTCAAACGGACACCGGAAAGTTTTGGGGGCGTACCGGTATTGTACCGGGGCCACCGGGAGGGGCCACCCCTCCCGGGGGGCCACTTGGGCTGCAGTGGGGAAGGAGCCAGCCCCTGGTGGGCTGGGTGCGACCCCCCCCCCCCCTTGGGCCCTTGCGCCTAGGGTTTGGGGGGAACCCTAGAAGGGGGCGCCCCCCCCCCCCTTGCTTGGGGGGCAAGCCACCCCTCCCCTTGGCCGCCGCCCCCCTCTAGATGCCATCTAGAGGGGCCGCCCCTGCCCTTTCCCCTATAAATAGAGGGGTGAGGGAGGCAGCCGCACCCCAAGCCAAGGCGCAGCCCTCCCTCCCAACACCTCTCCTCCTCCGTTGTGTGCTCGGCGAAGCCTGCCGAGTCTCGCTTCTCCACCATCATCACGCCGTCGTGCTGCGGCGGAGCTGTCTTCCTCAACCTCTCCTTCCTCCTTGCTGGATCAAGGCGGAGGAGACGCCACCCGCACTGCACGTGTGTTGAACGCGGAGGTGCTGTCCGTTCAGCACTCGGTCATCGGTAATCCGAATCACGGCGAGTACGACTCCTCATCACCATCCCTTGAGCGCTTCCTTTCGATCTACAAGTGGTATGTAGATGCAAACTCACTCCCTTGACTCGTTGCTTAGATGAACTCATAGATGGATCTTGGTGAAACCGTAGGAAAAATTTTAATTTTCTGCAACGTTCCTCAACAGTTATCATTATTCTTTATAGCATACGTGTCATCACAATAATCATCATAGATAAGAGGCATGCTTTCATCATAGTAAATTTGCTCATCAAAACTTGGGGGACAAAAAATATCATCTTCATCAAATATAGCTTCCCCAAGCTTGTGGCTTTGCATATCATTAGCATCATTGATATTCAAGGAATTCATACTAACAACATTGCAATCATGCTCATCATTCACATATTTTATGCCAAGCATTCTATGTAATTCTTCTTCTAGTACCTGAGCACAATTTTCCTTCCAATCATTTTCATGAAAGACATTAAAAAGATGAAGCATATGAGGCACGCTTAATTCCATTTTTTTAGTTTTCTTTTATAAACTAACTAGTGCCAAAACAAGAAAAAAAAAGATTCGATTGCAAGATCTAAAGATATACCTTCAAGCACTAACCTCCCCGGCAACGGCGCCAGAAAAGAGCTTGATGTCTACTACACAACCTTCTTCTTGTAGACGTTGTTGGGCCTGCAAGTGCACAGGTTTGTAGGACAGTAGCAAATTTCCCTCAAGTGGATGACCTAAGGTTTATCAATCCGTGGGAGGCATAGGATGAAGATGGTCTCTCTCAAGAAACCCTGCAACCAAATAGCAAAGAGTCTCTTGTGTCCCCAACACACCCAATACAATGGTAAATTGTATAGGTGCACTAGTTCGACGAAGAGATGGTGATACAAATGCAATATGAATGGTAGATAAAGGTATTTGTAAACTGAAAATATAAAAACAGCAAGGTAACTAATGATAAAAGTGAGCGTAAATGGTATTGCAATGATAGGAAACAAGGCCTAGGGTTCATACTTTCACTAGTGCAAGTTCTCTCAACAATAATAACATAGATAGATCATATAGCAATCCCTCAACATGCAACAAAGAGTCACTCCAAAGCCACTAATAGCGGAGAACAAACATAGAGATTATGGTAGGGTACGAAACCACCTCAAAGTTATTCTTTCGGATCGATATATTAAAGAGTTTGTACTAGAATAACACCTTAAGACACAAATCAATCAAAACCCTAATGTCACCTAGATACTCCATTGTCACTTCAAGTACCCTTGGGTATGATTATACGATATGCATCACACAATCTCAGATTCGTCCAACCAACATAAAAGTACTTCAAAGAGTGCCCCAAAGTTTCTACCGAAGAGTCAAGAAAATGTGTGCCAACCCCTATGCATAGGTTCATGGGCGGAATCCGCAAGTTGGTCACCAAAACGTACATCAAGTGGCACGTGATATCCCATTGTCACCACAGATAAACACGGCAAGACATACATCAAGTGTTCTCAAATCAAAGACTCAATCCGATAAGATAACTTCAAGAGGGAAACTCAATTCATCACAAGAGAGTAGAGGGGGAGAAACATCATAAGATCCAACTATAATAACAAAGCTCGCGATACATCAAGATCGTGCCGTAGAGAGAACACGAGAGAGAGAGATCAAACACATAGCTACTAGTACATACCCTCAGCCCCGAGGGTGAACTACTCCCTCCTCGTCATGGATAGCACCGGGATGATGAAGATGGCCACCGGTGATGGGTTCCCCCTCCAACAAGGTGTCGGAACAGGCTCCCGAGAGGTTTTTGGTGGCTACAGAGGCTTGCGGCGGCGGAACTCCCGATCTATCTTGATATTCGATGGTTTTAGGGTACGTAGGCATATATAGGCGAAAGAAGTCGGTCGGGAGGTGCTCGAGGGGCCCACGAGGCAGGGGGCGTGCCCAGTAAGGGGGGGGGGCGGCCTCCTATCTCGTGGCCTCCTCGAGGATCTTCTGACGTGGACTCCAAGTCTCTAGGATCATATTATTCCAAAAAATCACGCTGTCGAAGGTTTCATTCCGTTTGGACTCCGTTTGATATTCCTTTTCTTCGAAATACTGAAACAGGCAATAAAATAGCAATATGGGCTGGGCCTCCGGTTAGTATGTTAGTCCCAAAAGTAATATAACAGTGTATAATAAAGCCCGTAATCATTCAAAACAGATAATAAAATAGCATGAATGCTTCATAAATTATAGATACGTTGGAGACGTATTAGGAGCCATTGCCAATGAGTTGGCTCTGGCTCAGAAAATTGTTGAGCTAAAAAACAAGATTGACTATGAGAAAGCTCAATTCAAGAGGAACATGGCCAAGCTCAGTGTGGCTGATGTTCCAATCTTCAAGCTGATGCTGCATGACCTCAAGGAAGAGTTCCACCAGAACCGTGATGAAGCAAAAGGTTCACGAGATCGGATGAAATACTTCACAGGAAAATGTGTTCAAGCACATAATGAGGTAGAAAAGCGCAAGGCTCTTGGGCGTCCAGGCATCGACCCCAAGATGGCTGCCAAACAGAAGAAGAAGCCTGTTGTGGCCCAAGCTAAAGCATCAGGGCAGGAAACACCTCGCGTTGTCTTGCCTTCTAGCATGATAGGCTCAAAGCCTAAGGTCCCCACAGCAGCTTCAGAACTGAAGAAGACAAGGGCAGCAGAAGCTGAAGCCAGAAAGCGCAAGCACAGGAATGCCTCTGATGGTGCTCCCTCAACAAAGAAGCGGAAGACAAAGTCTTCGCGAAAAGATCGTGATCCAGCCACATAGCCACTTGTTGTAGAGCCCATCTCAGTTGCTCGTCCTGCCTCCACAAACCAAGAGCGTCAACTTGTAGTTCATGAGCCTGCTTCCACAGAGGATCCTGAAGATGAAGAAGTTCCAGTTGTCGACCCCATCACAGCTGAAGACATTGGTCATGATGACAATGTAGAAGATGATGATGAAGTCCTTCCTCAGATCGAGCACCAACCGGTATCATCGCCTATTCTCACGAACAGCGAACTCATCAGCATTGGTCGTCCTCTGACGCCAATTGCTCAGGATGCTTTGTGGGCTGATCGCCCTCAACAAGAGACCCCAAGTAATGAAGACACACCCAGTACTCCACCACCTCAAGTCACCACTCCGGTGCTTGATCACGACTACATGGTCCAAACCACTCCATCACCAGAGGCGTCACCCGCATTCCGCAGGCTTCGCAAAGGCCCTAGGCCACAGGTCGCCATGTCAAGTATTCCAGAGGGAGAAGTGCAACAAAGCTCAGTAGCACGCCAAGTGTTTCCTGAAGCCACTCCCACTGCGAATGTCTCCGAGTCCGAAGCAAAAGCTGCTGAAGACATTCCGGCTGCATCAGCCGATGACCATCAAGAACCTCAAGAAGAAGAAGAATAAGAAGAAAGAGTTGCCACACCCCCTGACACTCAAGAAGATGTCCTCGAGGAGACCGTGCCTGTGCCCGACCCTCCTGCTACTGAACAGGAGGTTGAAAAAATTAAGGCAGCCACAAACAACACTGCCGAAGCCAGTGACGTTGTCATGGCTGAAGACATTGTGGTGCCTGAAGCTAATGTTGCGCCTGAAGCTAGTGTGCAACCTGAAGCCACAGTCAATGCCGAAGCTGTTGTTCCACCCCCAAGGCCTCACACCATTGAGCAGGCATATGATCGCGACCAACTTGTCATTGTCCAATGGCCTGTACTGGTTCCTCCTCCTGCTCCCAGACCACAATTTGAATACCATGTGGAGCACAGGCCTCGGGTCTAGAAGCCAAAGCACAGACTGCCAAGATTTCCCGGTGCTGCAACATCGCTAGGATCGTTCAATGTCGACAGCTTCAGGGCACACAACACATTCTTTGACAGTGCCAAGAACCCGTACTCGAAGCCAAGAATCTCATCGGATCGCTTCTGGAGCTATCAGCGGCGCAGCTATTACTCATGTGTATTGTACAATCAAGGGCGCATCTTTCCTCACATGCGTTTGGATTGTGAAGCCATTGCTGGTCTGCCCTGCTTAGAAGAAGCCCTAGACTGATTCAGAGATGTTGGCCTTCTATAGTTTGACACTGACAAAGAGCATTGGAATGAAGAGCTCCTGCTGCAATTCTATGCCACTCTTCACATTCGTGGCTGTAACAAGGATCCGAAGACTTGGGTCCTTGAATGGATGACAGGTGATGTACACCATGAAGCCAAAGCTCAAGACATCATTGAGCTTACATCCCTGCCCACTCCAGGTGAGCTCTATGAACCTGGTTGTCAGCTACACAGGAATGCATTGGAGAGCATATTTCAGAAGCCTGAGCCCAACATGAGTCAGATGCTCAGCATCATGAAGCCACTGCCACAGGATGATGAATATCCTAAGGAATTATTTGTCGAAGACCTCAAGTATTTGCCCCGCACCATTTATCACATTGTCAGGCAAACTCTCTGGCCCATCAAAGGACATTCTCCTGCAGCCAAGCTTGAAGGCACGATCAAGACATTGGTGTTCTATATTCTCAACGGCATCAGCTTCAATGCTCAAGATTTCTTCATCAGGCAACTTGCTGCATCTGGAATTGATCTGTTTGGCCTGAAGTTTTATGCTCCATGGGTGATGCTCTTAATCAAACTTCACTCTTCTGTCAACTATCAGCCCTCTGCATGCAACCATCTTATCTTCTTGCCTGAGGTTGATATGTTTGTCGAAGCCATCTACCTTGAGCCTGCCAAGGAGCCAATTTATCTTCACAATGTTGATCGCCAAAGCTTTTCGCAACCACTTGAGGGAGTTATTGCTGCAACTCGTGTTTATCCTCTGGCCGGAAATACAGATGCACCTCATCATGCAACTACTGAAGCCACTGAAAGCACCATTGCTCAAAGGCCTCAGAACCAATCTCGTGTACTCAATGACCGAGAGCTTCTTGTGGCCTTGCATCAGAAATAGGATATGCACCATGACTGGCTAAAGCATCAGATGCAGAGCCTCTTGGTGCATGTTAATCGCATTCGCAATCTTGCCACCAAGAATGCATTCGTGTCACATGAAGCCTACCGGAGGTCCTGATAGAGTCTGACATTGCTAAGCTCCGAAGATGATCTTCGCGAAGATGGCTTCACTGAGCGCTACAAATTTGATTCCACGCCTCCTCGGAATGCCGTCTTGTGTCGTACTCCTTCCTTAGAAGACTCGGAGTATTCATCTTCGGCTGCAACTGTTGTTGCGAGAGTCGTCGATGAAGAAGACGATGCCACCTCACCGACCATGACCTCGCCGCGTCTCGACACTGCACCAGGCCCTTCTGCACCACCGGTCTCCACCGTCGACCCTGCACCTTCATCTACTCCTGATGGGAACGAGTAGATGCTCTATGTCTTCAAACCTTTTTGGTCCTTACTGGCGAAAGGGGGAGAAGCATATGAGTTGATAGTCTTCAAGCGGGTCTATATGGGTGGTTGCTATATCTTTTTGCCAAGTGGTTACAACTCTCATTTTTTTCGATACATTTGGTTCTTTGGGTTGTAACACTTAAACTCGATGGTCCTCTCCTACGTTATCTGCTACTTTGTGATGCGATGATAAATTCCGCATGAAGTCATGCCGTAGACATCCATTTTTCATTATGCATGTCATTATCTTCGCTATATCTATATATGCATGATGAATTGTCTTCATAGGTTAAAGATGATCTCCACAAGTAAAACCTGCCATGTGCATTTGCATTTAAGAGGAAACTACTTATATGTACATCTTCAGGGGGAGCCTTTTGCTACTTATGAAGACAATGCCTTTACCCTTACAAGTTCACATACTTTTATCCCCGTTGAAAAATTTAACCAGTTTGTCATCAATCACCAAAAAGGGGGAGATTGTAAGTGGATCTAGTGCCACCCCTAGCTGGTTTGGGAGTATTGATGACAAACTTGGTTGAAGGACTAATGTGTTTGTGAGAATTGCAGGATAACACAGGTAGTAGTCCCTCATTGATTTGGTTTACCTACCGGAGATGATCCCTAAAAATGTGTGAAGACACTGAAGACAATGGTGGTATGTGAAGATATTCACAACGAACATTATGACTCGAGAAGACATTCACGTGAATACTATGGAGTGCGAAGACATAGGTGTTTCGTAGTTTCCTTTTCTTCTTTGTTGAGACATAGGAACCACCGCACTGTTAAGTGGGGTCCAAGTGAACAAAGTCAGAGTGACTGATGTGATGCTCAACCAAATCCTATGTCTTTGAGTGAAGACAATGAGAGCAAATCTTGTCCAGAGCTGGATGAGTCAGCTTTACTTGTAGCCCAAGTCAAGCTACCGTGTGTGTTTGAAATCTAACCGTTGGACACATGTCAATTCCTGAGTGACCCAGGGTCATTTCTGACAAACCAGGTCGGGTTGCCTCCTGGCTATAAATAGCCCACCACCTACACCATAGATTGGTGGCTTCTTAGAGTTAGTGCACGACTTTTGTCGTTTGAGAGCAACCCACCTCCGAAGCATTTGAGAGAGAGAGAGATCCTTGCGAGGACAAAGCTCAAAACACCCAGAGCCAAAGAGTGTTAGGCATCACTGAAGTCTTTCTGTCCACGTGATCTGAAGACTTATTACACTTGAGCAATGTGTATCCTCCAGTCGGTTAGGCATCGCGTTCTGAGCATCCAAGAGTCAGTGTGGATTGCCGGTGAACGAAGTCTGTGAAGGTTTGGAAGTCTACCTTGAAGACTTACCTGAGTGATTGGGCGAGGACTAAGTGTTCTTTGCTCAAGGGGAATAAGGTGAAGACACGGTCTTCTAAGTTGAATCTCAGCCTCGCTAACCATACGTACAGTTGTCACAGCAACTGGAGCTGGTCCAACACATCCTTGTCCTCTCCAAGTAACTGGTTCTATCACTTCCCTCTCTTTAATTACAGTTTGTCTTCATGAAGTCATTGCCTGCTTGCATGATCTGATTGACTTCACTATGTGAAGACTGTTGTTGTTTGGCTTCATACTATCTTCCATCCTGATCCATACTACCTAGCTGCTAATAGTCTTTGTGCTTTCACTTCATTGCTTACTTATCTATGGCTTGTCTAGTGTAGTCTACCTTCCGCTGCATGTCAATTGGTTTAATTCTATTGTCTGTCTTCGAAACCCCCATGTTTTGAAGACTTTCATAAAAATCGCCTATTCACCCCCCTCTAGTCGATAACTAGCACTTTCACAAAGCACACAACACCTTCTTCGACGGCGCCAAGAATCCTTACTCGAAGCCAAAGATCTCTTCTGATCGATTTTGGAGCTATCAGCAGCGCAGCTACTACTCCTGCATCCTATACAATCAAGGGCGAATCTTTCCACACATGTGTCTTGATTGTGAAGCTATTGCTGGGCTGCCCTGTCTGGAAGAAGCTCTTGATTGCTTCAGGGAGGTTGGTCTTCTACAGTTCGTCACTGACAAGGAGCACTGGAATAAAGAGCTTCTGCTGCAGTTCTATGCCACACTTCACATTCGTGGCTACAACAAGGATCCGAAGACATGGATCCTTGAGTGGATGACAGGGGATGTGCATCATGAAGCCAAAGCTCAAGAAATCATCGAGCTTACTTCCCTGCCCACTCCAGGTGAATTGTATGAGCCTGGTTGTCAGCTTCACCGCAATGAACTGCAGAGCATCTTTCAGAGGCCTGGACCCAATATGAGTCAGATGCTCAGTATGATGAAGTCACTGCCTCAAGATGCTGAATATCCCAAGGAATTCTTCTTCAAAGACCTCGAGTACTCGCCCCGCACAGTTTATCGTATCCTGCGGCATACTCTATGGCCAATCAAGGGATGTTCTGCCAAAGCCAAACTTGGAAGAACCATGAAGACTTTAGTATTCTATATTGTCAACGGCATCAGATTCAATAGCCAGGATTTCTTCATTAGACAACTTGCTGCATCTGGGATTGATCTGTTTGGCCTGAAGTTCTATGCTCCATGGGTGATGCGCCTGATCAAGCTCCACTCTTTTGTTGACTATCAGCCCTCAGCGCGCAACCATCTTGTCTTTCTGCCTGAGGTTGATCTGTCCGTCGAAGCCATCTACCCCGAGCCTGCCAAGGAGCCACTATATCTTCAAAATGCTGATCACCAAAGCTTCACACAGCCAATGGAGGGTATTCTTGTTCCCAATGCTGCAACTCGATCCTATCCTCTGGCTGGCAATTTTCGTGTGCCCCATCATGCAAACACCGAAGCCACTGACAGTACAATTGCTCAAAGGCCTCAGAAGCGTTCACGTGTACTCAACGACCGAGAGCTTCTTGTGGCCTTACATCAGAAGCAGGATAAGCATCATGACTGGCTCAAGCGTCAGATGCAGAGCATCTTGGTGGATGTCAATCGCATTCGAAACTTGGCCACCAAGAAATCGTTTGTTGCCCATTAAGCCTGTCGGCGGTCCTGGAAGAGTCTCACACTACTCTGTCCTGAAGCTGATCTTCGCGACGATGGCTTCACTGAGGACTTCAAATTTGACTCCAGGCCTCCCCAAAATGCAAGTTGGCGTCGCACTCCCTAAATAGAAGATATTGAGTATTCATCTTCGACTGCAACTGTTGTTGCGAGAGTCGTCGATGAACAAGACGATGTCACTTCACCAACCATGGCTTCACTTCATCTCGACACTGCATCAGGCCCGTCTGCACCACCAAACTCCAGCGTCGACCCTGCACCTACATCTACTCCTGATGGGAACGAGTAAATACTCTATGTCTTTGAACCTTTTTGGTCATTACTGACAAAAGGGGGAGAAGCTTATGAGTTGATAGTCTTCAAGCGGGTCCTCATGGGTGATTGCATTATTATTGGCTAAGTTTTTTTACAACTCTCGTCTTTTGAAACATTTGGTTCTCTGAGTTGTATCACTTAAACTCGATGGTCGTCTGCTACTTCTCTTTGCCACTTTGTGATACAATGATAAATCCCGCATGAAGTCATACCGTAGACGTCCATTTTTCTTTATGCATGTCATTATCTTTGCTATCTTTTTCTATGCTTGATGAATTGTCTTCATAAGTTGAAAAGGATCTCCACAAAGTAAAACCTGCCATGTGCATTTGCATTCAAAAGCAAACTACCTATATGCACATCTTCAGGGGGGCCTTTTGTTACTTATGAAGACAATGTCGTAATTCTCAACTTTCACATACTTTTATCCCCGTTGAGAACTTCAACCAGTTTGTCATAAATCACCAAAAAGGGGGAGATTGTAAGTGCATATAGTGCCATCCCTAGTTGGTTTTGGAGTATTGACGACAAACTTGGTTGACGGACTAATGTGTTTGTGAGGAATTGCAGGATAACATAGGTAGTAGTCCCATATTGATTCGGTTTACCTACCAGAGATGACCCCTAAAAAGTGTGAAAGCATTGAAGACAATGGTGCTCTGTGAAGAGATTCACATTGAAGACTATGACATGAGAAGACATCGCATGAAGACTATGGAGTGCGAAGACATAGTTGTTTCGTAGTTTCCTTTTCTTCCTTGTTGAGTCATAGGAACCACCGTACTGTTAAGTGGGGTCCAAGTGAACAAAGTCAGAGTGACTGATGTGATGCTCAACCAAATCCTATGTCTTTGAGCGAAGACAATGAGAGCAAATCTTATCCAGAGTTGGATGAGTCAGCTTTACTTGTAGCCCAAGTCAAGCTATCGCGTGTGTTTCAAATCTGACCATTGGACACTTGTCAGTTCCTTAGTGACCCAGGGTCATTTCGGACATATCAGGCCGGGTTGCCTCCTGGCTATAAATATCCCACCCCCTACACCATAAATTGGTGGCTGCTCAGAGTTAGTGCACGGCTTTTGTCGTTTGAGAGCAACCCACCTCCGAAACATTTGAGAGAGCGATCCTTGCAAGGACAAAGCCCAAAACACCCAGAGCCAAAGAGTGTTAGGCATCACTGAAGTCTTTCTATCTGCATGATCGGAAGACTTGTTACACTTGAGGACTGTGAATCCTCCAGACGGTTAGGCGTCGCGTTTTGAGCATCCAAGTGTCATTATGGATTGCCGGTGAACAAAGTCTGTGAAGGTTTGGTAGTCTACCTTGAAGACTTACCAGAGTGATTGGGCGAGGACTAAGTGTCCTTAGCTCAAGGAGAATAAGGTGAAGACGCGGTCTTCCGAAAGAATCTCAGCCTCCTAACTAGACGTCAGCTTGTCACAAAGAATCGAACTGGTCCAACAAATCCTTGTCCTCACCAAGCAACTGGTTCTATCCTTTACCTCTCTTTACATACAGTTTGTCTTCGTGAAGTCATTGCCTGCCTGTCTGAGTTGATTGTCTTCACTGAGTGAAAACTGTTGTTGTTTGGCTTCATACTATCTTCCATCCTGATCCATACTACTTACCTGCTAATAATCGTCATGCTTTCACTTCATTGCTTACTTGACTATGGCCTGTCTAGTGTAGTCTACCTTCCGCTGCATATCAATAGGTTTATTTCTACTGTTTGTCTTCAAAGCCCCCGTGTTTTGAAGACTTTCAAAAAAATCGCCTATTCACCCCCCCCCCCCCCTCTAGTCGATAACTAGCAGTTTCACTTAGACCACCAGGTTATCTGCGTGGCTAAAGTTTCATCTTCAGGTAACTCACCCTAGGTCATATAAGCCAAATATGGAACTGCCAATCAGGAATAGCATGAAGAGTCGCCACCAACTGTGTCTCTGGGTCAGGAACAACATGATATTCCTCTGCAGGTCATTTATCTGAAGGATTATGCAAAATATCAAGGAAAACATTACGTGGTACCGGCTTACGCTGGGACCCTAGCCGACTTAAAGCATCAGCCGCCTCATTTTTCCTGCGATCAACAAGTTCCACTTGATAACCCTTGAAATGACCAGCAATACCATCAACCTCTCGATGATAAGCCACCATGAGTGGATCTTTGGAATCCCAAGTTCCTGAAACTTGCTGAGCCACCAAACAGAGTCGCCAGAACACCTCACCCGGCTTAGACTCATCTCTTTAGCCATCCGAAGACCATGGAGCAAGGTTTCATACTCAGCTGCATTGTTAGTACAAGGGAACATCAACCTTAAGACATAACAAAATTTATCACCTCGTGGGGAAGTCAAAATAACTCCAGCCCCCGAGCCTTCCAATTGCCTAGACCCATCAAAATGAATAGTCCAATATGTATTATATGTCTTATCCTTAGGCATATGCAACTCTGTCCAGTCATTGATGAAATCCATAAGTGCTTGAGATTTGATAGTTGTCCGAGCCATGTATGTCAAACCATGAGGTCCATGCTCAATGGACCACTTGGCCACCCGGCCTGTGGCCTCTCTGTTTTGGGAAATATCTCCTAAGGGAGCAGAACTGACCACAGTGATGGGATGACCAAGGAAATATTGTTTTATCTTACGGCTAGCCATGAACACTCCATAAACTAGCTTCTGCCAATGTGGGTATCTCTGCTTAGATTCAATGAGTACCTCACTGACATAGTAAACTAGCTGCTGAACCAGATGTTCCTTGCCTGCTTCTTTCCTTTCCACAACAACCGCTACAATGACGGCTCTACTATTAGCAGCTACATATAACAGCAAGGGCTCCTTATCAATAGCAGCTGCAAGGATCGGCGGCTCAGCCAACTGTTTTTTCAACGCCTCAAACGCCTGATTGGCAGCATCACTCCAGACAAAGTGATATGTTTTCTTCATCATCTGATACAAAGGGATAGCCTTTTTGCCCAAACGGCTTATAAACCGGCTTAAAGCCGCAATACGACCCGCCAGACGCTAGACGCCATTGATGCATGCCGGTTTAGCCAAAGAAGTCATAGCCTTAATTTTTCTTCGGGTTAGCTTCAATACCTCTTTTAGAAACCAAAAAACCCAAGAGCTTGCCTGCTGGCACACCAAAGACACATTTGGCTGGGTTAAGCATCATCTTATATACCCAGAGATTGTCAAAGGTCTCTTTCAAATCATCTATCAAGGTCTCCTTCTTCCTGGATTTCACAACAATATCATCCACATAAGCATGAACGTAGCATCCAATCTCGTCAAGAAGGCAATTCTGAACACACCGCTGATAAGTCGCCTGGGCACTCTTGAGCCCAAAAGGCATAGACACATAGTATAAGGCTCCAAAGGGAGTGATGAAAGTTGTCTTCTCCTAGTCCTTAACTGCCATCTTGATCAGATGATAACCAGAATAAGCATACAGAAAACTCAAACGCTCACAACCCGCCGTAGCATCAATGATCTGATCAATATGAGTGTCGGTGCAACAAACACTGGGTCTATTGCCCAACTGGGCACAGGAACAAGATCAAGATTGAAGCACCGGCTTGAGTCAAAGATTGGAAAACCAAGAGATTTGAAGAACCAATGTGCAGCCTAGAGAGACCAAGATCAAGACAGAGGAGCAACATATCGGCAAGAGAAGGGCCTCCCTTGCCGGGCAGGCGAGCCCGGCAAGGGGCGAAGCCACCACCAGAAGCAAGCAATTGAGGCTCCCTGGCAGAGCCTGCCGGGGCTCGCGGGGGCATAACCACCCCACAAACCACTCCAACACGACTCACGTCGTCAATCAGTGTGGTGTCAAGCTGCACGATGATTAAGTGGTAGCCATTCGCCACATGGCAGCTGTTTCCTACAAAAGAAACGTGCAGATGACATCTGTCCTGCGATGTGTCAAGGGAATAGGTGCGGAGCTGGCGAGATAGCTCGGCAGGCCTTGCCGGGCGACCAGTGATGTGACACTAAGCGGTGCATTTAATGCACCCTATCAGCCTGCAGAGTTAGGTATGATAGCACTGTTCGCTGTCATATCAGTGGATAATGACCACTTAGCCACTATGGTGACCCTTTAATCTATAAAAGGAGGCCCATGGCACTCGTAGAAAGGGTTGGAAAGTTGATGAACCCAAGCCACCATACGCGTGTAGTCGATGAGGCCCCGAGGAAAACCCTGTCGGGCAAGTGTACTATGCGTCATCACACTCATTCCACCATCAATCCACTAAGGCAGGAGAAGGGTCTTACGCCTCGCGGCGGCCCGAACCTGGGTAAATTTATCGTGTGCTCTCTGTCGTGCTACCGCACGCTGTTCTGCTCTTTGTGCAACACGGCATTCCCCCGCCGAACTAGCAAGGGGCCACCCGGTCCCATAGGTGGCCGCGGATATCCCGCGACATCTTTGGTGCGCCAGGTAGGGGGCACGCTTGCGCGAACCTGAAAGCGTCCGCAGCACGTCATCTTCATCGCCATCTTCATCTTCGACGACGCCATCGACCATGGCGCCTAAGAAGAAGAAGTCCGGCCCTTCGGCCCATCCGTCCACCTCGAAGGCTCCGCCGCCCGCGACCTCTAGTGCCTCGTAGGATGCGGGGGTGAGCGAGGACGTGAACACTGCTAGGGGTGTGTGACGGTGTCCTGGACTAGGGGGTACTCACCACGTCGTCTCCCGATCAGTTGGATTGCGCCGAGGATCCACATGGCCGTATACTCATGGGCCAGTCCGGACAGTTGCCGCATACAAGGAAGATTCCACAAGACTTGGCGATCAAGACAAGGACTCCTCCCCCACTGGCGTATTCGGCTGGGACTCTTGTTATCCTAGGCCTCTGGTGCATTATATAAACCGAGGCCAGGCTAGTCGATAGATATACAACAATCATACCATAGGCTAGCTTCTAGGGTTTAGCCTCTCTGATCTCGTGGTAGATCTACTCTTGTACTACCCATATCATCAATATTAATCAAGCAGGAGTAGGGTATTACCTCTATCGAGAGGGCCCGAACCTGGGTAAAAACATCGTGTCCCTTGTCTCCTGTTACCATCCGCCTAGACGCACAGCTCGGGACCATCTACCCGAGATCCGCCGGTTTTGACACCGACATTGGTGCTTTCATTGAGAGTTCCGCTGTGTGTTTGGCAAAAGGTCGATGGCTCACCCGCAGATCAACTGCGACTTCGGCATCTTCGTCACCAGCTCAACTGGTCACCTTGGTTCGACCAAGGGCTGCGCCCTACCTCCGATCGTCATGTTCGGATGAGGGCCTTCATCAACATCAACTCCGACCTCTATCAAGATCATGGAGGAATCATCCAGGGAGCCCGGGGGCTCAACGTCAACATTGCCCTCGGGCGACCGTACTGTTTTTTTGGACAGCGGACTTGTGTCCATCGCCACCGCCTCCAAAAGCGTCGTTTTAATGATTGCTTCGGTGGAATTGTGCGGAATTGAGTCTACAACAACCCTGGAAAATTTCATCGAGTTCCGATGGAGGAATCTCTCGCAATCTCCGATATACTGGAGCCGCATTGAATCTGGACGAGAATCTGGACGAGTTTAGGGTGTGGTGTCCAGCTTCCAGCTCGGACTTCCTTTGGAAGATCCAACCGTTGATCGGCTGCGGAATTCCTATATCTAACACCCCTCAAAATTTCAGCTCGATCCGACCGTCTAAACTCCGGGAACCTTCCGATTAGTGCATCACTTTTCGGATCTGTTTTCTGCGTGAAAACGAATCCGACCCGAGTTCGTCTTTTTTATGAATGGGATTTCGGACATCCTTTTGAAGGAATTTTGTATGGGTATTGTGTTTCGTTCCCGAACACATCCCACTAACTTTAAAATCTTTTGAACATGATCTTCAATATCATGCTGGTGTCAAACCAGTCCGGCAATATTGCTCCACGGCTGCCGACCTGCGCTAGACACGTCGTCACTTTGTTGAGACGAGCTCAACTTCTTCAGATCATCATCTCGGCAAGCCGAACAAGAGTCCGGCATCGTGAAGGATAAATCATCACCAACATCGCCGCCCCACGGATTACACGGAGCGGGCATACCGGCGTCGCCGCACGGTCGCTTCATCAAGCCGGCATCGACCACGTCACGACCTGCATCGGTAGGGCCGCACTATTGCTTCTTCAAGCTGGTGTCCATCACACCAACCTACTTCGACATCTCGGCTGGACCGGGGGCTTCGCCATCTCTTCATCAACCTACTCTGGACACTTCGGCGTCACTAGCCGACCAGGCAATGGGTGCGCGGATCGAGTCCTAATTTGGGAATCACCTTCCTTCGGATTGCTACAACAAATAAACCAGGTGCTATTAATCCTAGTATTTTTTTTTGCTTGTTTGGTTTAAGTTTTCCCAAGGAATTATTACTCTAGTTTGTCCATCATATGTACACAGGTCTATCAAATGGTGGCCGCATTATCGACGGTCGCATGATGGTTCGGTCGGTTTCAGACATAGTCCGTGAACGCCGATCCGAACTCGGACCGACCTGTGAATCCAGGCTTTGCCACGCCTTTATTGCCTTACGCCGACGACCTGCATCGACATTGACTTCGGCGCCAGGTTATATTTCTTTTATTACTCACTTTGCATAAATTATTTATTATGCAACAATTTTTTTTAATTATCATTATTACTATTATCTCCGGTTTGCACCATTTTTTGTGCACAGGAAAATGATCCGGGGACTTCGGCGTCACTCTGCCGGTCTGTATTGACCGTGCTATGTCACCACTTCGGCATGTCGAGCTCTCCGCTCCGCCACCTCGGGACCGGCTTGGGGGATGGAACCTTGTCCCGTATCAAGCTCGGACCGCGTCATCAATACCGAACACATTAACCAGCTAAGTCGCTTTCATACTCAAAGCTTTAATTTCTAACTTGTGTTCGGTTCGACCAAGCATTATACTTTTTCAGAAAAATTTTGCTTGTAAAAAATTTCCTTGTCCAAACTTTGTTTGTGACGCATAAATTCAAATACCCAATTCATTTGGGGCTTCCTTCATGAAGCTTTTCCTCTTGCATATGATTATACTTGTACGGCTTCGTTCCTTGTTCGTGTATTATGCCACAATATGCATCATATTGACTTAAGCGATTTGCAGGCTGGGTTGCCTTGCTCCTGTGTTTACCCCTACGTTCCCGATTGTTTGGCTAGGGAGTAAAGGAGCACCTCTGCGATTGTCACGATCGGGTCACCCGAGCCGTCCTCGACCGGTGAAGCCGAAAGCTAGCGCTCTTACTGTTTTCAATAATGGTCGGCACACAATGGAACTCATGAGTACAAAAATCTATTGTACAAGTCTCATATTAACAATGAGCACCAAGAAAGGTATCGCTGGGGTACTATTTTCTTCAAGATGCTTCTTACACTTTATCGATAATATAGCATAAGTTCCTGAGCGCTTTGTCCATTACATCCTTATGACCTGATTGCTCGGTTATTGAAACACCGCCGATATTCTCGATGATGGAGTACATAACACTTTTGGTCTCGATCAAGAGGGAGAAGCCGACGGTCGGTTAAGACGCGTTTAAAGTTCGGTTGAACATAGATATGATATAAGTACTTCTGTACATAGAATCATTCTTTACCCAAGTCACTTGGGGGCTCTTATGTTTATTTGAGCCGTTTTATGATAAGTGTTTTCTTCTTAGTCGTTGTAGAGTTTTTATTATTATTTATCACTCCTTTTCTCGACACGAGTGTGCGGTCACTAGCCGGGGAGCCTAATTTCTCTCTCAAAACCGCTAGGGTTTAGTTTTCTAAACTGGCCTAATGGGAAGTACTCCGTCTTCGGGATGGGAGACTGAAGTCGTAGGCTGACCCGCTTGAAGTCTTGAGATAGGATGTGTCATGTTAAAGCACGGCAGAAGCACCTTTTTCTAAAGCCCAATTTTTGGATTGGCACCGAACACTTGATCTAGTTCGACGTCATGTTTTTATCGACGTTTTTTGGCTTTCAAGCTTTTGGCACTTTTAACTATTTGTGTGTTTTCAGCACAAGTCTCGCAGATCTGCGCCGACACCTTTAGAGATTCAGCAAAACATTCTCGGATATTGCTATATATGCATCGGTTTGAATTGTGTCTTCGGTCAATAGTTGGGTTGCGGCTCGCGCTTGCCTCCAACGTTCCGCTTTGTTCGGCTAGGTGTGCAAAGGAGAACCATCGCGATTGTGCTTCCAGCTCGCATGGTCAAGCACCTTAGTGGAGAAAGCCAAAACTGATCGTCACAATAGGTGTAAACTGGTCAGCGATCCGATGACTATACTAAATGACGGGCCATTCATAAATTGGCCAAAGTGTTTCCGCTTGACCTCGATCTGTCGAACACTACCGGGGCTAGTAATCGCCTCCCAAACTAAATCCTCAATATTTTGCTCTTACATTGGAGCTGAGGTTTCATGATCATTCTTAGCATGACAACCCAAAGAAAGGAACCGATAGCGGACTATTTTCTTTGGAAGACATTTCTTCATTAAACAGTAATATAACATATCTCTCTGCGTACCTTTGTTTATAAAACCGTATGGCCAGATTGCCTTGTTTGTCGTAAATCTTTGCCCTCATAAAGGCTTTATAAAGTAGGACAAACACTCCTCGCCATCGCCGAGGAGGTTGAAGCCGATGGTCGGTCAACAAAGTTTTGTACAATGCGGATCCGAGCATTAATGACATAAAGTACTTGGATACATTGAGTCATTACACATAATTTGTGATTTTACTATGGATATTGATCCTTAATTCGCCACCCGTGCCGCATTAAGGCTCGGGGATACTGGGCTTCGGGCTTATTATTTACAAATATTAAAGGGCACATCAATCCCCGATCCGTGTTGCCACCCGACCGGTGTCTCGGGCTACTGCATTGCCTGTTCTATGCGTAAAATTTTAAGTGCAATAGCTTTCGAGGAGATTTTGATCCTCGGGTTGGTCGGCCGCACCCAACCCGAGTCTCGAGGATCGAGCACGCCGCTTTTGTGTCCCAAAGTATTCTATCGAAGCTAGGACTTGATCCTCGGGGCGATTTTGCAAATCAACTCGAGTCTCGGTGGCTACTAGGATCAGCGGTCTTATGTCATCCTTCGTGTGCATCTCGGTTTTAGACCGATACACACCTTGTGGGCTATCGCTATGTATCTCGGCAGAGAATAAATTGCACCAATCAAAATATTGACAAAAATCGCCCACATTCGGGTGGTGCACCACCTCGAAGCATCCGCATAAAGCTCTGACGCTAGTGGCTGGCTCCATAGAGGGCATTTCCGGCATTAAGCTCGGCTAAACTCCTTCAAACTTCTTTGAACCAAGGTGAATTACGACACCTCGGATACAGTCCGGCGTTGGAGCTCGGATACATAGTCCGGCGTTGGAGCTCGGATACCGTCCGGCGTTGGAGCTCGGATACATAGTCCAGCGATAGAGCTGGGAAGCAGTCCGGCGTTGGTGCTCGGCTGCAAAAGATACCTCGAATGTAGTCCGGCGTTAAAGCTCAGATGAAAGAGGACACTGCCTCCCGGGAATAACTTCGAACCCGAGGCGTGGCATAAAAATAACAAGGCATTGATAAAGGCCGTAAACTTAAAGGGGCTCCTCGGATACCCAACGTGTAAACTCTTCGTATGCACTTAAGCGATCCTCAAGATCGAAGATGAGAAGATTTGTTGAACCAGTTTTCAAGATCAACGACCGAAGATGAAGAACAGTTCGGAAGAATTGAGGAGCGTCCCCAACTTGAAGACCGGTTCAGGGGCTATCGACGGTGTCCTGGACTAGGGGTACTCACCACGCCATCTCCTCGATCGGTTGGATTGGGCCGAGGATCCCCATGGTCAGATACTCATGGGCCAGTCCGGACAGCTTGCGCATACAAGGAAGATTCCACAAGACTTGGCGATCAAGACAAGGACTCCTCCCCACCGACGATTCGCTAGGACTTTTGTTATCCTAGGCCTCGTGCATTACATAAACCGAGGCCAAAGCTAGTCGATAGATATACAACAATCATACCATAGGCTAGCTTCTAGGGTTTAGCCTCTCGATCTCGTGGTAGATCTACTCTTGTACTACCCATATCATCAATATTAATCAAGCGGGAGTAGGGTATTACCTCCATCGAGAGGGCTCAACTCGGGTAAAACATCGTGTCCCTTGTCTCCTGTTACCATCCGCCTAGACGCACAGTTCGGGACCCCCTACCCGAGATCCGCCGGTTTTGACACCGACAGTGTGGTTGGGGCAGGTGGCGCCATCATCACTCCCCCTGCAGCCGACACGGGGGATGGTGATGTCAGAGGAGAACAGCATCAGCAACGCCCTGGTGGTCACGCTCCACAAGGTGCGGTCGAGGCGGGTCACTCCATCTGCACCCTCTCCTCCCACTGACGGGCACAGCCGCATCAACGGCACTCGGTCCGGGGTGAACCATCGCCTCCGGCCGCCCCCACCACGAGAGTGACCACGGCCTATGTGTCTCCTCCCGGATGAGCCGACCAGACTGTTGCGCTCGACGGAGCCGCTAACCCTTGAGCACTACCGCCGCGCGACCCTGCTGCCTAGGTGGTCGTCCCACATCTACATGGACGCGGCACCCCCGTCGTTGCCTCCGCTGGCACCATCAGGATCCAAGCGACTATGCAGTCGACGTCATCAACATCTATGCCAAGCACAGCCACGGAGGCTATGGCACGAGCTCAGTTGCTGTTGAGGTTTCCGCCAGCAGCCAAGTAGATGGATGAGTGGCGTGCCACCATCCAGAGCCTGCTCGGTTTTGCCCAGGCTGGGGACTCACGGAGGGCTAGCCCGCCTCGGCCTCCCCAAGCAACAGCAACCGCTGGTACTGCTGGCCAAACAGAGGGGGCCATCCCCACCATGCAGTCCCCACCGCGGCAGCCGACGCGGGCGCAGCTAAATCAAGACCCCGACGATGTCTCGATGGCCTCTTCCGACCCTCGAGCACGTCCAAGCCAGCGTCGAGCCCCGGAGGATAGGCGGCAGGGAGACGCGTGCGTTGTCATGGATCGGCGCCATGACGACCATCGCCAGACCGACGGGTGCGGCGGCCTCAACGTCGACGAGCATGCGCTCGGAGTTGGCGGGTGCCTACCTTTCGAGGCCGGCTGCCCTTCCTTTACACGAGAGTTGCGGCAAGTCCGTTGGCCGTTCGTTCGCACATTCAAGCCAGAGATACCTGAGAAATACGACAGGAGGCTGAACCCGGCACAGTTCCTGAGCATCTACACCATCCTGTTCAGGCTGCCGGGGGAAGAGACGAGAAGGTGTTCGCCAACTACTTCCCTTTGGCCCTCAAGTACAATGTGAGGCCTTGGCTGATGCACCTGCCGGAGAACTCCATTTCATCATGGGCAGACATGTGCCACGAGTTCATCGGTGCCTTCACAGGTGGCCACCAAGAGCCCGACAGCCCTAGCGATCTGCAGCTTTTCCAGCAGAAGGAAGGAGAAACCCTCCGTAAGTATTTACAGAGATTTGGTAAAGTTCATAGAAATATTCCAAATATCCATCCGGCAGCCATTATAGCAGCCTTCCAGTCAAATGTGCGCAACCGTCGCATTCGTTCTAAGATGAATGTGCGGTTGCCCATGACTGTTTTTTTAAGGTTAAACAGTATGAAAAGGCTCCTAATTGCCCAAGACTGTGAAGGAGCTATACACACTAGTGGATAAGTGTGCTCGGATGGAGGAAGGAAGGAAGTTGCCCGGAGAGGAGGATTGCATCAATGTTGATTCAGAGGATGAAGATGAATCAACCAGTCAGAGAAAGGGCAAGAAGTGCAGTAAGAAGCCAAGAGATAAGGCAGTGATGATTGTAGAAGGTTCGGGCACACCTAGTACCGGCAAGAAGGCTAAGGCTGAGGCCCCCGACAAGGAAGCTGCCGCATGCGCTACCTGTCGGGAAGCCGCTACCGCGGAAAAAGTTGGGAAAGGTGATGTGTTGTACTGCAAGATCCACCAAACCAAAGGCCACGACATTTAGGAGTGTTATCAGGTTGAGCAGCTTGTCAAGAAACAGAGGGTAGAGTATGATAAGCGTGATAAGGAAAAAGGCCAGAACGCTGCTGGCGGTGAGGGCCGAGGTGGTGAAGCAAATCGCCCCGGCAAACCCTTTCGGAACCAAGGAAACCCCGCCAGGGGCCAAGAGAAGCATATCTGTGATGATGTGAGTGACGAGGGGAATGAAGAGGAAACTAGTGAGCAGGAATAACAGAAGGTCACTGACGCCCTATGCATTGATGGAGGTGCATCTTTGCACACCTCTCATCGCCAACTCAAGCGATGGGCACGAGAGGTCAATGATGTGGAACCCGTGCCAGAGGCCCGGAAGCCGCTCAAGTGGTCCCGCATGCCCATCAACTTTGATGAAAAGGATCACCCTGGCCGCACCATAGCGGTAGGGTGTTTGCCATTGTTAGTATCCCCAACAATTCGCAACCTCAAGGTCACAAAGATGTTAGTGGATGGCGGGGCCGGGTTGAATCTGATTTCCCCAACAGTCATCAACAAGCTTCAGATAGGAGAAGAAGAGCTAGAAGTCACCAGCATGTTTCAAGGAGTCAATCCCGGCAGGAGCCATCCCAAGGGAAAGATTACGTTGCTAGTGATGATTAGGGGAGAACTAAACTATTGGATTGAGAAGATTGTGTTTGATGTGGTTGATCTCCCCATGTCGTACAATGGGATGTTGGGACGCCCGACCCTGGCTAAGTTCATGGTAGCATCACACTATGCTTATAACACTTTGAAGATGCCTGGTCCACTGGGAGTCATCACTATCCCGTCAGATGAGAAGGATGCAATTATCTACGTGGACAAGATTTACCGGGATGCAGTTGCAACAGAGGCTGCTGCAGCAGCAGCTCCCGCCAAGGAAAGTAAAGGAAAGAAGAGGGATTGTAGGACCTTCGGCAAGGAGTCCGGGAAGCATGCCCCCTCCAAGTGCACGGCACCCATTGACGACGAGCCGGAGTGTTCCAACAGCAAGAGATCCAAGGTCACTGCACCCCAAGTGAAGAAGGTCCTGGCAGGGCTGGCTGGCCTTGATGGTACTTTCAATATCAGCACCACCCTTGATGACAAATAGGAAAGCACGCTCGTTGCCATCCTGCGGGCGAATATCGATGTGTTTGCCTGGCAACCATCTAATATCCCCGGTGTTCCCAGGGAGGTAATCGGGCACCACCTTGTTGTCTGCCCATATGCCCAACCCGTCAAGCAGAAAGTCCAGAAGCAGGCCTTGGAGCGGCATCAGTTCATTGCCGAGGAAATCAACAAACTAGAGGCAACTGGTTTAGTCAGAGGAGTAATGCATCCCACGTGGTTAGCAAATCCAGTGGTGATCCGGAAGGCGAATGGGAAATGGAGGATTTGCATCGATTTCATAGATCTCAACAAGGCTTGCCCGATGGATCCGTTCCCCTGGCCGCGCATCGACCAGATCGTGGATTCCACTTCAGGTTGTGATTTGCTCTCCTTTTTGAATGCATACTCCAGATATCACCAGATCTTCATGTCCAAGGAAGATGAGGAGAAGACATCGTTCACCACTCCATGTGGTATGTACTGCTTTGCCCGCATGCCTTTCGGATTAGAGTGTCGGGTCCACTTTTGCAAGAGCAGTCCAGATTGGTTTTGAGCCACAATTGCACAGAAATATAGAAGCCTATATGGATGATATCATGGTAAAAACCAAGGATAAGGCCACCCTTATCCAGGAATTGGAGGAGACATCTGCTAATCTATGCAAGATCCACTTGAAGTTTAATCCAGAGAAGTGTGTATTCGGTGTTCCCTCTGGCAAGCTAGTTGGATTCTTCATGTCCCATAGGGGATCGAAGCCAACCCCGAGAAGATCAAGGCCATTGAGCAGATCCAAGCACCAAAGACAGTTAAGAATGTAAGTCGCTTGACGGGATGCGTTTTCGCGCTAAGCAGATTCATTTCCAAGTCTGCCGAGCGTGCCCCGCCGTTCTTCAAAATTTTGAAGAAAACAGGGCCTATGATGTTGTAACGCCCCGGATTCGATGCGCCAGGTGTCTGCCAGTTATTCGCCGTCGTTGCCATGTCATTTGCTTGCGTGTTGCACTTTGCCATGTCATCATCTGCATTTCATATCATGTCATCATGTGCATTTCATTTTGCATACGTGTTCGCCTCATGCATCCGAGCATTTTCCCGTTGTCTGCTTTTGCAATCCGCACTCATATGTCTCCGGCGCCCCTTTTACCTCTTTTTCATGTGCGGGTTTTAAACGGTCTCGAATGGACCGAGGTTTGTCAAGCGGCCTTGGTATAGCACCGTAGACCGCTCACAAGTTTCGTGCCATTTGGAGGTCGTTTATACTCCAACGGTTAACCGGTAACCGTAAAAGCCTCTTTTGTTGCAGCCCAACACCCTTTCCAAGTGGCCCAAAACCCATCTAACTCCCCTCCATGCTCTCGGGCGTTCGATCACGATCGTGTGGGCGAAAACCGCACCTCATTTGGACTCTCCTAGCTCTCTCTACCTATAAATACATCTCCTCCAAATTCGCGGATGAATTCGCCCTAACCCTAGATCCCACCTCCTTCACACGGACATGTCCGCCGTCCGGACAAACTCACGCCGCCAACCTGCTCACCCACGTGTCACTGCCGCCGCCCGTCTCACTGCGCCTCCACTGCTGGCCCGCTGGCCCACCCTGCCTGCCCCGGTCGGCCGCCACCGCCCACAGCGCCCCTGCCGCCGTCGCCTCAGGCTGAAGGCCACACATGGCAGGCCACCATGCCTCTTCCGCCACGGCGACTCCCGCCGCCCGCCGGCCGCCGCCTCTCCGCCCACCTCGCCTGGCGGTGCGCGTGCGCCCGCCACATCGGGGCGCAAGGCGCCTCCGCCCGCTGCCGCCATGGCCATGCCGCTTGCCGCCCTTCGCTGCCCGAGCCCCGAGCCCGCCGCTTTTGCTCGCCGGCCGCCGCCTCCTTGCCGGAGACGAGCTCACGGCCGCTTCCCACCTCCGCCGCGCGCCAGATCCGGTGAGGGCCGGCCGATCCGCCTCCCGCGCTCGGCGCCCCCTCCGCCATCCCCGCCATTTCCGGATCTCCCCGACGATCTTCGATTTCCGTGCGGTTGACTTCTCCCCCTCTAAATTCCACTAAGTCCCCGAGTTTGTGATTATTTTCAGGCATTTTCATCGCATCATATCTCTGCACCCGTAGCTTCGTTTTGCGCGTGTAATATGTCAAATTGTTTGCCTCGAAGAGTAGAACATTTCATTCCATTGCGTCATTTTCATTCGAGCTCATCTTGATGCCCTAAATGCTGTTGGAAGAGTGCTACGTGATGTTAGTTTCTGATTCTTATCAGAACATGCACTTTTGTCATTTTTGCCATGATTGATGTGTGCATCCTATGGACTTTAGTCCTACATGTGTTTTGTAATATGCCATGCCATCTTTACAGGGGTGTATGCCATGTATTTTTGTGATCAATGTGTTGACTAGCACAAGCATGCAAACTAGGCTTCCTGATGTTGCTGATTTCAGCCCTGTTTTGCTGATATTTTTATGCCATGATAACTTGATGCTACAGAGAGTTCCATGCATATTTTGAGATACTTCAGTAAGGATGTTTTGTTATACATGTCTTGCTCTATCCATCCATGCCCTTGTTTGCAATTATGGAGTGCCCTAGCTTGAGTCAATCGAGCTCTACTTTTGCTATAAAATGTTTCCTGGCAGGTTGTTTACATGTTATTCAATTTTGCCAAGGTTGTTGTAGTTGATCCTTGCATGCTATGATGTTGTTCTTGCCATGTATAGCTTCTATGCCATGTATTATTACTGTTAGTTGCGTTTCCATGCCATTTATTGCTCTGTGGCGAGTGGTTCAAGCTCACCAACATGCCTACTTATTGTTGTTCATGCCATGTTTGAATCTGTAATATAACTTGCCATGTTTACATGGGTGCCATCATATCTTCGGGTCCTTTTTGGCTTATGGTCAGTAAGGGACTTTTGATCTATGCTTTGAGTAGATTCATGCCATGCCTTTGTTTGACTTGATAAGTTCCTGTAGCATGTTGTTTGATAGCTCTAAACATTGCAACCTGATGTTATTTCCTGATAAGTCTGAAACTGTTATTATTTGCAATCTTGCCATGTGTTTTTGAGCATGTTCTAGTTGTTTATGGAGATAGCTCAGTGTTCATGTTTTGTAATGCTTTACCTGTACATCATGCCCATGCCTTTTGTTTTCTTGTTGAGGTCCTGTAACATGTTGTTTTGATGTTTGCAATATGCCTAGTTGCTGTTTTGGACAGATTGTTGTCATAACTTGTATAGGGTGTATGTGTTGAACCGTTGCTCCGTTTTGAGTGTGCTCTATATGAAACTTGCTTGATTTTGCATGTAGTTTCATATTATCATGTTGCATCCATGTTTTGAGGTGTTTGCTTGATGTTTGTATGCATTTTGCATCAATGTCATGCTTATCTTGTTTTGCTCATATCTTCTAGCCCGTAGTCTCAATTAAATGAACTTTATATGTAACTTGACTAGAATTTCGTAGATCATCGTGGTGCATCTTAACTTGCTGTTTAACAACTTGAACATAAGGTTTATTCAGATCTGGACCAATTTCGAAATTTGCATATGAGGACTTACCGAATTGTTCTATGTTGTTTCCGCCTCATTTAAACTTGCTTTGATGTGTTGCTCTTGTTTGCATCATCTCTTGCCATGAGTAGCTTCATGTAGCTTTGTCATGCATCATGCTTGGTTGTGCATCATGCCTTGTTCATGTGTGGTGTGTTTACCTATGTTGTGTGCTTCTTGTTAGTTCCTGTTTGCTATGATCGTGAGGATTCGCTCGTCGACGCCGGTTCGGCTTCATCCGCTCGTCTTCTTCATGGACTCGTTCTTCTTCCTTGCGGGATTTCAGGCAAGATGACCGCTACCCTGGATCTCACTACTATCATTGCTATGCTAGTTGCTTCGTTCTATCGCTATGCTGCGTTACCTATCACTTGCTGCTCAAGCCATCCCAAATTGCCATGTCAGCCTCTAACCTTTGTCACCCTTCCTAGCAAACCGTTGTTTGGCTATGTTACCGCTTTGCTCAGCCCCTCTTATAGCGTTGTTAGTTGCAGGTGAAGATGAAGTTTGTTCCTTGTTGGAACATGGAGATGTTGTTCCTTGTTGGAATATGTTTACTTGTTGGGATATCACAATATCTATTGTTTAATTAATGCATCTATATACTTGGTAAAGGGTGGAAGGCTCGGCCTTATGCCTGGTGTTTTGTTCCACTCTTGCCGCCCTAGTTTCCATCATATCGGTATTATGTTCCTGGATTTTGCGTCCCTAACGCGGTCGGGTGATTTATGGGACCCCTTGACAGTTCGCTTTGAATAAGACTCTCCAAAGAAGGCCCAACATTGGTTTTACCATTTGCCTCACCTATGCCCTTTTTCCTTGGGTTTCGGAGCCCAAGGGTCATCTTTATTTTAGCCCCCGGCCAGTGCTCCTTCGAGTGTTGGTCCGAACCGAGCAGCCTGTGGGGCCACCACGGGGCAACTCGAGGGTTGGTTTTACTCGTAGCTTGACTTATCCGGTGTGCCCCGAGACCGAGGTACGTGCGACTTTTATCAGATTTGTCGGCACATCCGGGCGGCTTTGCTGGTCTTGTTTTATTGTTGTCGAATGTCTTGTAGCCGGATTCCGAGACTGATCGGTCTTCCGGGAGAAGGAATATCCTTCGTTGATCGCGAGAGCTTATCATGGGCTAAGTTGGGACACCCTGCAGGTATAAACTTTCGAGAGCCGTGCCTGCGGTTATGTGGCGATGGGAATTTGTTAATATCCGTTGTAGTAAACTTGAAGCAAACTCTTCTAAAATACACCAACCGTGTGTAACCGTGAGTGTCTCTTTTCGGGTTGATCGAGAGGAGAACACGGTTTCGGGTTATGTCTCGACGTAAGTAGGAGTTCAGGATCACTTCTTGATCATTACTAGTGGACGACTGCCTTTGTTTCTCTTCTCGCCTCATTTGCGTATGTTAGCCACCATATATGCTTAGTCGCTGCTGCAACCTCACCATTTTACCCTTCCTTTCCCTTTAAGCTTTGCTAGTCTTGATACCCATGGTAATGGGATTGCTAAGTCCTCGTGGCTCACAGATTACTACACCACCGCCAGTGTACAGGTTTGCGATGATCATGACGTGAGAGCGATGTTTGCTTGTGTTGGAGTTCTTCCTTCTTCTTCGATCAGGGATAGGTTCCAGTCGGCAGCCTGGGCTAGCAGAGGTGGATGTCGTTTGAGTTTCGTTTATGTTTCATCCAGAGACGGATGTTGATCTTGTATATGATGTTGATGTATTCTTGTGGCATTTGTGCCTTATGTATGTATCCCCATCTATTATGTAATGTTGATGTAATGATATCCACCTTGCAAAAGAGTTTCAATATGCGGGTCTATCCTTGGTGGGACCGTCGAGTTCCTTTTGGATAGGGTCGCATATTGGGCGTGACAGATGTGGACCCCGGAAGCAGATACAGCTCTGCAGGAATTGAAGGCATACCTATTGTCTGTGCCTACCTTGGTTGCACCCAAACCTCAAGAGTCGTTATTGCTTTACTTGGCGGCAACCAACCAAGTTGTCAGTGTAGCCTTGGTAGCACAGCGGGAAGTGGATGAGGCAGAAAGTGGCCAGATCACGGCAGAGTCAGAAAAGGATCAGAACAGCAATGAGCACGGCAATGAGAGCAACCCCAAAGACGCGGCAAGGAAGAAAGTGGTGCAGCACCCAGTATACTTTGTTAGCTCCTTGTTACAAGGGGCTAGATCGAGGTACTCTGGCGTGCAAAAGTTGATCTTTGGCCTCATCATGGCCTCAAGGAAACTGCGCCACTACTTCCAAGCCCATGAGATCACGGTTGTCACTCGTTTCCCATTGCAAAGGATACTTCGAAACCCTGAGGCTACCGGCAGAATAGTGGAGTGGGCTTTGGAGTTATCCAGCTTTGGTTTGAAGTTTGAGAGCACATCAACTATTCAGAACAGGGCACTGGTAGAGTTTATTGTGGAATGGACGCCAACCCCTGATGAGGAAGTGACAGAAACAACTCTCCTCGGCAAGGAATCACCCGAAGAATGGATAATGTATTTTGATGGTGCTTTTTCCATACAAGGTGCAGGGGCTGGCGTGCTTCTTGTTGCCCCCTCCGGGGAGCACTTGAAGTACGACATCCAAATGCACTTTGCCCGGGAAGAAGCCGCCACCAATATTGCTGAGTATGAAGGGCTCCTTGCCGGGCTCAGGATTGCAGCAGGATTGGGAATTAAGAAGTTGATCATTGGATGAGATTCATGGCTTGTGGTGAGACAAGTCAACATGGATTATCAAAGCCCATTGATGGAAGCATACGTCGAGGAAGTAAGGAGACTGGAGGAGCACTTTGATGGGTTGCAAATAGAGCACGTGCCCCGTGCGGAAAACAGCATAGTTGATCACCTGTCAAAGTGTGCTACGTAGAAGCTTCCTATGGAACAACGAACTTTTGTTCTCCATCTCTCTCAGCCCTCCGTATCACCAACCACAATGGCCGTGAAAAGGACAAAGTTGGACTATGGTAAGCCTCTCCCGGTCCAGCCGGCTGCTCCCGACAAAGACCCTGTTGGAAACAACTCCTCACAGCTTGCCGGACCACCCCCTCCAGCCGGGCCTATGGACCCCGCGAACGAGGCTGGTGCTCCCACAACAGAGGGGGTGCCGCTAGTCCTCATTGTCGAGCCCCAGGCTCCAACTTGGGCAAGGCACATCGTCAGCTTCCTCCAAACCGGAGAACTCCCCGGTGACCAAGATGAAGCTGGGAAAGTAGCCCGGAGGGCCAGTATGTATCAGTTTGTCTATGACACTCTGTACAGAAGGAGGCCCAACGGTGTGAAATTGAAGTGTGTCTGCCGGGAGGATGGAAAGGATCTGCTGGCTGAGATTCACAAAGGAATGTGTGGCACATACATTGGATCAAGGGCATTAGTTGGGAAAGCATTCTGACAAGGATTCTATTGGCCCACAGCCCTCCAAGATGCAGTTGAGATCGTCACGACATGTGAAGCCTGCCAGTTCCATTCCAAGAGAACACACCTGCCTGCCCAAGCCCTTCAGACAATCCCTCTATCATGGCCATTTTCGGTCTTGGGGCTCATATCCTCGGCCCCTACCCCCAAGCAATCAGGGGCTTTGAATTCTTGTTCATTGCCATCGACAAGTTTACAAAGTGGCCGGAAGTGACTGCCGTGAGAAAGGTGACTGCTCAATCAGCTATCAAGTTTTTTAAAGAATTGGTGTGTTGTTTCGGTGTTCCGGCAAGGATCATCACTGACAACAGCACCCAGTTCACGAGCCACGCCTTCTTGCAATATGTTCATGCCCTCGGATGCAAGATCTCATTCGCTTCTGTGGCACAACCCTGGAGCAATGGACAATCTGAGAGGGCAAACGCTGAAGTGCTTCGTGGACTCAAGACAAGAACTTTCTATACGCTGCAGAAGCACGGCAGGCGGTGGATCGAGGAGCTGTCGGTAGTTCTCTGGTCCCTCAAAAGGACACCTAACCGTGCTACCGGGCTGACTCCCTTCTCCCTGGTCTACGGGGCAGAGGCAGTTATCCCCATGGAACTCATTCACGGGTCCCCTCGAGTGCTTGCCTACGATGAAGTAGCGCAAGATCAGCACCGGCGTGATGATGTTGTGCTACTCGAGGAGAACTGTCTCCGGGCTGCTACACGTGTTGCATGCTACCAGCAAGCCCTGCGTCGCTATCATAGTCGCAGGGTTCATGCCCGGTGTTTTGAGGAAGGTGACCTTGTCCTTAGGCGCGTTCAGTCCGCCAAGGGTACAAACAAGCTATCATCAAAGTGGGAAGGCCTTACTGGTGGTACGAGTCACCGCACTGCACAGTTGCCTAGAGACCGGAGATGGCACACAGTTGCAAAACTCATGGAATATTAAGCATCTCCGTAAGTACTACCCGTAAGGTGCAAGGCCGTCGGGCACTGCCTAGCAGCCACCCTTTTGTACAGGCCTTGCCTCAGCTACATCTAACCCCTTGTACAAAGCCGGGGCGATGACCCCGTGCAAGAGAAAATAAAGAAGCGCTGTAGGGGGGCCCCAACTAAGATTGCATGCATGCACGAGCACACCCAGATCACTGCATAAGAATTTCATGAGCATTTGCATATGCATATAGATAGGATTGCATCCTGCATTCATTCTCATCTACATGGAGTTGCAGGTCCGTGCCGTGAACTTGACTTCGACAAAGGATGAGAAGATTGCACAGCACAGTGATCCTCGGCAAGCCAAACAGATAAGTTTGCCTCTTGTCCATTAGTGTTTTGTAAAGCTATAACTTTGCATGAGAAAACCTCGCCTCTCTTTTGATACTTAGGTGCTCCCATCTATGACTTGAACATTGCTTCAGTCAGGATGGCCGCAGTAGCCTTTGGTAAAAAGAGTTGGCGGGGGGCTGGCCCCTCTGTCTGTTCCCCGGTAGACGTAGCTCTCCGGTAGACAAAGAGGGTGCCGGCAGGATATCCTGCTAGGGAAAACTCATTTATTTTTATTAAAGAGGCACTCCGCCTCTGCATGGACATATACATGCACGGGTTCCCGGCAAGGCTCTTATTTTTCATTCATATGCTAACAAAAGTACAAGCATTATAGAACACAAAGATGGACTTGAGAGATTACATTATTTGAATTAAAATTTGGCGATTGCCTACAGATTTAAGATTGAAAAAAGATAATTGCTCTGTAAACTCCTCTCCCTGTCCCCCTTGTCCCACGTATTGCGGTGGGAAGAGAAGGGGACGGGCGTCGCACCGGCACAATGCCACCCCGATCCTTGTCAGGAACTGGTAACCCCAGCCTGACAAGATCGAGAGTGGCGAGGCTGCGAAGGAGGAAGACGCGCAGAGCACCTCGACGGCCCCTTGGTCACCACCTCTAGAACCGGAAGGGGGGATCTAGCACAGGCACCGGCGGGAGAAGACACCGGCGCCCAGCCAGAGGACCCCTCAGGCAGTGGCGAGGCCAGAAATAAAGTCATGTGTAGTCACTTCAAAATTGTGTAGTCAAATGTACATATTGTTATGTTTTTCTGCATGATCTTTACTTGATGTATTACGTGTTATCCAAAGAGCTGTGTAGTCAAGTGACTACACAACCTATGTGTGGCTTCGCCACTGCCCTTGGGGGAGGCGGAAGTACCAAGAGAACGAGCCTTTCCCCGGCAACCGAGGAAACGGTGATAAAGGTGCCGGGGAAAGAGGGGGAGAACTAGGCGGGTGGGCAGCAGGTCACCAGTACGAGACAAACGCGTCGATGCAGTCGTACTCCTACTTGACGACCTGCCTCCCGTCTTCTCCTTCTCCCTGGCTTCGTCTTCATCAACACCGTCCTACAGGAAGGTCGAGACTCCAGTCCGGCACCCCCCTTGGGAAGACGGAAAACGGCCAAGACGGCCAAGGGGCTGGGGGTGTGCCGCTCCCCACCTTGGCGAGTGGGAAGGTGCACATCTCGTCGACAATAGCCATAAGACCTCCGGGAGGGGCAATGCTGGGATTACCAATGATCTCCAGCCCTGTCTCCCGGCCGAGCCTCGAAGAGACCAAGGGATTCACCATGCCAAGGACCAGGCTCACTACCCGCACGCCAGCACCAGCATGGGGCAACAATAGCCCTAAACAGGAACCCGGGGGTTGGCCCCAGGCTCTTCTCTTCGGCATCGTCGGTGGAAGCAAAGAACAAGGGAAGAAGAAAGAGGAATGCAGAGATGGATGACTCCACCCTCCTCCGCCCCTCCCTTTTATAGGTCGGGTGGGGAAAGGGCAGCTGCACCATCAACGGGTGACCACCGCCCTCTGAGGGAGTCCTGGACTAAGGGTTCCTCGGGCGTCCGGCCTGTTGGACATGGGCCGGACTAGTGGGCTGTGAAGATACAAGACCGACGACTCTCTCCCGTGTCTGGATGGGACTCTCCTTGGCGTGGAAGACAAGCTTGACGTCCAAATATGAAGATTCCTTTCTCTGTAACCGACTTTGTACAACCCTAGTCCCCTCCCGAGTCTATATAAACCGGAGGGCTTAGTCCGAAGGACATATATAGTCATACAGGCTAGACTTCTAGGGTTTTAGCCATTATGATCTTGTGGTAGATCAACTCTTGTAATACTCATATTCATCAAGATCAATCAAGCAGGAAGTAGGGTATTACCTCCATAGAGAGGGCCTGAACCTGGGTAAACATTGTGTCCCCCGTCTCCTGTTACCATCGACCTTAGACACGTAGTTCGGGACCCCCTACCTGAGATTCACCAGTTTTTGACACCGACATTGGTGCTTTCATTGAGAATTCCACTGTGCCGTCTGTCCAAGGAGAAGTCTTCCTCCCCGGACAGATCTTTGTGTTCGGCGGCTTCGCCCTGCGGGCCAACTCGCTTGGCCATCTGGAGCAGATCGACAGCTACGCCCCTGGCCATTAGGTCAGATTCGGGAGCTTGAACTATGTCGCGGATATCCACGGAGACTTGATCTTCGACGGATTCGAGACCACGGCAGTCGCTCCCCGTCACCACGATGAACATGACTTAAATCTATCATCGGACCATACCCAGGAAATAGCACCTATAACTGCTCTGGCCTTAGATCCGGAGCAGATCGCGCCATCCAAAGATGGGAAGCTCAACCCCGCAACGGATGCCGCAGTCCCAGCGGCGTCAGAGCCGCACGCAGACCCAACTTCGAGTGGAATCTGTGTCACTGGAGCCTCGGACTCGTTTCCGGCTACATGTTCCGAACCATGTGCGTCCACGAGCGTCGAGCTCGATCAGTCTTTGATCGTCGAATTCAGCTCTGCAGACATTTTTCGGCACTCGCCTTTGGGCGAAGTGTTAAACTCGTTAAAAGCACTGTCCTTAGCGGGAGGCTCGCAGCCGAACTATATCCGGTTCAAACTGGAGGCTGATGACGGAGAACTTCGCTTCCCACCCACCACCCACTTCATAGCCACTGTCGAAGATTGAACCGACATGCTCGATTACGGCTTTGAAGACGTCGATGGTATGGACGACGACGCCGATGAGGAGCAGGGCCAAAACCCGCCGTTTACCGGACGCTGGACGGCCACCTCTTCTTACGACAAGTACATGGTGGATACACCTAAAAGAACTAACAACGATGACAAAGAAGATACAGTCGAGGATAAACCTCCTGAGACACAGCCAAAGCACCGGCGTCAGCGGCGCCGCTCTAAGTCACGTCGTGGGAAAGATAGCAATACCGGCACGGGAGAAAACAATACTACGGACGATGCCGAAGATAATGAAGACCCCGTGGAGATACCTTCCGAACAGGAGGAACGGGAAAATGGGCAAGTTAGCCCAGATGAACAGGCCATACACGATGACTCGGAGGATGGTAATTACCTTCCACTCTCCGAGGATGAGGTGAACCTCGGCAACGAGGATTTCATCGTGCCTGAGGAACCTCTTGAGCAGGAGCGCTTTAAGCACCGGCTAATAGCCACTATAAGGAGCCTGAAAAAGAAGCAGCAGCAGCTTCAAGCTGACCAAGATCTGCTCAATGATAGATGGACTGATGTCCTAGCAGCCGAAGAATACGGCCTCAAGCGCCCAGCCAAAAGGTACTCGAAGCGCAAATTGCTACCTCAGTTCGATGATGAGGCGACGGAGCCCGTACCATCATCATGCAATGCGGCTGACCGACCACCACGCGGTCGGGATAAAGCGGCAACTCAAGCTGAACACCAGCCCGCCTCGCCTCATCGTAAAGGCAGAGATAAAACAGCTCGGGGTTATACATATGACCTTCGGCAGGAACTGGACAATAGAGCAGGACATACCAGATCGATCTACGGATCGAGAGGACGTGCCTCGACATGTGACGATGGCCACCTATTCGGACGTGACAAGCCTAGTCACGCCCGGCCGAAAACCGCAGACGGATTCCATCGGAGCTACGTCGCGATGTGGCCTGATATAGAGGCGTCGCACACCCTCTTTGCTTCACTGACGAAGTAATGGAGCATGAATTCCCATAAGGGTTTAAACCCATGAATATTGAATCATATGATGGAACAACTAATCCCGCGGTGTGGATCGAGGATTTTCTTCTCCATATCCATATGGCCCGCGGAGATGACCTCCACGCCATCAAATACCTCCAGTTAAAACTCAAAGGGCCAGCTCGGCACTAGTTAAACAGTCTGCCTGAAAACTCTATTTGCAGCTGGGAGGATTTGGAAGACGCCTTCCGCGACAACTTCCAAGGTACATATGTCCGGCCACCAGATGCCGATGACTTAAGCCACATAGTTCAACAGCCCGGAGAGTCACCCAGGAAATTCTGGACTCGGTTCCTAACTAAAAAGAACCAGATCATCGACTGTCCAGATGCCGAAGCCCTAGCGGCCTTTAAACACAGCATCCACGATGAATGGCTCGCCCGCCACCTCGGCCAATAAAAGCCGAAGTCCATGGCAGCCCTCACGGCACTCATGACCCACTTTTCTGCGGGTGAGGATAGTTGGCTGGCCCGCAGCAAAAACACAACAAGCGAAGCGGGCACCTCCGAGGTTAAAAACAGCAACGGCAAGCTCCGACGCAACAGGCACAAACGTCGAAGCAATGGTGATAACACCGATGACACTACAGTCAACGCCGGATTCAGTGGCTCCAAGTCCGGTCAGCGGAAAAAACCATATAAAAGAAACAACTTGGGACCATCCAGTTTGGACTGCATACTTGATCGTCCATGCCAGATCCATGGCACCCCAGAAAAATCAGCCAACCATACTAACAAGGATTGTTGGGTTCTTAAACAGGATGGCAAGTTAAATACCGAAAACAAGGAGAGGGGATCGCAAAGCGAGGACGAAGAAAAGGAGCCCGACCACCGAACACGGGGGGACAGAAGAAGTTTCCCCCTCGGGTCAAATGTGAACGTGATATACGCTACTCACATCCCCAAGAGGGAGAGCAAGCGTGCACTCAGGGACGTCTATGCAATAGAGCCAGTCGCCCCAAAATTTAATCCATGGTCGTCGTGCCCGATTACCTTCGATCGCCGGGATCATCCAACCAGTATCTGTCATGGCGGTTCGGCCGCATTGGTCCTTGACCCAATAATTGATGGATTCCACCTGACGCGAGTCCTAATGGACGGCGGCAGCAGCCTCAACCTGCTCTATCAGGATACAGTGCAGAAAATGGGCATTAATCCATCACGAGTCAAGCCCACAAAGACTACCTTTAAAGGAGTCATACCAGGTGTAGAGGCCCGCTGTACAGGCTCAATCACACTAGAGGTTGTCTTCGGATCTCCGGACAACTTCCGAAGCGAAGAGTTAATCTTCGATATTGTCCCATTTCGCAGCGGCTATCACGCACTGCTTGGACAAACCGCATTTGCTCGATTCAATGCGGTGCCACACTATGCTTATCTCAAGCTCAAGATGCCCGGACCACGCAGCGTCATAACAGTTAATGGAAACACGGAACGCTCCCTCCACACCGAGGAGCACACCGCTGCCTTAGCAGCAAAAGTACAGAGCGACATGTACAAGCAGAACCTTAATTCGGTGGCCGAGCTGCCGAACACTGTCAAGAGAGTCCAGACTATTCTGCAGCAGGACAGCTCGGCTCGTCAAGAGCTCGACTAGCAATCGGCCTCTGTCCCAGTCCCGTTCAAATGGTGGCATTCGTAACGCGCGTACATAACTACTCACTCAAAATAACATGGTCATAGACAGAGGCATAACTAGCTTGTGATCCACAATACGGCTCGACCACCCCCGGACACACATACTTTCACCGTTTCCTTTTTCGCCTTTTCAGGTTTCTTTTGCACAGGCCTTCCTTGATGGCCCAATCGCAGGTCCTTTGGAAGGATAAATACACCAAGACGGCAGTAAGCATGGACGTATAGGCAATTTTTTGGTGGTCTCTTTAACGACCACTCTACCTGTTTGCAGGACCCACATGCAGCTCTCCCTTGGTTATGGCTTGTTAAATAACCGGTTGCTTATTGCACTACTTGTACAAATGCGCTTTGACGTATTAATCAAATTATCATGGAAACAGTTTGCGGCCCAAATTATGTGGCTCTAGCTTACTACCCTCCCTTCTTTCTCCTTTCCTTTTTTTGATAATTTTATCAAATAGCACCAGTACACTTTGGTAATTTTAATTTGCCAGGGGCTTCATAGCACCCCGCAATATGGCAACAAAGTCCGAACACCTTTTAGAGTATAGTTCGGCACCCCGAATTTAGCACTGTATGCATTGGCTCTGAATCATGTCTTTGGTCAATAGTTGGGTTGCCCAGCTCCTGTGCTTGCTACCTTACGTTCCGTTATATCGGCTAGGGTAGTAAAGGGAGAACTCTGCGATTGTGCCCTGGTTTACCGGATGAGCACCTCGATGAAAGCAAAACTGGCTGTCATGATGCGGCGAGATCCGGTCAGCTCTTGGAGGTCTCAAATCCTTAGAGTTTTTTTACGCATTCTGAGAGGATCGGTACTTACCGATCAGGTGTTTGACATCCTAGCTTCGGATACTAGGGGCTGCGCCTATATCTTTATTGTCAAACTCCTATGGCTAAGTGAGGGTCCTACAGCTGCATAGTCCGATTGTCTGGTTTGTTGCGCTAAACACCTCCTTCAAGGACCAAACAATTGGATCAAGAGTGTTTAGATTACATCCCAAACACCCCCGTACTACCTACATGGGGGCAGAAGCCGATGACTGGCCAACTCTCAGATTTCACACAACTCGGTCGCACGGGAGGTGATTTTTTAAAAAAAACAAACATTATATTACATAACAACTTTGTTTCATCATACAAGGCAGAGACAACATGAATGTATTCATTTGAAAATAATGTCTTGCGCACATTGCGTCGCCACAATACGAGACCCCTCCAGGATGTCTTCAAAATACCACTCGGGCATGCGGTGCTCCTTGCCCTCAGGCGGTCCCTCGGTCACAAGCTTGACGGTGTCCATCTTCGCCCACCACACCTTGACGCGGGCGAAGGCCATGCGCGTGCCCTCGATGCATACCGAGCACTTGACGACGTTTAGCCGAGGGCAGGCATTCACCAGCCGCTTCACGAGGCCGAAGTAGCTATTGGGTATAGCTTCGGCAGGCCACAACCGGATTATTAAATCCTTCATGGCCAGTTCGGCCACCCTATGCAGCTCGAATAGCTGTTATAGCTGATCACTAAAGGGCACCGGATGTTCTGGCGCAAGGTATTGCGACCAGAACAGCTTCTCTGTTGAGTCCCCTTCTCCGGCTCGGAAGAATTCCGCAGCATCAGAAACACTGCACGGCAGATCCGCAAATGCCCCTTGGGAACTCCAAATCCGGGTTAGTAAGAAATACTTCTTCTTCACATACTTTCTTTGCATACTAACACCTTACCCGCCGCGATTTTCTTGGCCTCCTGGATCTCCTGGAGGGCGCCCTAGGCTTCAACCCGGGCCTCTTCCACGCTTTGCCGAGCCTTGGCGAGTTCGGTCTCTCGAGCTGAAACATCACACTCCAAGGTCTCGCATTTTTTCACGGCATTCTCGAGCTCTTGCTGGACCTCATTAAGCCTGGCCTTGAGCTTCTTACGAGCGGCTTGTTCCTTGGCAGCTTTCTCCTCGGCTTCGGCCAGGGCCTTTTTAATGACCTCGACCTCGGTCGTCGCTTCTAAATATCATGCACTTTCTGTCAATACACATCACTCATTCTTTCGAATATACAGCAAATCATAACATACCTTGTTTGTCCTCCGGTTGCCCTTTTACAAGGCGAGCTCTTCTTGGCCCGCTCGAGACTCTGCTTTAGTCCGAAGACCTCCATGACATGAGAGGTTGCGGCCCTTGCGACTTACTGCTCATGCATATAAGACATCTTTAGTTAGTTCCTGTGAAAATAAATTGATCCTCTGTCGGCTTTTCTTTTGAACACGGACGGTGTCTCGAGAACTCTGCCTATACTAGGAATTTTTCTTTTGCGTCGCTTACCTCAAAGCACATTAGCAACTGCCCATGACTTCGTTCGATCTGCTCTTGGCGGATGAATCCTCTCAATCACCATACCCATAAGGATCGGTGTTCCTCCATGATGGAGCGCCTCGTGGCGCTTCCGGCGGATATCCGTGCCTCTGGTTGGGCCAGAGGTCACCGGAGGATAAACACACCTCCTTCTCTCGAAGGCTGCACACCGGATTCCGGAGCTGTATAGGTCTCCGGAACCGTATCCGGTTGGGGGCCGAACTAAACATGGCCCCCATCGCCAGTCTCCATGGGGATCTGCTCCCCCATGTATCCAGCGGCCGAGGTTTCGCCCTCTGGCGTCACCCTGACGGCCTCCTGAGCCTCTCCCTGGCCTGGGAAGATCCTTCGGGACAGCTCCTCGGTGTCGCCCTTCGCCGTGGTAGAGTAAGAGGCCGGTGGTGACTCGCTGGCCATCGACTTTGAATCCAACGAACCTCTTGATGAGGATTGCTCGGAGCTGTCGTGGGCCGGACTGCAATAGCATAATTAACCATATTAATACCATAAAGAGGAGAGGTCGGATACATGGACGTATACAGGTTTGTAGTTCTTACGATGCGGCCAGGGGCTTGCTTCGGGGGCGTCGATCTGGGCTGTTATCGATGACCCACGCGGAGTTATCTGCAAGGGGGCCCTTCCCCCTCTTGGGCGCCTCCGCCTCCAGATTTGTGGAGGCCGCCCTCTTCTTCCTCCCCCCATCAGGAGAAATACTTACCGCACTGGCAGGATGGGCAAGATCGTGCCCGTGGTCCGAATCTATGGCCGGCGGCGTCTCATTGCCCTTAAAGAGCAACTTCGAGACATCTTCGTGAATGGATCCGAAGAGTCTTTCCAAGGTTTGGTGCTTATCCGGATCAAATTCCCATAAAGGGCATGTTCGGCTCTGGCATGGAAGGATCCGGTGAACTAGCATCACCTGGATCATGTTGACGAGCTTGATGTTCTTATCCACCATTCTTTGGATGCATGTTTGCAACGCTATCAGCTCGTCCGACGAAGACCAATTTGGGCCCTTCTCTATCCAGGAGGTGAGCCGCATTGGAGCTCCGGATTTGAAGTTGGGAGTTGCGGCCCAGGTGGCGTCGCGAGGCTCTGTGATATAGAACCACAACTTCTGCCACTCCTTGACAGCCTCCATGAAAGTACCTTTGGGCCATGTGATATCGGGCATCTTGCTCACCATGGCACCTCCGCACTCCGCGTGTTGGCCATCCACCACCTTCGGCTTTATGTTGAAGATCTTGAGCCGTAGTCCGAAGTGGGGAGGAACGCGGAGGAAGGCCTCGGACACGACAATAAATGCCGAGATGTTGAGGAAGGAGTTTGGGGCTAGATCGTGGAAATCTAGCCCGTAGTAGAACATAAGTCCGCGGACGAAAGGGTGGAGAGGAAACCCTAACCCGCAGACGAAATGAGGGATGAACACCATCCTCTCGTTGGAATACGGGGTGGGGACGACTTGCCCCTTTGCCATAAGCCAGTGGGCGATTTCTGTCGCCAGATACCCGGCCTCCCAAAGCTAAGTGATGTCCTTCCCCTTGACGGAGGAGGCCATCCACTTGCCTTGCCCTCCAGATCCAGACATGGTTGAGAGCTTTCTTGAGGCGAAAAAGACGAGGACTTGGGCGCTGGAGCTCGATAACGGAAGGGCGGAGAGAAAAAAGGCGTGGGTGAATAAGGGGAATACTTATCTCCTTATAAAGGCAGTGAATATCAAGCGCCTCCCCACTCGCCTTAAAACTCGCCTGTTCCCAAGGGTTTTGCAAACGGCACGGTTAGATTACCCATGTCTGTAATGATGAGAATCCCGCAATAAGGGGACATGATCTCTGCTTTGACAAGACGTGCCAATGAAAACCGCATCTCAAAACATGGAACAGTAGATGAAAACGGTTCGAAATAATGACTGGGCAGACGTGATGTCACCTTACAAAAAGTTGTCAGTGGATTGGACTCGTGAAATATTATACTCTCTGCGGTTGTGTGTGTGGTACTTATGTTGCAGATCCGGACATATTAGTTGCGTCAAAGACTATCTTGGAGTATTGGAAGAGAACCATTGCAATGCGAAGACAATCTGCGGGACACCTTGTCATTGAAGCCTGGTTCGAGGACTCTTGAGGAGTCACAGGTAAAGGGTCCTCGAGCGTCCGGCACATTGGACATGGGCCGGACTAGTGGGCTGTGAAGATAAAAGACCGAAGACTCTCTCCAGTGTCCAGATGGGACTCCCCTTGGCGTGGAAGGCAAGCTTGACGTCCAAATATGAAGATTCCTTTCTCTGTAACCGACTTTGTACAACCCTAGTCCCCTCCGGTGTCTATATAAACTGGAGGGCTAGTCCAAATGACATATATAGTCATACAGGCTAGACTTCTAGGGTTTTAGCCATTATGATCTCATGGTAGATCAACTCTTGTAATACTCATATTCATCAAGATCAATCAAGCAAGAAGTAGGGTATTACCTCCATAGAGAGGGCCCGAACCTGGGTAAACATTGTGTCCCGCGTCTCCTGTTACCATCGACCTTAGACACACAGTTCAGGACCCCCTGCCCGAGATCCGCCGGTTTTGACACCGACACCCTCCTCCGCCAATTCAAGGCGGGCGGACCCTCTCCAAGATGCTCTCCCGCGCCACGCACCTCCGTTACCTACCCCGCATGATAAGGATAAGGGCGCGCTATGGGAGGAGTAAATTGGCAGTTTCTACCCCGTGCGTTAAAGTCATTCACGGGCCATCACTGCCACGGCCCCACCATTATTGGCTTTACACCACGTGCAGGGGAAACAGAAACTGGCCCAAAATCAAGACTAATGAAGCAGCAAAGGAAACCTCAAGGGGCCAACCCCTTCAGCGATCCTGACTGTGCACTTATTAGGCCCTACCTTGTGACCTTCAGCCAGCGCGTTGGCAGGCCGGGGCTTGTCGGTGCAACAAACCACAGGTCTGTTGCCCAACTGTGCAGAGGCACAAGATCAAGATTGAAGCAACAGCTTGAGTCAGAGATTGAAAAACCAAGAGATTTGAAGAACCAACATGCAGCCCAGAGAGACCAATATCAAGCTAGAGGAGCAAGATATCGGCAAGAGAAGGGCCTCCCTTGCCGGGCAGGCGAGCCCGACAAGGGGAGAGACCACCACCAGAAGCAAGCAATCGAGGCTCCCCGGCAGAGCCTGCCAGGGCTCGCGGGGGCAGAATCACCCCACCAACCACTCCAACACGACTCACGTCGTCAATCAGTGCAGTGTCAAGCCGCACGACGATTAAGTGGCAGCCATGCGCCACATGGCTGTCGTTCCTCTGAAAGAAACCCTCGGATGGCACGATCACAGGCGTGTCAAGGAGCAGTGTGGAGCTGGCGAGATAGCCCGATAGGCCTTGCTGGGCGACCAGTGATGTGACACTAAGCGGCGCATTTAATGCACCCTGTCAACCCGCAGAGTTAGGTACGATAGCACTG
Organism: Aegilops longissima; assembly: GCA_021605205.1. Taxonomy (NCBI): domain Eukaryota; kingdom Viridiplantae; phylum Streptophyta; class Magnoliopsida; order Poales; family Poaceae; genus Aegilops; species Aegilops longissima. The sequence goes on along the minus strand of CM038680.1, from coordinate 200,455,820 downwards.
TTCGCTATCATATCAGTGGATAATGACCACTTTGCCACTATGGTGACCCCTTAATCTATAAAAGGAGGCCCATGGCACTCGTAGAGAGGGTTGGAAAGTTGATGAACCCAAGCGACCATATGCGCTAGTCAATGAGGCCCCGAGGCAAGCCCTGCCGGGCAAGTGTACTACGCGTCACCACACTCATTCCACCATCAATCCACTAAAGCAGGAGTAGGGTATTACGCCTCGCGGCCGCCCGAACCTGGGTAAATTCCTCGTGTGCTCTCTGTCGTGCTGCCGCACGCTGTTCTGCTCTTTGTGCAACGCGACGTCCCCCGCCAAACCAGCAAGGGGCCACATGGTCCCATAGGTGGCCGCGGATATCCCACGACAACTTGTCTCAAACATGATGCCTATATCCATGATCATTGCCTTGGATAACGTCGTGATTATTCGCTTTTCTATCAATTGCCTAACAGTAATTTGTTTACCCACCGTATGCTATTTTCAAGAGAGAATCCTCTAGTGAAAATTATAGCCCTCGAGTCTACTTTTATCATATATTAAAATCCCAAAATACCTTGCTGCAATTTGTTTAATTTACTTTATTTTATTGTGTTTTATTTATCTATCTATCACTACAAGGTTAAATCTTTGCAATTAACCGCGGAGGGATTGACAGCCCCTTGTTCGCGTTGGGTGCAAGTATTTGTTACTTTGTGTGTAGGTACTGCTAACGAGGTGTTGCTTGGTTCTCCTACTGGATTGATAACCTTGGTTGTTAACTGAGGGAAATACTTATCTCTATTGTACTACATCATCCTCTCCTCTTCAGGGAAATCCTAACGCAGCTCACAAGTAGCAGGATTTTCCTCGTAGAGGAGGGGTGAAGCAGTATAGTAGAGATAAATATTTCCGTCTATGGGAACCAAGGTTATCGAGCCAAGTGTCGATGCAACAAACATGAGTGTTCGCCGCCCTGACTTATGCACAGGCGCGCTACGAATTCTTATGTAAAGTACCAAGCCTCATATACCACTAAACGAGAGAAGTTGCTCTTCGTCAGATCAAGGAGAGCATTACGAAGACCAAGCCTTGGAACAAGCTGCAGATATCACTATGAAAGCAACCAACTCCGGCATGAACGAGCCAGCAAGCCCCTTGGGCATGGGCTCCCCGCAAACACCGGCGCTCTGCCTCTCTAACCAGCTGGTCGTTGATAATGAGGTGTCGATCCCGTAGGTGTTTAGGTGGACATAAACTGTGTGTGTCAGCCTGCTAGGAGGGTAAATCACCTTTATTGACACCCGTCCTAATGGCATGTCATGCTAATAGGAGGTGGTTGGATAAGCAGCGCGGCAACCCTGTCGGGCTTCAACCTCCATATGACACCTAGCAGCGCATTTAATGTGTTTTGTCCTAACTGCCAGAGTTAGGTATGATAGCTTTGTATCAATCTAATCACCCCCTGTAATGACCATTTTGCCATTGTGGTAACCCGTTGAGCTATAAAAGGAGGGCCATGGCAACATTAGAGATGGTTCGAATCTCTGCAACCCTCAAGCATATGTAATCATGTAGCTGCTCTCTTCCCGCATCTTTTCGGGGGAGAGCGTTCCGTGTACTTGTGCACAACACTACCAATACACCCAAAGGCAGGAGTAGGGTTTTACGCCCCCGGGCGGCCCGGACCTGGGTAAAATCGTGTGCTCCTTGTTGTGTTTGCTCTCTGCGTCGATCGTCGCCCCTCACCGAACCAGCAAAGGGGCTGCATTGCCCCATAGATCACCGGCTCCACGCCGACACCAAGTAAATTCCCTTCGACATCACTTACACGCACAAAAGAAAATACTTGCACCCAACACGGGCAAGAGGGTTGTCAATCCCCTTGAACTCGTTATTTGCAAGGATTAATTATGATAGTGATGGATAGATAAAAACAAAAGTAAAATAAAAAGTATAAAATTGCAGCAAAGTATTTTTTATTTTAGTACTATGATAAAAGTAGACCTGGGGACCATAGTTTTCACTACGGGTTTCTCTCTCGAACACATAGCATATGGTGGGTAAACAAATAAGTGTTGGGCATTTGATAGAAAGGCGCATAGTTGTGACATATTCATTGTGTAGGATTACAGAAGATAGGTCTAGAGAGGGGGTGAATAGAGTTTTAGTCAACCAAAGGTGCAGTTTTTAGTTTTCTTGAAACTTAGGCAGATTTGGCACTTGTTGAAATCACCAAGACTTTCTACACTTTCATATCTAGAGAAAGGGCAGCATAAATGGTAGACCATGCAATTGTGCGGGAAGTAAAGGGTAAAGATGGAAAATCAAATGCAATGAAGACACGAAGATTCTTTGAGTCATTTCCGATAGGTGGTGCTATCATACATCCACATTGATGGAGACTTCAAGCCGCGGAGCGTAACGGCTGCGTGAGTCCACGGAGGGCTCCAGCCATGAAGGGTCCATGAAGAAGCAACCTTGTCTATTTCATCATGGCTTACTAATGACCCACAAGTATAGGGGATCAATCGTAGTCCTTTCGATAAGTAAGAGTGCCGAGCCCAATGAGGAGCAAAAGGAAATTACAACTGGTTTTCAGCAAGGTATTTTCTGCAAGCACTGAAATTGTCGGTAACAGATAGTTTTGTAGTAAGGTAATTTGTAACGGGTAACAAGTAACAAGTGTAGCAAAGGTGAAGCAAGGTGTCCCAATCCTTTTTGTATCAAAGAATAAGCCTGGACGAACTCTTATATAAGGCAAAGTGCTCCCGAGGACACATGGGAATTACTGTCAAGTTAGTTTTCATCATGCTCATATGATTCGCGTTCGTTACTTTGATAATTTGATATTTGGGTGGACCGGTGCTTGGGTGCTATGCTTACTTGCACAAGCCTCCCACTTATGATTAACCCATCTCGCAAGTATCCACAACTATGAAAGAAGAATTAAAATAAATCTAACCATAGCATGAAACATGTGGATCCAAATCGGCCCCTTACGAAGCAACACATAAACTAGGGTTTAAGCTTCCGTCACTCTAGCAACCCATCATCTACTTATTACTTCCCAATGCCTTCCCCTAGGCCCAAATCATGGTGAAGTGTCATGTAGTCGACGTTCACATAACACCACTAGGGGAAAGACAACATACATCTCATCAAAATATCGAATGAATACAAATTCACATGATTACTTATAACAAGACTTCTCCCATGTCCCCGGGAACAAACGTAACTACTCATAAAGCATGTTCATGTTCAAGATCAGAGGGGCATTGAATATCATTAAGGATCTGAACATATGATCTTCCACTAAATAAACCAAAAAGTATCAGCTATAAGGAGTAATCAACACTACTAGCAAACCACAGGTACCAATCTGAGGTTTTGGGACAAAGATTGAATACAAGATATGAACTAGGGTTTGAGAGGAGATGGTGCTGGTGAATATGTTGACAAAGATTGACACTCCCTTGATGAGAGGATCGTTGGTGATGACGATGACTTCAATTTCCCCTTCCGGGAGGGAAGTTTCCCTGGCAGAACAGCTCCGCCGGAGCCCTAGATTGCTTCCGCCCAGGTTCCGCCTCGAGACGGCGGCGCTTCGTCCTGAAATCTCTCTTCTAATTTTTCTATGTAGAGACGCTTCATATAGCAGAACATGGGCACCAGACGATGTCCAGGGGGCCCACAAGCCCTGGGGCGTGCCCTGGGGGTATGGCGCGCCCCCCAGGCTTGTGGCCTCTTGGTGGGTCCCCTTCTGTTACTTCTTCGCCCAATATTGTTTATATATTCCGAAATAATTTTGTGTAAAGTTTCAGGACATTTGGAGTTATGCATAATAGGTCTCTCAGATTTGCTCCTTTCGGTCCAGAATTCCAGCTGTCGGCATTCTCCCTCTTCATGTAAATCTTGTAAAATAAGAGAGAAAAGGCATAAGCATTGTACTATAATGTGGAATAACAGCCCATAATGCAATAAATATCAACATAAAAGCATGATGCAAAATGGACGTATCAACTCCCCCAAGCTTAGACCTCGCTTGTCCTCAAGTGAAAGCCGAAATTGATAATCATGACCACCTATTTAGAGATACAGGTGTCGATAAAAATAAAATACGGACATGAGGGAATCACGATAATCGCTAGAACAAATCCATATTGTCATATAACCTCTCATGCTAAAGTGACAATTCGTTCACAAAGTGAAGTAGGAAGCAAAAACTTTATTGAAAACTAACAAACTATGATCTTAGTTGTTGAAGCAATTGTAATTTATCATAATATCGGAAAGAGTCAATATAAGAGCTTTTATGTAGTAAGTCCACATACTGAACCATATTTTAGTCTTTCATTATTGCTATCTCACACAATACTTATGAGATCAAAGCCTTAATCGGACACAGAAAGATAGGGGCTTATAGATTTGCCTCCCAACCTTTTACCTCAAGGATAATGTCCACAATAATAGCCTATGATAACCTACATCTGAGTGGATATATATGTCTGGATCTTTCCCCAACACATAGTTCTTGCCAAAAATAAAAAGGTAAAAAGGAAAGTTGAAGATCACCATGACTCTTGTATAAAGGTAGAAGGTAAAAGTAAAAGATAGGCCCTTCATAGAGGGAAGTAGAGATTGTCATGCACTTTTGTGGTTTGATGCACAAAATCTTAATGCAAAATAACGTCACTTTATATTGCCGCTTGTGATAAAGAACGTTATTATTCAGTCTATCGCTTTTATTTCTTCCATATCACAAGTTCGTATAAAGTTTATTTTCTTCACACTAAAACATCATACATATTTAGAGAGCAATTTTTATTGCTTGCACTGATGACAACTTACTTGAAGGATCTTACTCAATCCATAGGTAGATATAGTGGACTCTCATGGCAAAACTGGTTTAATGGATGCTGGATGCACAAGTAATATCTCTACTTGGTGCAAAAGATTTGGCTAGCATGGGATGAGAAGCAAGCTCAACATGTTGGAGGATCCATGACAATATAACTTCTATTCAGATATAAGAAAACATAACCCATTATGTTGTCTTCCTTGTCCAACACCAGCTTATTAGCATAAAATATTTTAATGAGTGCTCACAATCATAAAAGATGTCCAAGGTAGTGTATTTATATGTTAAACCTCTCTTTCTTTATTACTTCCTATTAATTGCAACAATGACCAATACTATGTTTCTCAATCCTCAACAAATTTTATTCATCATACTCCTTATATGTGAAGTCATCACTCTCCATAAGATCATTATATAATCCTTTTACTTCTTTATTATTTTCTTTTCTTTCCAAGATCAAGGCAAGAAAGCAAAGCCCTCTACTCAAAACTACTCTTTATTATATAACTCTCAGACTCGATTACATAGATAGATCACAAAGCAAAACTCAAAGACTAGATCATACTAAAACTTTTATTCTACTAGAGGACGATAAAACCAAAAGGATCAAACTAAGATAAACGAAAATATAAAGATGTGATGGTGATACGATACTGGGGCACCTCTTCCAAGCTTGGTGTAAGCCAACGGGAGTGCCCATACCCATATACTCAAGTCTCCTTCTTCTAAAGTGATGATGATGAGGTTGTATTTTTCTCCAGCTTGCACTTGAGGCTAAAATTTTCCTCCCTGAGATCCTCATTCTCCAGCTCAAGCTTTAATACCCTTTTGCATAATGCCTCCTTGCTTTCCTGCACAAAAACGGATGGGATAAATTGGACCTTAGATTTGTTTCCTCTGTTAGGAAGGCTTGACTTCTTGAATTCCACATGCATATCTCCAGGTTGAGGTAGTGGATCTTCATCTTGATCAGAGATGTCATCCCTTCTTTTCTCCATGACGAAGTCTTCCTCCTCCTCTGTAGTCCAACTGTAATGATTTACCTCCCCATAGTCCTTTGGGTTTGTGATATAATCAACGACATAGCTCTCTCCCTATGAATCTTGAGACGACATATTTTCAGATCTGCCAGGAAAACAACATGAAACAAAAACAAAGGATATTTTCATGATATGGTGGTCAAAACCTTCAGGAGATTGTATAATGAATTTTTACCGTGCAAAACAAGTATTCTGGGAGAAAACGGAGTCCAGAGGGCACACGAGGTGGCCACAAGCCTGGGAGGCCCGCCCAGGGGGTAGGGCGGGCCCCCACGGCTTGTCGCCTCCTAGTGTGCTATTCAGACTACTTATTTTCCTAATTTTTTAATATTCCAAAACTGAATAAAATTGCCATTGGAAAACTTTTGGAGTCGGTTTACTTACCGCACCACATATCTATTCCTTTTCAGGGTTCTGGAGTATTTTGGAAGGTTTCCCTTATGTACTCCACCGGTGTTATGGTATGAATAATATTAGTTTCAACATTTATGGGAGTACCTGAGATATAATGTTTGATTCTTTGCCCATTCACCACCTTCGGGTTGTTTCCCTCTGCATTGTTGATCTTAATGGCACCGAAACGATAAACTTCCTCGATAATGTAAGGTCCTTCCCATTTAGAGAGAAGTTTTCGTGCAAAAAATCTTAAACGAGAATTATATAGCAAGACATGGTCACCTACATTAAATTCACGCTTTTGTATCCTTTTGTCATGCCATCTTTTAACTTCTTCTTTAAACAATTTGGCATTTTCATAGGCTTGGGTTCTCCATTCATCAAGGGATCTAATGTCAAATAACCTCTTCTCACCAGCAAGTTTGAAATCATAGTTGAGTTCTTTAATTGTCCAATAAGCTTTATGTTCTAATTCAAGAGGTAAGTGACATGCTTTCACTACAAAAAAATACACTTCCGTGCTGATACGTGTTTGTCACACTAGGTCACGTTTTTTGTCATGCATGTACATCCACGACGATTTTATGACAGAATCAAGATAGTCATGTCTGTGTTGTCGTAGAAGTGTTCCATGACATTACCAAAATTATCATCACGGAAGTGTCCACTTGTCATCGGCGTTACAGGAGCAGGGGTCCCAGACTTGCACACTGCGGCCACGGTGTGGCTATGCTAGTGGGCCTATACGGCCTATCTTCACCAACAAAGCATTCAAGACCCTCGCGAGGGGCCAAGCCTCACGAGGCGGACGGCGCGAGACCTCCTCGGGAGCGGCCTCACTAAGCTACCTCGCGAGGAGCGGAGATATCAAGGCGGGGCAAACCTCGCGAGGCTCTCCTGACGTGAGCCATGACGACCGGCACCAGGCGAGGCGCCCGGTGGCGTGTAGTGTCCTTGTTTCCCCTTTGGTGCTAAGGAGGCGGCGCTTGCGCTGAATACCGAGGCATCGAGCAAAGGTTTCCATATCGGTTACTGTGAGACCAAGACCAGATGGGGCGGCAAGGCGGAGTCACCGTGGAGCCAAGATGGCGTCACCACGAGCCTTTTGCGGCGAAGACCACTTTGTCGGGATAGCTTGTACTAGCTGTCCCTTTCAAATTGCCGCCGTTGTTGGCTCCTTCCGCTCAATATTTGGGGAGAGGACCAGGGCTTATATAAGTAGAGCTAGCCACCACAGAGGGAGGCATCGAGTTCCCATCCACAAGTTCACAGAGCACAAGAACACCTCAACCTCAGGAGGTTGTTTTTCCCCTTGTACTGGTCTTCATCAGTCCAAGAGTATTACACCACGATAGTGGCCCGAACCAGTATAAATCTCGTGTCTATCCGTGTTGTGAGTTCGTCGAGTTCGTTCGCGAGATCTTAGCGAGCTAGGGCGTAGATCAGTAGGAGAGGAAGAACTTCGCGCGCACCCCAGAGTTCGAACCTTAAGAGCTTTGCCGGAAACCCACATCCGACATTTGGCGCGCCAGGTAGGGGTGCGCCGTAGCTTCCCTTCCGTCGATTCGTCGCTCCGTCGTCTCCATGGTGGATGCTCGCCGCGCTCGAGCTGAGCGTCGGGCTGCCCTCACCGCCCGCGTTGCTCAGACGGCTCCTGTCGGTGGGCCACCTCGCCGTTCTCCGTCTCCTGCCCGCCGCCGCCGCGGCGGGTGGGGAAACGAGCGACAAGCGTCCTCGCTCCACCCATCGGTGCGGCGGGGCGGCTGCACCGCCACTCCATCATCGACCCGGCGGTTCCTCGTCTCACACGTCGCGCCCATGGGCGCTTGAGCCGCACTCCTCATGGCGAACGAGCTCCTGCGCTATCGCCCGGTCGACGACCTCTACAAGGACTGGCTCGACCGCATCGCCGAACTCGTCCGTGCCGCAGGGGGCTCCCCGGCGCCGTCCCACCCTCTGTCGCGCCCTCCACTAGCCACTAGCGACGTGGCTCATGGAGCGCCTCCACCACCTCTGCCCCAAGACGGTGCCTTGGCGCCAAGGCGCGCGGCCCCATGGCGTGATCCACCACGCCCAGTGCCCGCGCGCGAAGAGAGAAGCTACCAAGAAATTCCCCAGCCGCGGGAAGCTGCACCTGTGCTCCCCGTGCCACCTTGCCAAGGTCGCGCGCTACCTGCGGTAGCGGCACGCGGGCCTCATCAAGACCAAGCTCCACCTTCGAAACGGGCCCCGGCAACCACGGCTGGCTACCGCGCCTTCACCCCCAAGCTGCATAGCGTCGCCTGGCCAGGCAACTTCAAGCCGGACCTGCCTCCTCGCTACGACGGCATCGCCGACCCCACGGAGTTCCTGCAGCTCTACGAGTTGAGCATCGAAGCGGCCAACGGTGACAAGAAAGTCATGGCAAACTGGTTTCCCATGGCTCTCAAGGATGGTGCCCACTCCTAGCTCCTGAACCTGAAGCACGGCTCGATCTCCTCCTGGGATGAGATGCGCGACCGCTTCGTTGCCAACTTACAGGGCACCCGCGACCGCCCGCCGGCCGCGGGTGACCTGCACCGCATCAAGCAACAACCAGGAGAGACCCTCCAGAAGTACATCCAGCGCTTTAACAACACTCGCCTCAAGATCCCCAAGGTCACGGATGAGGCCATCATCTCCACGTTCTCTGACGGCGTCCGCGACATCAAGATGAAGGAGGAGCTCCCTATCCACGAGGAGTTGTGCACATCTCAGGAGCTGTTCAACCTGGCAACCAAGTGCACAAGAGCTAAGGAGGGGCGCCTTTCCTCCTCGAGCTTCTAGCCGCGCGTGTAGAGGAGAAGAAGGCCAAGGCCAAGGACGTGAAGCGCAAGGAAGCAGCTGTGCTCACAGCGGAACTGGACACCAAGCAGGGCAGAGACCAGCTGTAACGCCCTCGATGCGGCTATATCTCCCATGTGTCGAAGCACGACTTAGAGGCATAACCGCATTGAAAGAAATGTCGCAAGTGAGGTAATCTTCACACAACCCATGTAATACAAAAGGGAAAGAGATACATAGTTGGCTTACAATCGCCACTTCACACAATACATGAGTAAAGCACTACATCATACAGATACAATCAAGGTCCGACTACGGAACCAAAATAAAAGACTACTACCCAAATGCTACAGATCCCGATCGTCCCAACTGGGCTCCACTCTTGATCAAGCTGAAACGAAACAACACAATGAACAGGATCTTCATCGAGCTCCTCCTTGAGCTCGGATCGTCACCTGCACGGTTTCATCGGCACACGCAAACTGGTTTTGGAAGTATCTGTGAGTCACGGGGACTCAGCAATCTCACACCATGAGATCAAGACTATTTAAGCTTATAGGTAGGACGAGTTGTGAGGTGGAGCTGCACAAGCGACTAGCATATCGGTGTCTAACATACGCAAATGGGAGCGAGAAGAGAAGGCAAAGCACGGTCGAACAACTATGATCAAGAAGTGATCCTAGAACAACCTCGTCAAGCATAACTCCAACACGTGTTCACTTCCCGGACTCACGAGAAGAGACCATCACGGTTACACCGCGCGTTGGTGTGTTTTAATTAAGGTCAACTTGGGTTTTCTACAACGGACATTAACAAATTCCCATCTGCCTCATAGCTGCGGGCACGGCTTTGAAATATAATACCTGCGGGGTGTCCCAACTTAGCCCATGATAAGCTCTCGCGATCAACGAAGGATATTCCTTCTCCCCGGGAAGACCCGATCAGTCTCGGAATCACGGCTACAAGACATTTCGACAGCAATAAAACAAGACCAGCAAAGCCGCCCGAATGTGCCGACAAATCCTGATAGGAGCTGCACATATCTCGTTCTCAGGGCACATCGGATAAGTCAAGCTACGAGTAAAACCAAGCCTCGAGTTTCCCCGTGGTGGCCCCGCAGGCTGCTCGGTTCGGACCAACACTCGGAGGAGCACCGGCCCGGGGGGGCTAAAATAAAGATGACCCTTGAGTCTGCAGAACCCAAGGGAAGGGGTATATGTGGTAGGTAGTCAAATGGTAAAACCAAGGTTGGGCCTTGCTGGAGGAGTCTTATTCAAAGCGAACTGTCAAGGGGTCCCATAAATCACCCAACCGCGTTAGGGACGCAAAATCCGGGAACATAATACCGATATGACGGAAACTAGGGCGGCAAGAGTGGAACAAAACACCAGGCATAAGGCCGAGCCTTCCACCCTTTACCAAGTATATAGATGCATTAATTAAATAAGATATATTGTGATATCCCAACAAGTAAACATGTTCCAACAAGGAACAACATCTCCATGTTCAACAAGGAACAAACTTCATCTTCACCTGCAACTAACAACGCTATAAGAGGGGCTGAGCAAAGCGGTAACATAGCCAAACAACGGTTTGCTAGGAAATGATGGTTAGAGGCTTGACATGGCAACATGGGAGGCATGATATAGCAAGTGGTAGGCATCGTAGCATAGGCATAGCAAAAGAGCGAGCAACTAGCAAGCAAAGATAGAAGTGATTTCGAGGGTATGGTCATCTTGCCTGAGATCCCGCAAGGAAGAAGAACGAGTCCATGAAGAAGACAAACGGACGAAGTCGAACGAATCCTCACAACTCCGGAACGAAATCGAAGCTAAGCGAGAAGCAAACCGGAAAGAAGCAAACAACATAGTAAACAACCATCACATACACATGGCATGATGCACAACCAAGTATGATGCATGTCCGGTTTAAATATGCATGGCATGGCAAAGTGTAACGAACAACACTACAAATTAAGTGGAGCTCAATATGCAACGAGTTGCATATTGACAAAACACCACATCGATTATTTAGTTTCTCTCTCGGTTATGGACCCAACAATATTAAATGTTATTAAACATGGCAAGGGGTGAAGCATAACAAAACTATACCATCTAAACAATTTAAATGGGGCCGGATATAAAAACAACAAATCCGGTAAATCCCCATATGCATTTAGCAATTTAACGCAAACAACAATTTTAAACATTTTAATTGTTGTTATCATGATGCGGATGACATATGCAAGTTTTAAGCAATTTATGAAAACGTTAACATGAGCATGTTATGAAGCATTTTTCACCGTGGCGGAACGAAAGGGGTGCCACGGCAACAAATTCAAAAATGATGCCACGGCAACATATCGGTTCCGGTAGCTCATGGAGATACCGGTGCAAAAGGAAGCGTGCGGATGTGCGGAACATGCTAGATATGGTGGAGTGCTCCCGACTACCGGGTTCCCACGGGTTAGTGGCATGGAAACGAGTGACAATTCGGACACGGTGCAAACTCGAGCATCTCATACAACACACAAGCATCCGTTCACGGGCGGTCGTCTCGACGGTTATACCTTCAAAGCGTGCATTTCGGAGTGGTTCGATCTCGTCGAGGGAAGTAGTGGTACTCGCGGGTCGTAGTGGAAGTAGTTGTACATGTTCGTTTCGAAGAGGCACTTGACGAATCCAACATCTTCAGGGCGACGGTAGTGGAAGTAGTGGTACACGTCTCGAAGAGGGACTTGACGCATCCGATGTCTCCGGGGTTGCCGTGGTACTTGCGGTCTCGGCGACGGTAGTTTTTCACGGGTCGTAGACGAACTTGGCATATCCATGCGTAGGGGTACTTGGCGATCCGTAGATGCACACGGCAATCGTAGTGGTACTTGACGCTCGTAGACATCCAGGGTCATCGTAGAGGTACTCGTCGTCCATGAAACTAGTAGTGGAGCACACATGCCTCGGGTCTTGGTGGTCAACGAAGGGAGGCGGGAGATGGCAAGCAGCAACAGCAGCGTCGCGAAGGCGGATGCCATGTACAAGCGAAGCGGCGGGGCTCCCGGTCGGTCGGTAGGGACGCACGAGGCGGTGATGAAGATGAGTCGCGAGGAGTGCTGTTGGAGGTGGATGTAGAGGTCGCCGGGCGTGAAGACGACGGATCTTGGCGAGGTGCTCGAGGAGCTCCTCTCCTTGGCCTTCAGGGCGGCAGGGACGCGACCTCGGGGCTCTGCGCTGCAGAGCGGAGGCTGTGGCGCCAAGGGTCGAGGAGCGAGGAGGAGGAGGCAGGCAGCGCAAAGATAGAAGGCGTGCTCGAGAGGAGGGATCAGGCGGAGAGCAGGAGGGAGAGATGGGATCGAGCGAGGAGAGGGAGAGGGGGATCGAGGGGATGGGTCTGGCGGCGCGCACGGGAACGAGAGGGAGAGATGGGAATCGAGGGAGAGATGCGGGGGGGCTGGATCGGGTTGGGCTAGGGTTAGAGCAGCGGTTGCGGCTAGGCCTTGGGCCTAGGGAGACTGGTCCGGCCTGGTGGGGAGGAGAATGGCCAGGGGCCTGACTGCTAGGCTCTCTTCTCCCTCTCTCTTCAAAACTCTTCCAAAAACAGAAAAGCAAAGAAAGAAAGGAAGAGAAAAGAAATGAGTGGACAAGAATTAGGGCATGAGGGTAATTTCCCGGACTTGCAAAAATATACTCGTTCCAAGAAAAATAGAAAGGCCACGATTGAAAGATTTAAATTCAAATTCATTTGATTTTAATTCAAATGATTTGAATGGAAGTGAGGGTTTGGGAAGGTCCAAAATGTTCGGATTTTGGTGGAGCTCGAATATGATGAAAGAAATTATGGGCAAGGTTGGAGACCAAGAATTAAGATAACAAAGGCATTGGGATAATTTGCAAGTGTGTTATGGTAAATCCAAATAATTGGAATATTTATTATAGCTCTCTAAATATCGAGAGGATATGTTTTAAAGAGAATCACCATGTGAATTCCCTCGATTTAAATGGATCAAAGATCCATGCCATTTATTTAGTTGAGTTGCAAAAGATTTATGAGATGATGGCATGATGACATGATGCAATGCAAAAATAAAAGGGCGGCACAAATGAAACATACGGCGAAACCCGGAATATATGGAAGTCTTCTCGAGCATCGGTCTCGGGGCGTCACAACACTCCACCACTACGAGAGGATCTCGTCCCGAGATCTAGGATGGCACCGGAAAAAAGCGGAAGAGGAAGAGGTAAAACAAAGTTGCTTCTTTGACAAACGAGTGAAACCATGAACCTTGAGAGGTTGAAAAATTGAAAGAAGAATACAATGGAGATGAACGAGATTGTGAACACTTTGTTAGCAGAGAAGAACAAAGAACATGATGAGAACCAAGAGCTTAGGGGACAAGATAGATTTTGAAGCCACTCCGGTTAAAACAAGATAGAGAAGGAGTAAGAATGATATAATTTGGACAGCACTCCGACTGAAAATGGAAGGAATTAGAATCATGAACTTGACAAGATGAGAGGATACTTGATGAAAGAAAAGAGGATACTTGATGAAATCAACAAACACTGCCTCTGGAACTATTGAAAAAATGGCACAAGGGGTAAGAAAGATTTCAGACCGTACTTAGGTTGAAAAGGGAGGCAAAACTTGATATATGAAAGAGCTTGAGTAGAGGACATAACACTCCTGTTAAACGGATAAGCAAGGAAAAGAACATGATATTTACAAAATGAGATGATGGGTCGAACAGAGTAACAACACAATGCCTCCGGAACGAAAGAATAGAAGCTAGATGGTTGGGAAGAAAAGAACAGAGAAGAAAATGCCAACTTCTACCACAAATGAGCTTGGAAAGCACCCTTCCAAGAAGGTTAGAACGGAATTGTTGGAAAACCAACAACGAAAAGAATAAGCTTGTAGTGGGCTTATGGAAACATCTCAACATTATGAGGTGACAAATGGCCACTAAAGAAAGCTATTGATTTGAGTGAGAGCACCAAGGCGATGAAAAACTTCTTTCACCAAGAGGATAGGAGAAAACTTGGATCATAGATAAGCACCATAATAGCAACATTCCTTAGGGAAAGATTTAGGTGAAATATAACCCAAGACAACTCCAATGAAGAGATTGATGGATTTAAAATACCTCATTCTTGACAACATGTGAATCATGAAGCATGAAGGAAAATTGTCAAGAATGACATAACACCATCTCAAGAGATAAGGTAGAAAGAATTGCACTTCGGAATGCAAGAAGAAGAAAACTTGAACTCCTCAAAACAAAACATGTTGTTGAGCACCATGTTTATTTTGAAGTATGGCTTGACGGATCTTAACTCCGAGAGAAATCTTGATGAACAATTGAAGAATGAAAAGAATCCTTGACGAAGCACCATGTAGAGCCTCCATGAAGAACTCTGGTAAGAAAAGGATGATAAAAGAAAGAGAAGTTGAAAACACAAGGTGAAGCCTTGCAGTGATAAGATGAAGCTTTGAAATGATATAACCGAGAAAACTTTGAACTCCGGAAAGAAAAGATGAAGCATCTCGGACCGAGAATGTGATATGATGAACAAACTCCGGAAAGAAGAGATGAACAACTTAGAACTGAGAAATTGATACCATTACGAACTCCGGAATAAGGAATTGAATTTACTCAATGAAACAAGAATAAGAACTACATTATGCTCATCCTTCACCAATTAAATTGATGACAAGCAACGGATTTGGCACACTACTTATTCTTTTGCAAGGATTGAAGAGAGATATAGCGCCAACTTGAAGAAGTCTTCGACAAATCACCGAGAGGATTGGAAAGGACGAATGAATCTATATGATAACGAAGGAAGAGAACTCTTGAACAAACCACCGTAAGAATTGAAAATGAACGAAGAAAAGATAAAGAAACACCGGGAAGAATTAGAAAATGAACCAAGATACTTGAGAGAATTTAGATACAAGTGAACGCAGAGATCTCGAGCTGATTAGATAATACTTGAATGATGCACCGGTATGATTTGGAGAACGAGAGCTGAAAGCTGGAATGAATAATTCCGAGATGATGGGCTCAGAAGAATCAAAGCGAAAAGACTCTGAATTGCTCCGGATGGGTGAAAAGAATTCTCACAATCTAAAACCATTATGAGAGGATGGCATCAAGCTAGAACCATGAATCTTGAAGAGAATGGAGCAAGATTAAAGAGAAACTCTTCTTCGGTCTTCAAATCCAAGAATGACGATGAGAAACACCACCATGAATTGTTGAGACACTCCGGAATAATGAAGAATAGAAAGATTGAACCAACGATGAAAAGAATGTGAAAGATCTTGGAGAAAGACATATGACTGATGACAATTCATTCTTACGTCAAACTTCGAAAAGAATTAGGGAATAGCTCCGGGAAAATTAGAAGAGTCAGGTAAGATCCTGGGAAAAGACATGTGGGTTAGGGCCCACTCAAAAGAAACATCGTTGAAGGATTGTTTGAAAAGAGAGATTGCACCGGTTGAATTAAATGGCTCAAAGGGATAACAACTACGAGAAATCTTGCACGGATTAGGAATGAAAACACGAATCTTCAGAGATATCTTCAACACTCCGGAACAAATGAATAGCGAGAGGTGAATGATTAATTGGTGCATCGGAATGGGAAAGCATTGTGAAAAGAGGAAAAGGGATAAGATCAACACCGAAATCTTGAACTAAATCCACCGGTAAGAAAATTAGAATGGAACAATGATAAGGTTGAAGCTTCCTTAGCGTCTTCATGAGAAATCACCGGATAAAACATGAAAGGAAAAGAATGAAGAAACTTCACTCAATAAAATGGACACTTGATTAAGAAATCTGAGTCCTTGAAGAAAAAGGGGTGGGAGGGTGGGAAAACAAAAACAACTTGGGTAGGATGAAACGAACACCGTTGAGAATACTTAGAGTGATCTTGTGGATGTTGGAATGATCGGATCCACTTGAAGAGAAGCACATGGTTGGAAAGGAATTAACATGGCAACCTCCATGATCAAGAAGGATTAGTATTCACATAGAAATATGAGAACACCATTTGGAAAAGGTATGGAATCAACACTTGACTTCGAAGCAACTCGAATACCACAAAACGGAACAAAACAAAGGGTTTGGCTTGCAGAATAAGCCGGAACAAACACATGATAGAGATTTCTCCCAAAGTGTTCGTGATGAGGCCCCACGGGCACGACGTATAGCGGACGTCATGAATGACAAGCAAGACGTCCCCGAATCAGCATAGCCAAGGATTCTTTAAGACGCCTTGCGACCACTGTAAATCGACCGTGAAAAGCGAAATCACTAGACGTTGGACCCCAATCTCAAATCATACATCTGTCGGAAAGATATCCTATAGGCTGTAGAATTCCCACCTATAAACTCCCGAAACTTTCTGGTTATGCAATCAGGTGTTGGGGATACAGGGGACACAAAATATATCACCCAAACTAACAATACCTAGATCCATTTGTATCCATCCTTCAACACATAACCAAGAAACCTTCGAAATTGTTTACCTCAACCTTGAAAAGCATCCGTTATCTGAGTTATGGCAATACTCGAGCTCGCCCCAAGATCTTGGGTTATCGAGGTTATCTCACCAACAAGCGCACAAAAGAGATTTTCGATGTCGGCAAAGCTCGGTATTCGAGCTCGCAGCGATAAAATTGTGGCGACAACACCTCGGAGCTCAACTCCCGGGACACCGCCACAACCCCTAAATGTCGGGAGGCACCAAGAACAATGTTCTCGTCACAAAACCATCGGCACGATTCCAAGATACCAGCGTGATCCTAAAAAATTTTAGTGAAATTTGAGAAGAGAAAGAGTCAAAACTCTACGTCGGGATACCTCACCAGAGCGACGAAGGGACCGAGGAGTAAAAAATCTACTCTCCGATATATATAATCCTAAGACTCAAAACATTTTTGTTCTAGACTCAACAACGCCAGCAAACAATCAAGCAGGGGGCTCCTAAGTCGGGGATGGCTCTGATTACCAACTTGTAACGCCCTCGATGTGGCTATATCTCCCACGTGTCGAAGCACGACTTAGAGGCATAACTGCATTGAAAGCAATGTCGCAAGTAAGGTAATCATCACACAACCCATGTAATACAAAAGGGAAAGAGATACATAGTTGGCTTACAATCGCCACTTCACACAATACATGAGTAAAGCATTACATCATACAGATACAATCAAGGTCCGACTACGGAACCAAAATAAAAGAAGACTACCCCAAATGCTACAGATCCCGATCGTCCCAACTGGCTCCACTCTTGATCAAGCTCAAGCGAAACAACACAATGAACAGGATCTTCATCGAGCTCCTCCTTGAGCTCGGATCGTCACACTGCAGTTTCATCGGCACACGCAAACTGGTTTTGGAAGTATCTGTGAGTCACGGGACTCAGCAATCTCACACCGCAAGATCAAGACTATTTAAGCTTATAGGTAGGACAGAGTTGTGAGGTGGAGCTGCAGCAGCGACTAGCATATCTCGTGTCTAACATACATAAATGGGAGCGAGAAGAGAAGGCAAAGCACGGTCGAACAACTATGATCAAGAATTGATCCTAGAACAACCTCGTCAAGCATAACTCCAACATCGTGTTCACTTCCGGACTCCCGAGAAGAGACCATCACGTTACACACGCGATTGGTGTATTTTAATTAAGGTCAACTTCGGTTTTCTACAACCGACATTAACAAATTCCCATCTGCCTCATAACCGCGGGCACGGCTTTGAAAGATAATACCTGCAGGGTGTCCCAACAGCCCATGATAAGCTCTCGCGATCACCGAAGGATATTCCTTCTCCCGGAAGACCCGATCAGTCTCGGAATCACGGCTACAAGACATTTCGACAAAGAATAAAACAAGACCAGCAAAGCCGCCTGAATGTGCCGACAAATCGATAGGAGCTGCACATATCTCGTTCTCGAGGCACACCGGATAAGTCAAGCTACGAGTAAAACCAAGCCTCGAGTTTCCCGTGGTGGCCCCAAGAATTGCTCGGTTCGGACCAACACTCGAGGAGCACCGGCCGGGGGCTAAAATAAAGATGACCCTTGAGTCTGCAGAACCCAAGGGAAGGGGTATATGTGGTAGGTAGTCAAATGGTAAAACCAAGGTTGGGCCTTCTTTGGAGGAGTCTTATTCAAAGCGAACTGTCAAGGGGTCCCATAAATCACCCAACCGTTAGGGACGCAAAATCCGGGAACATAATACCGATATGGCGGAAACTAGGCGGCAAGAGTGGAACAAAACACTGGGCATAAGGCCGAGCCTTCCACCCTTTACCAAGTATATAGATGCATTAATTAAATAAGATATATTGTGATATCCCAACAAGTAAACATGTTCCAACAAGGAACAACATCTCCATGTTCAACAAGGAACAAACTTCATCTTCACCTGCAACTAACAACGCTATAAGAGGGCTGAGCAAAGCGGTAACATAGCCAAACAACGGTTTGCTAGGAAAGGATGGTTAGAGGCTTGACATGGCAACATGGGAGGCATGATATAGCAAGTGGTAGGCATCGTAGCATAGGCATAGCAAAAGAGCGAGCAACTAGCAAGCAAAGATAGAAGTGATTTCGAGGGTATGGTCATCTTGCCTGAGATCCCGCAAGGAAGAAGAATGAGTCCATGAAGAAAAGACAAACAGACGAAGTCGAACGAATCCTCACAACTCCGGAACGAAATCGAAGCTAAGCGAGAAGCAAACCGGAAAGAAGCAAACAACATAGTAAACAACCATCACATACACATGGCATGATGCACAACCAAGTATGATGCATGTCCGGTTTAAATATGCATGGCATGGAAAGTGTAACGAACAACACTACAAATTAAGTGGAGCTCAATATGCAACGAGTTGCATATTGATGAAGCACCACATCGATTATTTAGTTTCTCTCTCGGTTATGGACCCAACAATATTAAATGTTATTAAACATGGCAAGGGGTGAAGCATAACAAAACTATACCATCTAAACAATTTAAATGGGGCCGGATATAAAAACAACAAATCCGGTAAATCCCCATATGCATTTAGCAATTTAACGCAAACAACAATTTTAAACATTTTAATTGTTGTTATCATGATGCGGATGACATATGCAAGTTTTAAGCAATTTATGAAAACGTTAACATGAGCATGTTATGAAGCATTTTTCACCGTGGCGGAACGAAAGGGGTGCCACGGCAACAAATTCAAAAATGATGCCACGGCAACATATCGGTTCCGGTAGCTCATGGAGATACCGGTGCAAAAGGAAGCGTGTGGAAGTGCGGAACATGCTAGATATGGTGGGGTGCTCCCGACTACCGGGTTCCCACGGGTTAGTGGCATGGAAACGAGTGACAATTCGGACACGGTACAAACTCGAGCATCTCATACAACACACAAGCATTCGTTCACGGGCATTCGTCTCGACAGTTATACCTTCAAAGCGTGCATTTCGGAGTGGTTCGATCTCGTCGAGGGAAGTAGTGGTACTCGCGGGTCGTAGTGGAAGTAGTTGTACACGTTCGTTTCGAAGAGGCACTTGACGAATCCAACATCTTCGGGGCGACGGTAGTGGAAGTAGTGGTACACGTCTCGAAGAGGGACTTGACGCATCCGATGTCTCCGGGGTTGTCGTGGTACTTGCGGTCTCGGCGACGGTAGTTTTTCACGGGTCATAGACGAACTTGGCATATCCATGCGTAGGGGTACTTGGCGATCCGTAGATGCACACGGCAATCGTAGTGGTACTTGACGCTCGTAGACATCCAGGGTCATCGTAGAGGTACTCGTCGTCCACGAAACTAGTAGTGGAGCACACATGCCTCGGGTCTTGGTGGTCAACGAAGGGAGGCGGGCGACGAAGTAGCAACAATCTTGCTGCGTGAGAAGGCGGATGCCATGTACAAGCGGCGGGGGGCTCCGGTCGGAGTCGGTAGGGACGCACGAGGCGGTGATGAAGATGAGGTCGCGAGGAGTCTTGTTGGAGGTGGATCACGAGGGTCGCCGGGCGGCGAAGGCAGCGGATGCGGGCGAGGTGCTCGAGGAGCTCCTCTCCTTGAGTGCTCGGGGCGACAGGGCGTGACCTCGGGGCTCTGCGCTGCGGAGGCTGTGGCGCTGGCGGTCGAGGAGCGAGGGGAGGAGGCCAGGGCAGCGCAAAGATAGAAGGCGTGCTCGAGAGGAGGGATCAGGCGAGGAGCAGGAGGAGAGATGGGATCGAGCGAGGAGAGGAGGGGGATCGAGGGATGGAGTCAGGCGCCTTGCAGGAGCGAGAGGAGAGATGGGAATCGAGGGAGAGATCTTGGGGGCTGGATCGGTTGGGGCTAGGGTTAGAGCAGCGGTTGCGGCTAGGCCTTGGGCCTAGGGAGGCTGGGCCGGCCTGGTGGGGAGGAGAATGGCCGGGGGCTGATCTAGAGCTCTCTTCTCCTCTCTCTCTTCAAAACTCTTCCAAAAACAGAAAAGCAAAGAAAGAAAGGAAGAGAAAAGAAATGAGTGGACAAGAATTAGGGCATGAGGGTAATTTCCCGGACTCGCAAAAATATACTCGTTCCAAGAAAAATAGAAAGGCCACGATTGAAAGATTTAAATTCAAATTCATTTGATTTTAATTCAAATGATTTGAATGGAAGTGAGGGTTTGGGAAGGTCCAAAAATGTTCGGATTTTTGGTGGAGCTCCGGAATATGATGAAAGAAATTATGGGCAAGGTTGGAGACCAAGAATTAAGATAACAAAGGCATTGGGATAATTTGCAAGTGTGTTATGGTAAATCCAAATAATTGGAATATTTATTATAGCTCTCTAAATATCGAGAGGATATGTTTTAAAGAGAATCACCATGTGAATTCCCTCGATTTAAATGGATCAAAGATCCATGCCATTTATTTAGTTGAGTTGCAAAAGATTTATGAGATGATGGCATGATGACATGATGCAATGCAAAAATAAAAGGGCAGCACAAATGAAACATGCGGCGAAACCCGGAATATATGGAAGTCTTCTCGAGCATCGGTCTCGGGGCGTCACACCAGCCCGAGTCATCCAAGGGCAGCCGACCGTTCTGCGCCTTCCACAACCTGAACACCCACAACACCAGCGACTGTCAAGAGCTCAGAGCCATTCGCGAAGGACGCTTCGGTAGACGCCGTGAGCGCAGTGACCGGGGCTACGGCCGAGGAGGAGGACGTGGAGGCGGACGCTGGGACGACCGTGGCCCGCGCAAGGAGTGGCGCGACAGGCCTCGTGAGGACCGCTGGCAAGACCATCCTCGCGAGGGCGCCTGGGGGGACCAGCCTCGTGAGGACCATCCTCAGGGCAACGCCGGTCTTCCCCCGCTGCTTCCACCACCAAGAAGGAATGACGATCACCATCAGGACGAGGGGGCTGGGGGCTTCCAGGAGCCGCGCGCTATCGCCTGCATCTTGGGCGGCGCTCAGGCCCCAGCCTCTCAGCGCATCTTCAAATAGTTCGCTCGTGAGGTGAATGCAGTCCTCCCCAAGCTCGAGGCCACGCGCCCGCTTAGGTGGTCCCAGTGCGCCATCACCTTCAACTCGGCAGATCAGCTCAAGTGCGCAGCCACCACTGGCGCCCTTCGGATGCTTTGTTCACCAGTCATCAGCAATGTGCAAGTTACCAAGACCCTCATCGACGGCGGCGCAGGGCTCAACGTCCTATCCGTCGACACGTTCGACAACCTCCAAGTCCCGTATGAACAGCTCCAGCCTACCAAGCCTTTCTCAGGAGTGATCGACGGTTCCACCACACTGATAGGGCAGGTCCGCCTGCCTGTCACCTTCAGGGAGCGCAAGAACTACCGCACTGAGCTCATCGACTTTGATGTAGTGCACATCCGCCTGCCATACAATGCCATCCTCGGGTATCCGGCCCTGGCCAAGTTCATGGCGGTCACCCACCACGGCTACAACGTCCTCAAGATGCCGGGAAGCGACGGAATCATCATGGTCCCATGTGAAGAGAGAGATGCGGTGTGCTCCCTCGAGCACGCCTTCCAAGCTGCAGTAATCAACGACCCCAACAGCAAAGGCGAGGGCCATCCTGAGGCCCTCCCCAAGAAGAAGAAGCAATTGCGCCGTGCAGGATCTGAGGAGGGTGACAACGCAGCTGGAGCCTCGTCAGGATCAGCGCCCGCTCCAGGGGGGCCTCCCTCCATCACATAGGAAGGCGTGCCCGGTGCCCTCCTCGGGCAGAGCTCGGGGGCTCTCTTCTGGAGGGCCTCAGACCTTGCCAACCTCACGAGGGAGGCGCTTGGGCACCACTTGGAGGCGTGCTTCACGGCACGTTTCCCTTAGGAGAACACAGGGCAAGGAGTGCCCACCACTCAGGAGTTTATCACCAAGACCACTCAGGAACTGCAAGACGCAAGGGCCATGCGCGGCGACCGCCGCTCACGAGGCACAGCTCCCCATCCAGGCGAGGATGCCGGGCTGCGCGTCTGCATCGACGTTCCAGGGCTCAACAGGGCCGCATCTCAGGAGCTTTTCTGGCCTTCGCATGTGGGCCATTGCGAGGGCCCACCACACAGCTATGTTTGCATGCCCTTCGGCTTGCCGACCGTGGCGTCAGCCTATCAACGCAACATGCGGCGTGTCCTGGCGGCTCAGGAGGCCAGGTACCAGGCCGTCCTGACAGAGATGGAGACGGTCTTCAGGGAACCACCCGAGCCCCTAGAGCCTCCTGAGGCTCAAGGCCCCGTTGGCTCGTGAGGAGCCATTCCTTCACCGCGTGCCTTCAGTTGCCCCAACTCTCCTTCATCAACAGAACCAGGTGACATTTTCCAAGTTCGTTTAGCTGGGAGCGCCCCTCGGGCTGCATTATTCCCAGGTCGCGTGGGTCCGTCCCTGTGGAATGTACCCCTTTTGCTTACGTCTTTAGCTTACCCTGTTGGGGGGCACCCCTCGGGCTGCATCATCCCCAAGCCGCTCGGGCCTGACCAGTGGCATGCATCTTTCTGCATTTACCCAAGTTGATTTGTCTTCCATGCTTAATCTACCTATGATTACCGCCTGCTCGGCTACCACCTGGTCGATCGTCGCCTCCCATGGGGCCTCCTCACACAGGCGCGACGCTGGCGCATGGGTCCGTCCCTGCCACGTCGATAAACCTGAGCGGTCGAGCTCTGGCTCGTGGCACGCCCCGCGCACGTCACCTCACCAGGCCCTCAGTGCCTTCGTCTCGTCTCAGAGCAAGGCTGGCAACCATAACGGCAGAACCGTGTTTCTCCTCGTGATGGGCTGCAGGAACCTCGTGAGGATAATAGCAGGCAGTACCGCGGGCTCTCTCCTCTTACAAGTAATCTGCTTGCACATTAAAAGGGGGGCTCCTGAGCATCGCGACTCAAGAGCTCTTACTAGCTCTCCGGCCCTCACCCCTGGCCTTGACCAGGGCATCGCGACCTGGCATACCAGCGGCGGCTGAGCTCGCTCGAGGGTCGGGACCTGAGGACGTAGAGCATGAAGGAAAGCATTGGAAGGGGAAGGACCCGTACGGGCCTAAACTAGCTACGCTGTGGATGGTAGCGCACAGGCCTGGCGCATCACAAAGAATCAACCCCGAACTACTGAGATAAGTCCCGTGCTCGGACCGGCTAATCGATAGGACCTAAGGATCGTGCTCGCCGCATTCCTGTCACGGCCACGCTGCATCCCTTTCCTGCCTTACCATAGCTGCTTGGACGCTAAGGGGTACCTCCTGAGCATCGCGCCTCAGGGGCTCTTACTGGACCTCGAGCCGCTCACCTCCTGGCCTTGACCACGGCACGCGACCTGGCATACCAGCGACGGTCAGCCTGCACAGGGACCGGAGCTGTCGGCGTGAGACAACAAGCTATCGCGAGGTTGGAAAGGGGAGACCGAGCCTGAACAGGACATGCGTTTGCAAATTTTCATAACAGGGAATATATACACAAAAGGCACTACAGATCCTTACACACCCCCACGGGGTACCTCATGATTCTTCACAGGAAACAAAAGCAAGGACTAAGAGAAATCCTACCTACACCCACCTGTGGCGGACGCCATCATCAACAGTGGGCCACGGCAGACCGGTGCAACCTCGCCCCAGCCACGGGTCATGAAGATCTTGCCGATGGGGACCACTTCGACCTCTGCTCCTGTCGCCGGAGCATCGCAGTCGGCGTGCTACAGCCAGAGCTCGAGAGGCCCTCTCGGCGGCATCACGTTGAAGAAGAAACGCGGGAAGCGGATCCAGGAACTCGGGGGCATCGGCGCCCATAGCACAAGCTCGCGCGAGGAATCCATGGCGTGGATTCCGTGAGCAACAACCGACGATCGACATCGCATGGCGACCACGGTAGCGGCGGGCGTCGCCAAGCGTCGCTCCGCCCTCCTGAGCCCTCAGCTCAGGCGTACAAGGGAAGCGGCTACCCTGGAGGAGGCCGCTCGCACCAAGGCCTCGTCGCCACCTGCATCGCCGCCTCATCGTGATGATGGACCGGCCTCTTCTTCGGCGGGAGTGGCCTCAGATCATCGCGGGGGGCCATTCCTTTCTCTTCCACGGAGAACCTTCGGATGGGCGCCATTGTTGCAATCAGAGTAGCAAGGAGGAAGAAGCGAGTGAAGCAAGGAAGAGATGGGCGACGGGGGCTCCGCCCCCTTCCCCATTTATAGCGGAAGAAGGCCAACCGACACCCCCACGATCACAGGTAATGATGGTTTTCCTTGCATGTCGCATGGACTTGTCAAGTCGGGCAGTTGCCAAGGCAGCGTGGGGAAGTGGAGATGCCCATGTCCAATCAACCGCCACGCATCAACCGAGGCCGCAGGCTTTGGGGGCCCGTGGCGCTCCGTGCTTGACCCTTGGCTTCGCCGCGAAGCTAAGCACGAGTGCACCTTGGGCCCGGGCTCTGTCGGTGTTCAGGGCAGGGGTCCCAGACTTGCTCGCTCGGCCCACGGCGTGGCTCGCTTCGCGGCCTGTCACGGCCCATCTTCACCAACAAAGCATTCAAGACCCTCGCGAGGGGTCAAGCCTCGCGAGGCGGACGGCGCGAGACCTCCTCGGGAGCGGCCTCACTAGGCTACCTCGCGAGGAGCGGAGATATCAAGGCGGGGCAAACCTCGCGAGGCTCTCGTGACGTGAGCCATGACGACCGGCACCGGGCGGGCGCCAGCGCGCGCATCGTCCTTGTTTCCTCTTTGGTGCTAAGGAGGAAGGCGTAGGCGCGGAGTACCGAGGCATGAGGCAAAGGTTTCCATATCGGTGCAACAAGACCAAGACCAGCAGGACGACAAGATGGAGGTCAGCGTGGAGCCCAAGACGGCGTCACCACCAGAGCCTTTTGCAGGCGAAGACCGCTTTTGTCAGGATAGCTTGTACTAGCTGTCCCCTTTCAATTTGCCCGCCGTTGTTGGCTCCCTTCCCGCTCAATATTTGGGGAGAGGACTAGGGCTTATATAAGTAAAGCTAGCCACCACAGAGGGAGGCATTTATTTACCATCCACAAGTTCACATAGCACAAGAACACCTCAACCTCAGGAGGTTGTTCTTCCCCTTGTATTGTTCTTCATCAGCCCAAGAGGCAATCCACCACCACACACTGGAGTAGGGTATTACACCACAATGGTGGCCTGAACCAGTATAAATCTTGTGTCTTTCCGTGTTGTGAGTTCGTCCGCGAGATCTTAGCGAGCTAGGGCGTAGATCGGTAGGAGGGGAAGAACTTCGCGTGCACCCCAGAGTTCGAACCTTAAGGGTTTTGCCGGAACCCCACATCCGACAACTTCCATGACTATAAATCGCGCGTCACAGAAGTGCTTTCGTCAAGGGTGACCAACACGTGGCATCCACCGTAACGGAACGCCGTTAAGCTATCGGGTCCGGTTTTGGATCCGATAACCCGTTAACAGCCCAGACTAATGGGGCAATCGTTTTGTTATACAATGATTGTTCTAGTTTGTATATTTTAAATTTCCATATGACATTTTTTTGTAGCCCAGTATTTCATGTGATATTTCGGAGTAGTATGATTATCAACTTCATTATTGACCTATTTAGCTATAGAGACATTGCCTCCGGCATATAAAAAATTGTGTGTCCAGGCAAATTGAAATATGAATGATATTTGGATACAACTATTGGGTAGATTTGTGATGCAATTTATTTTTTTGGCTTCAACGTCGTCGTTTGGCCCCCCTATGTCTAAATCCTGGCTCCGCCCCTGTTCGCCTCTCCAACTACAGTCTTCTCCAAATTCCTCTCGCTTATTTAGCATGTTCACAATGGCAGTTGGCGGCGCCGCAGCAAGCGCACAAAGCCGAACAGTGCCGGAGGATGACGTCGATTCCTCGGACGAGAACGCACCAGAGCTGGGGAAGCTGTGCTACAGTAGTGGTAGAAGTTGTGCCTGATATCTACCGAAAGTACTGCAATACTAAGTCCCATTCCCCAACCGCTGCTCCGCCCGGGTTCGATTCCACCTGATGTAGTGAAATTATCCACAACTTTTTTGCCTCTGCCATTACTGACATGTGGGTCCCCCTTGTCATCTACGCAAACCACCTCCAACACTTGCCAAAACTTCGTCCCTAGTTTTCTCTGTTTTTCGCACACTCAACATTGTGTGGCCATTTTGAAAAGGGACAATTCCATTTCTCCCCCTAACTTGAACCCACACCTGGCATTTACCCCTAAATTTTGAGTATGCTCAAAAATACCACTCTTCCGTCAAAGCTTCTTATAGAAATACCCTTCCGTACCATTTTCGTGTGGTCAAAAGCGTTTGACCGACTGCGGGACATTTTCTTGCCAGTTTTACCCCCCTACATGTATGACACTTACAGGTGGGACCTACCCTAGGAAAAAGAAAAGGAAAAAACTCTTTCTATCTCTATCTCACCCCCTCTCTCACTTACAGGTGGACCCGCCAAAAAAAGAAAAGAAAAAAGAAAAACTTTATTCTCTCTTACCTCTCTGTGTCTCTCTCTCTCTCGCTCACCTCCGGCGGTGGCCAACAGCAGACGATGGTGGCCAGCATTAGGCTCGCCGGCGTGGTCCCATTGCGCTCAATGCCGCGTAATCATCCATCGATTGACCACTGTTTGGCGTGAGAACAGACAACGGAACCAGCACCCCGACGGAACCCGCACACGGTTCATGTCGTCGCCGCCTCGTCTCACGCACGCGTGACCAACGACAGCCTCAAGCCTCTGTAGCATGCCCATTAGATCGAGCACTTCCCGATTTGTTTTCCTGCGGGACGAATTAGACTGAGGCACCCAAAATCGAGGGCTCACTCGTCGTCTTCCCCAACTCCGGTGGAGTGCGGCCGCTGCCCGATCTCCTCTACCCATGAATCTAGGAGGATTCCCCCAAGTTACTTAGCTCCAAAACAACCTACCGAATGTCCTGGTGAGCCCTCAAGCTTCCCTGCATCCCCGAAAACCTCCCTCCATGAGCGCCGCCCATCGCCGCCGCTCAAGCTCACCGTTGCCCATCCCCCGGCCACCCCACAGTCTCGGGCCACCTCAGTCCAGTTTGTCTTCACGCCCGCAGCCTCGCAGGGCCACTATGAAGCTCATAGACCTCCCTGCATCCTCCCGTTCCGCCGTACGCCGCCGTTGTACCTTCACGCACGCGCCGGCGCTTAGCCGCTATTGTTAAAAGGTATTTAGGCTAACCCTCCAGGTAAGTGTTCCACTGACCCATGGGCCCTTTACTAACTATAAAACAGTTAGAAAGAATGACATGTGGGCCTCCAAAATCTAATTTGACCAGTCCCTGTTGACTGGTCTAACTTTGACTTAGTTTTTTTTCTTTACCTAAATGTGGACTAGTACCACGAGGGGCATTTTGGACAAAGCACATGGTCAAACCCCTTTGACCTAACAGAAACGTCGCCGAGGGGTATTTCTATAACACCACCTAACGAAAGAGGGGTATTTTTTAGCATACTCAAAATTTAGGGGTAAATGCCAGGTGTGGGTTCAAGTTAGGGGGAGAAATGGAATTGTCCCTTTTGAAAATAGCATATCTTTTCGACTATGCATCATATGAAGATGTGCTATGCATGAATGTAGATCAGCATAATGTTAACTACCCAGTAGTTCCATTTTTTACCATGAATAAAATTTCCAACATGCTGTTATCCCTATTTGAAAAAGGTGTGTTAATATAAATGTTCCGTCTCTGAAACTTACAGTTTCTTATCTGAAACTGATACTTGCAGTTTCTTCTCTGAAAATCACATTGTCTGCACTTTTATATGAAACTACATTTTTGAAAGTACTAAAAGAAGATCTCTATAATTCAGAAAACACTTCATATGCTCAATGTTGCAAATCTGAAATTCAAAAGACATTCATATCTGAAAGTACTCAAAATACACAACACAAAACACAATTCACAACCTGCAAATACTAATAACCCTAAGCTCCTCCTCTGATTATTGGGGAGCACTCCTCTCCTATTCCTCGGCGGCAGACAACCGCCCCGTGAGACGAGGTGAACGGTGAGGGAGAGGATGGTGGGGAAGCTTCGTCGCGCCAACTGCTTTCCTCCTCTTGCAGTTGGGTACGGTCGACGAAGACTCCCCCGCGCTCGCTCTGCCACAACATCCTCACAAACGATACCTTATAGATGCTCAATCCATCAATCTCTGGATGCTCCATCTTGGATCGATACTCCCACCACCGCTGCCTCACGATCGGATTCGGTGAATTTGTCTGCTCCATGGCCCAAAGGAGTAGCTTTATGTACTCCCGGGCGACTCCCTCCGGGAGTATCGCCGCCTTTTCGCTCTGTTTTAGATATTTGACTATCATTGTCGTCGTGGCCACTAATTGTGGGGGTTGTCAAACCAAGATTGTATATCCATCATCCGGGCTAGCTTCACAGGGTTGTCGTATGCGATCCTCACATATTGGTTGTACTCCTCCATCGATTTACTTCTCCACAGCACCTTCACTCGCTGGCGGTGGTTTTGGAATGGAAGAGGAGCAACACTGGTTTTTGATTGGAACATGAGAGGAGCGACGGTGGTTTTGAAGGAAGTATTTTTTTTTGTTTCGAGGTGATGGTCTTGGAAGTCGAAAAGCAAGAGGAGCGGCGGGCATTGGTTTTGGATTGGACGAGAGCGGCGGCACGCTGTGAGTGGGTCCCTCCTACTACCTCCGTGCTAGTTTACTAGCCCCATCGTATTTTGTGTCAAAGTTTGACCACATACTGTATTTGACAAGCAAAATATGAATGCATGCCATAAAAAATTATATCATTGGATTCATATCTGAATGTACTATCCAATTATATTATTTTTGCAGCATATAGCATATATTTTATTCATTAAAATCATGGTCAAAATATGAGCCAGAATACAAAGAAGACTAATTAATGTGGGGTCGCTTCTTAATTGAAGGGTAAATTGATTTTAATTTACATTCAGTCATAGCGTGTCGCCCCTCTCGTCCAATCATAAACCACCGCCGCACGCTCCTCTCCCTCTTCTCCATTGCAAAACCACCACCTCTCCTCTCCATCTTCTCCATTCCAAAACCACCATCTCGCCTCTCCCTCTTCTCCATTTGCAAAACTACCCCTCTCCTCTCCATCTTCTCCATTGCGAACCACCGTCTCGCCTCTACCTCCTCTCCAATGCAAGAACACCGCCTCTCCTCTCATCTTCCAAAGCCAACACCGCACCTCTTAGAAGCACATCTATGGAGAGGATGCAGAAGCGAATCGTGCAAATCGCCGGCGGCGATTAGGCGAAGTTAGCCAGGTTGAAGGAGATCCTTACTTGGTTTCACAATGAGTGGGAGATTTCGAGGATGGTGAGGACCATGTGGCAATGTATGAGAAAGAGCGAGACAACAGCGATGTACTCCCCGGCAGCAGTCACGCCGCAATCCTTTGAGTTCATCGAGTATCTCCTGTGGGCAATGGAGCAGACTGATTTGCGTGAGGTGAAAGTCAGGCAAAGATGGTGGGCGTACAGATCGAAGGTCGAGCATCTAGAGGATGATGAATCGATCAAGTACGGTGTGCCGTTCGTGAGGGCGCAATGCTAGGGGAGCCACCGGAGTATTCGTTCTCCCACCGCAAGGGGAGGAAGTCGGATGGCGGACGTCGCTTCCCCGCCGTTCTCCACGGTTCCCTTGTCGCTCGCCTCGTCTCAACGGTGGCGCTAGGATTTAAGGTAAGCTTCGGACTAGACCTAATCTTCCATCTGCTCATGCTTACAATCAGTGTGATGGCTAATAAAAATCATACGGGTAAGTACTGGGTAGTACTTTGAGTACTACGCCAGTCACCCTAAAGAGCTCTGGAGCTAAAACAAGTTGTGAGAATGTGTACAAATAAAGAAAAATCGAATGGTCCTTCTTTCAGCAAAAAAGTACTCCCTAGAAAAGTGCCAATATAAGTTTTTTGATTAGAGGGTTTGCTGCAACACTGAAACAAGTAAAGTGCATGTCAAACACTGGCAGATTAAAATGTTCTGCAGGGCAAGAACTTGAGGAACCATCCGAGCATCTGTGCTTTTTCCAAGCCACGTTTATGTTAGACATTGGCACCTCGTACTCTGCATATATGTTGGTTCTATCCAAACATTTGTGCATTTCCACTGAAATGTAGCTGAATAACCCTGTTTGCAGAGATAATGAAAAAGCGTGATTACATTATAGTGGCACTAGTTGATGAAATATACACTAACAAATACTCCCTCCATCCCAAAACAAGTGTCTCGGCTTTGTACTAACTTTAGTACAAAGTTGTACTAAATTGAGACAGTTATTTTGGGACGGAGGGGGTAGAATAAAATTCATTTTCTTAATAGGAAAAGATTGTGATACAATACATTTATAAAAAATACAATAGTACCACAGTATGCCATGCTGTGAGGGGGAAATGGGCCTTCGATGCCTCATACGATAGGCCTGATACTGGAAATCAACCCACTTCTTCCTGATACACCTTCTGCAAGTGATGAACATCAGGGTACAATAGTAGTACAAGGAGGGGCCTTGAGCCATTCCAATCTCTATTTTTGTGCAGTTCAACTAAAATTAAGCATGCCTGTTTGTAGAAACACTTAAAATGTTATTACATTAACAATGGTACTAGTTGATGAAACATATCTAACAAATAGAAGCACTTTCATTATCTACATTGGAAATGAACTGATAGAGATAACACTAGCTCTATTTTAACTCTATTATTACTTCATTTTATCAGTGACACTAGGGTCGAGCAGGTGGCAAGCGAGGCGTACCGTGCGTCGCAAGGATGGAGGCCGGTGGTGCTTAGACTAGGATGCTGAAGATGGCTCTTTCAGTCCCTATCTCCCCCTTGGTGTTTCTGTGGTAGCTTTTGGGTTGTAAGCCAAACCTGGTCGAGCTGGGGCTGCGTCCCCCTACTTGCCTAGCTTATGTGGCAAACTTGTCTCCTGCTAGTAGTAGTTCCATAAGTTCCCGTTTAGACTGAGATGATGTCGGCTAATGATTCTCTATGGTTTGATTTCTTTAATGAAATCGGAGGGAAGCCCCCTCTTTTGATAAAAAAAATATTAGTGGCACTGGTGGTGCCAAAACATTGTCTCAAATTAATAGTGCCATTAGATAAATGTGCAAAATAATAACATTATTTCTTTATCATGGCAGTACCAAAACAGCAGCACAAGAGCAGAGTCAACATGCAGGATCGTTCTGGCAAACAGTAGTACCAAAAAGGAACATACCTCGTCATGGGAACCATATCTGCAGTCAACGCCATCGTAGAAGGGATGGCACCAGTCACTAACATGGACGATTCAATTCATGCAACCTTTTTATGCGGTTCACCTAAAATGAAGCAACGTTTGCATCATGCAGTTAGCAAGTACTTGGTCCCATGAGCTAGCAACTTCATCTTCATTAGTTGCAATGAAATTAAGCAGCATCAAGGTTGGTCGTGAAGCTCGTGGAATGTGCAACTATAATTTGGATATCCTTTTGTGTAGTTCAACTAAGATCAAATGTCCATGTTCGTGACACAAATATGTGTGTGGTGACGGTGATAGCTAATTAACTGTTTGAGGAGGTTACCCGCAAAGTTCTAGGAGGTGAAATGTATATCTCAGTTGGCACAAAAAGGTGAAAATGAGGGTGACTAACAAGTGATGAAACATACATCAAATGAAAAGAAACATGTTCCTTATCTGAATGGCAATCATACAAGAACAGTAGCAATTTTTAAAGCTGCAATATTGCTAAATATTAGTGTGGGCATTAAGATTAACTATGACAACCGTTAAATACGACATAACGAATTTGCTTACGCGAGAGGCAGGTCGCACCTCTTGCAAAAGAAAAGAAAAACGCGTTCATTTTCCTACCACGAGAGGCATGAATTTACTTCTCGTGGAGGCACGAATTTGCTTCCGCGAGAGGCATGACCGTGCCTTAAAAAAAGGAATATTTATTTTATTTTTTCCTTCTGCAGGAGGCACGTATTTATTTCTCGTGGAGACACGGATTTGCTTTCGCAAAAGTCTCGAAAAGGAAAAACATGTTCCCGATACATTTTGTTGTTCGTTTTTTTTTTTTTTTTGAGAAATCCATCAACGTGAGATCTAATTCTGGAGATCTTGATGTGAGAAATTCAAGTCTGAGAGATAAAACATTTTAAATAAACGAATCTATGAAAAAAGAGAAGATTCTTAGATTGTGATAAATATCGCACATGCAGCATGACACTTGTCACCATCTTTGAGAAGATGAGAGTGGCATTTGAAAATAGTACTCTTTAATTTTCGGGGATTTGCTAGGATGCTCTTACCAAAGCACATGCTGTCCGTATATAAAAAAGAAAAAGAAAAAAAGAATAGAATCCCCCTCTCGCAGATGTATCATCTGTACCACTCATCACGCATTGCCAGGCCACAATCCGAAGACGAGGACGAAGCGAAAAACCCACCACACAAACGGATCCGCCTCCCCCACCATTGTCGTATTTAACGCCACCTACTCCCCCTCCGGCTCCGCTCGCCTCCCAACGCCGAACCGAACCGAACCCACACACCGCCATCGTCACACCCTCTGCCTCGCCGGAGAAGAGAAGAGAGGGAGAGGGAGAGGGATTTCGGATCCCTCGCGGCAGTCCCAACCGGAGCTTCACCCTCTCCCCTTTTGGGCCGTTGAAGGTCATCACGGCTAGCGTTGCAGCCCTCCGGCGCGGCCACGCTGCTGCGCAGGTGGAGCCAACGGCCACCATCGCTTCCTCCAGCCCCGCCCCGCACGGCGGCCGCGGGGCTCTCCCGTCCGCCGGCGGCAGCCCATCTGACCTCCTCTTCCTCGCGGGCGGTGGTCGCCTCTGAGCCTCTCGCCCGCCCACTACCCAAATCCCACCCTAACCATCATCCGCTGACTGACTGACCGACTGACTCTCTCTCCGAGAGAGAAACAGAGGAGTGCAACCAACAGAGCGGGAGACTTTTCTTTGTAAGAGGCTGGAGATGAAGCTGACGATTAAGAGGGTACCCACCGTCGTGTCCAACTACCAGGAAGACGCTGGCGAGCGGCCACGCGGAGGGTGTGGGAGGAACTGCCTCGGACATTGCTGCTTGCCTGGTGAGCCTCCTTGTCCCTGGGTGAATCTAGTGTCGTTTTCTTCCCGATTCAGATCGGAATCCTGTTGCTGTAATGATTGTTTTTCTTTCGAGTCTTTTAGATGCTTATGGAATATGCAAAATTTTAATGCTATTTTTTAGTATGCAACTTTTTCTTATGATGTTCCTCTGTGGATAAAGGAAATATCTTGGTTTCTCCAGAAAGCTGGGATCTTTACAAGTAAACAATTGCGTTTACCACTTTTAGAAATGATATCCTTTACTGAGGAATTTTACTATTTTAACTGTTATATAGAACTGTCACCGTGGGTGTTATTTTTCGCTTGAACAGATGTAATTTCCTTTTCCAACTGTGGGTAGGTAGGCTAAAAATAAGAGCCACATGTTTTACTTGCATGTTTGAGGATTTTAGGGATCTGGAGGAGAAAGAATTATATTGAACTTCTAAAAGTTTGTTATCATGTTTGAGGATTTTAGGGATCTGGAGGAGAAAAAAATTATATTGAACTTCTAGAAGTTTGTTGTCAGCAGAACCAAGGTTTTTCCGTCTGTTAAATTAACATCTGGTTGCATTTTCCGAGCAGTTTCTGAGCTTCCTGTCTATGCTTTCAAGGCAAATCCAACAAAGCTGCCTTTACAGGAGGATGCTGTTCCTACTGATTTCTTCATCAATCTCCTCCTTGGGCAGGTAAGCAGAAGTTCACCACTAGTAATTTTGCGCAAGAAGTCTGAATAGTGTAGATTTTGTTATGGACGACATTCATAAATTGCACTAGCTTCTAGGAGAGGTACAGAGATAATTTTTGAAAATATTTGCCATGCATAGTAAGGTAGGGGCAATCTGTTAGGCAAGCAGTAACAACTGCTTACACACTTAAGAGTAATATTCTTTAATTGCCGACATGTCGACATGCATGTGTAACCGTATATTCACTTCTTTGGTTTGTTTGTTTACTGTTGTTTATCTAACCGGCAGACCGCAGATATCTGCCAAATAGCATCGCTGGGGGATGGGGTGTGGGGTGTATCTTGAATAACCATAACTAAAAATAAAAAAAATAGTATGTCAATTAGAGTTATCCCAGCTCACTGCGATACTAAATTGGACTATACCAAATCTTTTGTAAAATTAATATCTTGCTTCGCACATTGCAGTGGGAGGACAGGATGACCCAAGGCTTATTTCGATATGATGTCACTGCATGTGAGACCAAGGTGATCCCTGGCAACCTTGGTTTCGTTGCTCAACTAAATGAAGGGCGCCACCTCAAGAAACGTCCTACAGAGTTCCGTGTGGATCGTGTGCTTCAACCATTTGACTCTGCCAAGTTCAATTTCACCAAGGTTGGCCAGGAGGAGGCGCTCTTCCAATTTGAGAACAGTGGTAGTGATGACAGCTACTTCCTGAGGAGTGCCGCAGCTACTGTTGCTGATCGTGCTCCTAATGTTGTGGCAATCAATGTACATCCTGGTCCTGTGCCAATCTATTTAATTTCCAACTTGTGTACTCTTAGTGCTGAATTGCTGATACCTGTATTTGACATTTTGAAGGTGAGCCCAATTGAATATGGCCATGTTCTTCTTATTCCCCGGGTCCTGGACCATCTGCCTCAGAGGATTGACCAAGAGAGCTTCTTGCTAGCACTGCACATGGCGGCTGAGGCAGCTAGCCCATACTTCAGGCTTGGTTACAATAGTTTGGGTGCCTTTGCAACTATCAACCACCTCCACTTTCAGGTATTGTACTTCAGATTGCACTTCGGTTTACTTTTCACAGAACCTCCTAGTTGTATAGCAGTATCCATTATTGTGTGTGGGCAACAGTATTTACTGGACTGTATTCACTTGTATTCTCTAGATACATCACAAATCACCCATCACGCACAGTCGAGGATCTCTGTTTCTGCTTGGGGCTATGGATTTTGTAGTAATCATATCCATATTCAACTTTTCGGCGCTATGTATGACTTCCTCAGTTTCATTGAAGTTGTGGGTTCCTTGCTTCAGAAAAGCGAGAAAGCTGGAGTCGTGGTTTCTTGACAACGGAAATTAGCCTCGCCATATGTGTGCATTTGGCATGGACAATTAAGCTGAGAAATCAGCCTGTTCATAGCATGTCTACCTTTGTGTAGTAATGTTTATGCCAATTATTTTCCTCCACAGGCATACTACTTGACTGTGCCTTTTCCTGTCGAGAAGGCAGCTACCCAGAGGATTCCCCTTGCTGAGGGCGGGATAAAGAGTCGAGTGAAGGTGTCGAAGCTAATGAACTACCCCGTGAGAGGACTGGTTTTTGAGGAAGGCAACACCCTGAATGATCTGGCCAATTTGGTTTCCAGTGCTTGCATTTGGCTGCAGGACAACAATGTGCCTTACAATGTGCTCATTTCAGACTCTGGCAGGAAGATCTTCCTCTTTCCCCAGGTAAAATCATTATTACATGGTTGCCTATTTTTTCAGTTCTTACTGAACTATAAGTTGATGAAATTTACTAGTAATTTAGCTCAATAATCCAATCCATTTCCAAAATGCAGTGCTATGCTGAGAAGCAGGCTCTGGGCGAAGTGAGTCAGGAACTGCTGGACACACAGGTGAACCCTGCTGTTTGGGAGATCAGTGGCCACATTGTACTGAAACGTAGGGATGACTACGAGGAGGCATCAGAAGCTTCGGCATGGAGACTCCTCGCCGAGGTCTCCCTGTCGGAAGCACGCTTTGAGGAAGTGAATGCCTACATCTTTGATGCTGCTTGTTTGGTTCAGTCCCAGGTGGAGGAGGAAACTGATGACGCCATTTATGCACCTGTGCCGGTTGGCCCTTCAGCTGTTGGGGAGGGCTGCCTCGTAATTCCGTGAGACGATGATTCAAATGGTTATGCCCTAGTAAGCGCCGAGGTCCTCATCGTCATCTCAGTCAGTCATTGGTCGCCTAGCTTCGCAATACTTGTAGTTGCTGGTCTTAATAAAGATCCACGTGATCGAACTGCCTGGTGTACTCACTCTTGTTTATTGTGTTCTCTGTTTCTCTCCTGTGGAGAGCAGTACTCTGCAAATATTTCGCAGAGCATCATGTGCTCTCTTTCTGTGGCTTTCTGTTGCTTGGCACCGACTTAAATATGAACATAACATTGTTAGTGCATATCTGTTTCATCATCGTTTTAAGGGGTGCAATAGTTTGTCTATATTTGGTTGTATATATGTTCACTAGTACATATGTCCGTGCGTTGCAACGAAAGAAGTAATTGACATGTACATCAAAATGTATATCAATGTAACATGACAACATCGAGAAAGTGCCACCTGACAGCAGCAGGGAGACGTACACCAAGGTTGAAATCTACTCCTTCCCTTTGTTAGCGTTATCTCACAAAGTCTTAAAAATGGACTATTAATGCAAGATTGATGGATGGACTCCGGACGAATTAATTCAATAATTATAGGGTCTCTCGCTCGATCCCGAAATCTGGTATTACTCCCAAAGCCGTTAAATGTATATTGAAGCGACTATACATGCAAATCCAACAATCTTACTTCGGGCCTTTGGGACAGGAGGTGATAAAGGCTAAGGTGTCCCGTCTTTCGATGAGATGTTGGTTTTCGCTTTGGAGGAAGTCGACTTTGACGATCCGACTACGAACGTGCGAGGACGTTGCGCCTTAGCAATCGCTAAACCAACTCCGAGAGGTTATTGACCACGCCGAGCACGATCAACGACCACGAGGTCTGCATTTCCTGCGAGCAAGCGAAGAACAAGCAAGAAACCGAGATTGCAATCTGGATATTGCGAATATAAGATGTAAGCTTTATTGATCAAGGTGGGGTTACGTGGCGCCTTTGTCCGTCGTTGAACACAAACGGCACGCGAAGTTGCAGCTATGGCGAACTTTTAATCTAAGCAAAACCCAAGGTCTAAATGGTGCCCTAAGGGCTGTATATATGGAGGAGGGGGGGGATTTCGTGGCCCTTGGTGGAGGGTCCAAATCAACCCTATCTTTGTTTCCCCACACATACGGACTCTAAAAATAGCCTATACTTGTGTATTTCGAAATTACAAGGGCTGGCCCACTAATAAGGTGACGAAGACACCTAGAATAGCCTCGGGACGACATTTATGAAGTAGCATCTTGTAATTTCGTCCAAGGCTTCATGCACCCATTATGGTGGCTTCAAAGTCCTGAAATCATCACTTGTAACTCCGTTCTTGTTCCCCTTATGCATGGCATTATCTCCATGCTTGTTCTTGCTCAATGTCCATCCTTCTCCAAGCTAGGGCCTTCATTTGTAAGCAAAACAAATGTATCCAATTTAGGCAGCATCATATTCTCATGAACATTAGAATCATTATCAAGAAACGAAAGTACGATAATTTAATTGGCGTCTGTGAGCTCTAGTAATTGGTCCAAGATATGTAGCAAGAGGGGCTGTGGGTGTAACAATGGTATTGATGTCCTCATCATCCTCCCTTCTTGAAATGAAGTCGTCCTCGACGGAAGCTCATATTCCTCACCCAAATAAGGCTTCAAATCTGCAATGTTAAAAGTGGGACTAACCCCAAAATCTGCAGGCAGCTCAAGTTTATATGCATTATCATTTATTTTCTCTAACACCTTAAATGGACCATCAGCACATGGCATTAGCTTTGATTTGCAAATTAGGAAACCTATCCTTACGCAAATGTAACCAAACAAGAACTCCGGTGCAAAGACAACATGTTTTCTACCCTTATCTCCAAAGACGTTTATATTTAGCATTCATACGCTCAATGTTTTCCTTAGTTATCTCATGCATTTTAAAATCAATTCAGCACGTTCTTTAGCATCAAAATTAACCTTCTCCGAAGATGGAAGAGGCAACAAATCAATAGGTGCACGAGGTAGGAAGCCATACACAATTTCGAAAGGGCACATCTTAGTAGTAGAATGCAATGAGCGATTATAAGCAAATTCAATATGAGGCAAGCATTCTTCCCACATTTTCTTATTATTCTTCAAAACAGCCCTAAGCATAGTAGACAATGTTCTATTGACTACTTCAGTTTATCCATCAGTTTGGGGTGACAAGTAGTACTAAAAGCAGTTTAGTCCCCAACTTAGCCCATAAACATCTCCAAAAGTGGCTAAGAAATTTAGTATCACGATCTGAAACAATAGTATTTGGCACACCATGCAAGCGAATAATTTCACGAAAGAACAAATCAGCAACATTAACAGATCATCGCTTTTATGACATGGTATAAAGTGTGCCATTTTAGAGAATCTATCCACGACAACAAATATGCTATCCTCCCTTCTTTGTTCGAGGTAAACCTAAAACAAAGTCCATAGATATATCCTCCCAAGGAACACTAGGCACAGCAAAGGCATATATAAACCATGAGGATTGAGTCGTGACTTAGCTTTTTGACATGTAGTGCAGCGAGCAACAAAACGCTCAACATCCGTCTCATCTTTGGCCAAAAGAAATGTGTAGCAAGTATATCCTCCGTCTTCTTGGCGCCAAAGTGTCCCATTAATCCTCCTCCATGCGCCTCCTGCAACAACAAAAGACTAACAGAGCTAGCAGGAATGCATAGCTTGTTAGCACGAACACAAAACCATCATTAATAACGAACTTGTTCCATGTTCTTCCTTCTTTACAATTCTGCATTACATCTTTAAAATCAGCATCATGCACATATTGATCTTTGATGGTCTCCAAACCAAATATTTTGAAGTCAAGTTGTGAAAGCATAGTATATCGACGAGACAAAGCATCAAGAATAACATTTTCTTTACCCTTCTTGTGTTTAATGACATAAGGAAAGTCTCAATGAATTCAACCCATTTAGCATGTCTACGATTCAGTTTAGCTTGACTTTTAATATGTTTCAAAGATTCATGATCAGAATGTATAACAAATTCTTTGGGCCATAAATAATGTTGCCATGTCTCTAAAGTCCTAACAAGAGCATATAATTCTTTGTCATAAGTAGAATAGTTCAGACTAGGCCCACTCAATTTTTCGAAAAGTATGCAACAGGTTTGCCATCTTGTAATAACACACCTCCTAATCCAATTCCACTAGCATCACATTCAAGCTCAAAAGTCTTATTAAAGTCGAAGTTGGAGTAAAGGAGCATGTGTCAACTTATCTTTCAATACCGTGAAGGCTTCTTCCTGTGCGGTACCCCAAACAAAAGGCACATCCTTCTTTGTAAGCTCATTGAGAGGTGCAGCAATGGTGCTAAAGTCTCTCACAAAACGCCTATAGAAACCAGCGAGTCCAAGAAAACTCCTCACTTGTGTGACCGTTTTGGGCATGCCAATTCTCAATAGCTTCAATCTTGGCTTTATCAACTTCAATTCCTGTGGAGTAACAACATAGCCAAGAAAAGATACTCGGTCGGTGCAAAAGGTGCACTTCCCAAGGTTACCAAACAAACGTGCATCACGTAGAGCATTAAAAACAGCACGTAAATGTTCCAAATGTTCTTCCAAAGATTTGCTATAAATCAGTATATCATCAAAGTAAACTACCACAAATCGTCCAATGAAAGCACGTAAAACTTCGTTCATTAATCTCATGAAAGTACTAGGTGCATTAGTTAACCCAAAAGGCATGACTAACCACTCATATAATCCAAACTTAGTTTTAAATGCTGTTTTCCATTCATCTCCCAATTTCATACGAATTTGATGGTATCCACTACATAAATCAACTTTGGAGAATATTGTAGAGCCACTCAATTCATCAAGCATATCATCTAGCCTAGGAATAGGATGACGATAACGAATAGTAATATTATTAATGCCTCTACAATCAACACACATACGCCGACGTACCATCCTTTTTAGGCACTAGTATAATAGGAACAGCACAAGGACTAAGAGATTCGCGTATATAACCTTTGTCGAGCAGCTCCTGTACTTGACGATAATCTCCTTCGTCTCCTCCGGATTGGTACGGTATGGTGCACGGTTGGGTAGCGATGCACCAGGAATTAAGTCAATTTGATGCTCAATCCTCGAATAGGTGGTAATCCGGTGGCACGTCTTGTGGGAAGACGTCGTGAACTCCTGCAAAATGTTAGTGACAGCAGGGGACAAAGAGGAAGGCACGTCCTCGAATGAAAATAATGCCTCTTTGCACACAAAAGCATAGCATACAGATTTGCTAGAATCTAGCTCATCAATATCAGATTTGGTGGCAAATAAACATGCACTTTTCAGTTTAATTTCAGAAGCAACATTAGATGGTTTATTATTAGGCTTCATTTGTTGCTCAAATTCTTTTGCCACAATCTGATTTTCACTCCTATTTTTCTCCTGTTTTGCTTTATTAGCTCTATTAATATCATCTTTCAAAATGGAATCAGAGTCATAGGAAACAAAGTAATATTTTATCCTTGTGAACAAGAGTATACTGATTGTTTCTACCATGGTGTACAGAATTTTATCAAATTGCCATGGTCTACCAAGTAATAAGGAACATGCTTGCATAGGTACCACATCACAATCAACATAATCAGCATATGTAGAGATACTAAAATACACACGAACAGACGTGTTACCTTAACCTTGCCGTTGTTGTTGAACCATTGGATGTAGTAAGGATGTG
This sequence comes from Aegilops longissima, assembly GCA_021605205.1. Lineage (NCBI taxonomy): Eukaryota > Viridiplantae > Streptophyta > Magnoliopsida > Poales > Poaceae > Aegilops > Aegilops longissima. Next base: position 200,414,537 of record CM038680.1, on the reverse strand, counting down.
GATGTGGTCTTGTGGTGAGAGAAAGCTTCCACCATATCCATGCTAGCCAAGTTGTTGCAGCTCCCTCCATCTATGATGACGCTAATAGAACGTTCCTTCACAACTCCCTTTGTATGGAACAAGTTATGCCTCTGATTTTGCTCAGCTTGTGTAACCTGCACACTCAAAACACGTTGAGCAACTAAACATTCATACCTGTCAAATCTTCACAGCCATGTATTGCGTCTCATGATCGTAATCATCTCCACCGTGTTCTTCATGTGTAATAAGAGCCAAAGTCTCTTCATCATAGTCACTAGCAGACTCATACCCACCATCCTCGTAGCAATCATCACACGCTGAGATTGGCATTCTCTCAAAAATGTCCTCTTCCCTTACAACGACGACAAATAATATCACTTGTGTGCCTGTTGACGCCATGGAAGAAGAAGAGCTATGTGTAGGCCCAGCAGTGTACTCTTGGCGATAGTGGTGGTTGTGCACGCTTTCTTGTATCACGGTTGGAGGTGGCAGCCGACGGAGGTGCCGTGTAGTAGAACGTGTGGAAGTAGATGATGCACGTGGTGTCCATGATGAAGGTCGACCTGCGAAAAGTTAGTCCGCGCCAAGGCACATCGATCCTGCACTTCACGTTCAGCTTTACAAGCAAGATGGAATAATCGAGTGATATTATTATAATCCTTGTAGTCTAGAATGGTCTGAATCTCTCTATTTAATCCACCCGAAAACGTGCAAGCATAGCTTCATTCTCCTCAACAATACCACATCTAATCAAGCCAGTTTGTAATTCCCGATAATATTCTTCTACCGAATTTTTCCTTGTCTTAAGCGCTGCAATTTTTGAAGTAATTCACGTTGATAATATGGTGGAACCCAACGAGTCGCATAACAGTTTTCAAAGCAGCCCAAGTAGCTGGAACAGGATATAATCTACAATGTTCGACCACCAAACACATGCAAAGCTAGTGAAAGCACAAACAAAGCGAGAACACGTCTCTCCTCGGGATATTGTAAACATGTAAATCGTTGTTCAGTTTCTAACTCCCAAGTAAGATATATATCAGGAACATATCTACCCTCAAATGGTGGAATATTGAATTTCAGTTTAGGGAGATGGTCATGATCTCGCACTGAAGGGGAGCCCAACATTGCCATTATTTGCATGTGGACGACACGGTGGTTGTGGTGCTGGTGGTTGCACGTAGTTCGATGTTGATCAACCTCATCCTCGTAATCTCTCACATAATCATCCTCCCCACCGCAGCAGCAGGAGCCACGAAGTATCAACAGCAGCACCAAAGAGCTTGGCCAGCTGCAGAGGACACGGGAAGCTTCGGCGGAGGGCTGTTTCAGCGATGTGGAGGTAGTCCTTGTTGTTGTAGTAGAGGTGCGTTAGGTGCCGCCGGTGGTGGTGGTGGTAGACGCTTGAGCAATTCATTAAACTTGTTATCGAGCTTTGTTTGAACGCCTTCTCAATGCCATCTATCTTCTCCATGGCCTCTTCAAATCTATTTAGCACATCTTCCACCTGCCCACTCATCATTTGTTGAAACTTATCATGTAGCGCTTTGTTTGTCATGTTCTCCCGATCGATCACGCGTCGACTTGTGATCCTGCCATGGTTAGCAGCAATAGAAACACACAAGAATATGATTCGACAGACTACTAGGAAGTGGTGGTGGTGGTGTGGTGGGCGATCACAAATCCGTCAAGCAAATCTTAAATTCTTACCAGTTCTTACCCAGCAAGAAAGCGATGATCGGCAACCGATGTAGTCAAAACTCTCAAAGCTTGGATAGAGCGATTACTGGGGAGAGTCAAACGCACGATGTAGATGTATGTGGAGCTGGGAAGGCTTATAATATGGTAGCAAAAGGGTCAGCAATAATCAATTCAGAGATGCAAAGTTGAATAAGCGCTCAACGACGGTCTTGTCTTTGGTCCTAGGCTAGACCGTGCTAGAGACGCGAGCCTAGAACACTAACAAAATCACGGCGCTGCACGTAAACAAGGGAAAAGCACACTGGAAGAAAAAAAATCGCTTTTTTTGCTGCCCTTTTTTTGCCTTTTTTTTGTGTGAAAATCACTATAATGGCGAGTGTCTCAAAACTCTTCCAGTGTCAAATCGACGGGATGGGCACGAAATTTTTCGACCAAAAAAAAATTTTTTTTTTGCCGGACCCAAAAACTGAAGCGGGTCAAAAACTTTCTATAACGGCGTCGTCTCAATACACTTAGAAACACCTAAAATAGGATAGCCAGAAAATTTTTCGACAAGTGCGTTTTGGAAAATTTTGGGCCTAAACGAGGGCGGTTTCAGACTTTTTTTTTTCCGAAACCTACTCCGGCAAGGAAACACGAATCGGAAACTAGATGGATCTCGAAAACAAACCTAATATGCAAGGAACTCGGATGGCAGCGGTGGTGGTAGCGGTGGTAGTATATGGATATGGATCAGTGGTGGTATATGGACACGGATTGGTGGTGGTCTATGGATACGGATTCGGAGCGGTGGTGGTAGGTGGCGGGGCGATGATGATGGTCTTGTTGGCGACGTGACAACTTATGACCGAACTCGAAACTCTAAAAGACTAGACTCTAAGACCAGCAACTAGACACGATGATGCACCCAAAATTCAACATAGCAAAACCCTAAAAAGATTATGCAAAGGCTCGATTGGTTCGGATATGATGAACTAGCCCTAATTTTTTTGTGGCTTTTTCGTGGACAATAGGTATGAAGAACAGACTCGATCTAAACTACGAAAAACTGTAAAATCTCACCGAGCAACACGGAAATCGATACCACTTGATAGAGGCTAAGGTGTCCGTCTTTCGATGAGATGTTGGTTTTCGCTTTGGAGGAAGTCGACTTTGACGATCCGACTACTGAACGTCTTGAGGACGTCGCGCCTTAGCAATCGCTAAACCAACTCCGAGAGGTTATTGACCACGCCGAGCACGATCAACGACCACGAGGGTCATTTTTCTGCGAGCAAGCGAAGAACAAGCAAGAAACTGAGATTGCAATCTGGATATTGTGAATATAAGATGTAAGCTTTATTGATCAAGGTGGGGTTCTGGCGCTTTGTGCAGTCGTTGAACACAAACGAAATCGCGAAGTTGCAGCTATGGCGAACTTTTAATCTAAACAAAACCCAAGGTCTAAGCGGTGCCCTAAGGGCTGTATATATGGAGGAAGGGGGGATTTCGTGGCCCTTGGTGGAGGGGTCCAAATCAACCCTATCTCTTGTTTCCCACACATACGGACTCTAAAAATAGCCTATACTTGTGTATTTCGAAATTACAAGGGCCTGGCCCACTAATAAGGTGACGCAGCACCTAGAATAGCCTCGGGGCGACATTTATGAAGTAGCATCTTGTATATTTCGTCCAAGGCTTCATGCACCCATTATGGTGGCTTCAAAGTCCTGAAATCATCACTTGTAACTCCGTTCTTGTTCCCCTTAGCATGGCATTATCTCCATGCTTGTTCTTGCTCCAATGTCCATCCTTCTCCAAGCTAGGGCCTTCATTTGTAAGCAAAACAAATGTATCCAATTTAGGCAGCATCATATTCTCATGAACATTAGAATCATTATCAAGAAACGAAAGTACCTGATAATTTAATGGCGTGCGCGAGCTCTAGTAATTGGTCCAGTATATGTAGCAGTAGGGGTTGTGGGTGTAACAATGGTATTGATGTCCTCATCAGGAGGGGAGGTCATTAGTTACAATCCCACAAAGCACAAATATTTTATGTCCTTAGTCTACAGAAAAAAGGTGCAATACAGGGATACTTCATTTAACATATCTAGCCAATTTAAATGGGTTAAAATATATATACGTATTCGCTACTCTTCAGTCTGCAGAAAAAAGATGCAATGAAGGCCTTCCTAACATACTTCATTTCACATATCTATCCAATTTAAATTTGGTAGGAAACATTTAATATATATAGCATTTCTTAAAATACTCCATAGCAATTAATTAGGTTAATTAAGATTATGCCGTAAATAGAATTTTATCTACTATATATATATACCAATATAAAAAGACCCAGTGGGCAGATCTAACAGATCTCAGTCATCCATTCGCATTCATCCAACAGTTGTTATTGTCCTAATGATGAGCGACTAAACGCGTTTAATGCTAAACACAACTTTCTCTTCCATGATTACCTTCCTTTGCCACGAAAGGAAAGAAACTGTCCACGTCAATCAATCAAGAAAGAAAGGAAAGTACGTTCTCTTCCGTGATCACCTTCCTTTGGCATGAAAGGAATTAAACTGCCCACATCAATCAAGAAAGAAAGAAAGGAAAATAACCGCTGCATCATCGCTCCGCTCCCAATCGCCTCCAGCCGCCGCACCTTCACGACGCCTCCCCCCATCGCCTCCAGCCGCCGCACCTTCACGACGCCTCCCCTCCCATCTCTGTGTTGCCCCAACCCATCGCCTCACCTCGCCTCGCCTCGCCTCGCCTGTCGGCGGCGCCGCCTCCCTACACTGCTTGGCCGGCCGTCGGGGACGGTGCTTCCTCCTACACCACCTGGCTTGGCTGTCGGGGACGGCGCATCCTCCTACAGCCAGCCGTCTGGAAGCCGCCTCCTACACCGCCTAGCAGGCCGTCGGGGTCACCTCATGTTCCTCGGTGTTATTCGTCGTCCATCCTGGCAGCTCCGTGGACAACTGCCTCACTAGCTTCGCATCCTCCAACCGGATCCTTTGATCTCTTTCTTGGCGGGGAGAATGGCGAGCAACATAATCAACGGTGGTCTCTCTTCCGTGGTCGACATCGAGCAGGTCCCGGTGGATGTTGCCCCCTCCCTTGGTGCCATTCCGTGGTCGACATCAAGCAGGTGCCTAAACCCTAAACCCTACCCCCCCCCCCCCCGGTTCCACCCGGCCAGGAACCAACCCAGGCTCAAGCGACGACTATGGCCTTTGGATGTGTAGAAGTCTACCTATGCATTTGTTCTCACCAAGATGAAGGGAACTGCATAGTGTTGTCCATATGAAAAAACCAAGTCAATGTGATTAATCAAGTACATTCACAAGCAGTCTGGTATAAAACTGACCTTCCTGTTATCATGTAGATGCTTATTATTTCATTTTGCCTTACTATAAAGATGCATATTGATGATCTTATAGATGTTGTTATTCATATGAAAAGGCACAAAAGTAGCGTAGATAGCAATACTGCAAATCTTGGAGTTGTTGCTATGCTGAAGCTAATATTCCGAACCTGGGGTGACAAGATGTAGGATCTTTGCTGGTTGCAACAAGCCCCATTTGAGAGGTCCATCATATTGGTGAAGGAAAATTGATAGCTCATTGCTCAGGTCTTATCCTTTTTAGAAGATAGTCAGCGATGTCGGTACAATAAATTCAGTGATGGCATATTTATGAAAAAAACATCATGACAACTAGCCATTGGTAAGTCTACGTGCTCTATTATTTTGCTTCTACTAGGCATCAAGGTCAGTACAATTATCTTCATGCTTCTCCAATCATACTAGATTTACTAAAAGATTAAGTCGACATTATTTCTTTCACTTTTTTGTATAATCCATTGTGCACACAATAGTGGGTCGGATGATTGATTTCACTAGAATTTGCGCGTACTTAAGTCATGGCTGACGCAAAGTTAATTTACAGTTTTCTTTTGTTGCTATTCAGTACTTCATAAGTCTATTTTTGCGTAATTGATTGAATGGATTTTCTTTTGTGGTTTCATATGATGAGTTTGTCAAGATCGGGATTAAGTATACGCATGTGGTATTAGGTATCACCTGCTATTAAATAACATTCATGCATCAAATGTAGTGATATTGATTCATTTCTTAATACTTCATCAATTTGGCAAATGTCAGAGATAATTGAAGGTGGTATATATGTCCGCTATATAACCACTATAACACAAATATACTATTAGTAGAGATGTGTTCTCCGACTGACAAAAGACATCTTGATATAACATAGGAGGCTTAGAATTATTTCTAAGAAGATTAATCGTGCTTTACACGTGCAAACTTACTAATTCCTATAAAAGAAAAAGAGGAGGCAGATCCAAACAATTATATCCGTACATCTATAATATCTGACGGCCCATAATCCTTTCGTGTTTAACACAGCAAGCCACACAATTAGCCACTGATCGTGCCCAGCCACTCGAAAAGAATAACCCACGGCACAAGCCGCAAAACACGCCCGCACAGACGTCCCACGCCCGCACCTCCGCCTGTGAACAGAAGTACGGCGGGGCCTCCGCCGCCTCCCGCCCATCCTCGCCGCCGTTCCATGCCCCCATCCGCCGCCGCCTCCCGCCCCTATTCGCCGCCTCTCCGCCTCCCGGGCATCCGCCGCCGCTCCACGCCCCCATCCTCCGCCGCTGCTGGTGGCGAGCTCTGTGCCTCCAACTGTTGGCGACGAACCAGGCCTCCATTCATGGTATGTATCATGGGCACCAACAGATCCACATCTTTGTTATGCGATAAACGCAGTCTGTACGTGCATCTCTTTCTTTCTATGATCTTCTACATGTCTCATAAGAGTGCTGCACTTCTAAGTCTTTCCTTGTGGTTGGACGCTTAGATAGTGGATCTGATTCCGTGATGGAGGAGCAAAATGATAGGATTTATGTTCCATGAAGTCTGTAGACGGAAGATGCTTCAGTTTTGCAATCTAATAAAATCATCTTTGGTGAGAAACTAAAAACACGCTTCTCTACCGAAACGAAGGTCGCCTCCCGGGTTGCTCTCGGCGGCTCCGGAGGCCCCCCGCCGCCACCTCCTAGCCACCTCCCCCCGCCGCTCCCTGCTCTCGCCGTCGTCGGATGAGGTCGCCGAGCTAAGCCCTGCGCGACGGACGGCGGCAGCGGGGTCCTGCCCTCTGGCATGCGAGCTCCCCTCCCCTTCCACCTCCAGATCCGTTTCTGCCTGAAGCCCTGTCCTCCGGCTATTCCGTCCCGCTGCTGGCCTCCTTCGCGTACTGCGGCGTGGTCGTGCCCTTCTCCGGCGGTCGCTCCTCTCGGCAGCATGGCCTAGATCTGTTCGATGGTGCATGGAGGTTGCTGGGTCGTGACGCGCGGGCCGGATCTGGCCAGGGCACGCGGGCTTGCCCCTGGTCTGGGGTGCCGGCGGCTCTCCCGGCGGTGGTTGCTGCGCGGCCTCGTCGTGGGTAGCTTCTCTTCCTCAGATCCAAACTTCCGCATCAGTGCTTGTCGACGACGCCTCTTGGTGTGGGGTCCCGGTTGGCTGCCTTCGCGAGGCCGCCGCCGGTCTCTGGCCTGTTCCCGCGGGTTCAGGTGGGCCTCGTCCAGGGCGTCCCGGCGTGCTGCTGCTTCTTCGGCACCCCGTATCTCAGTTCGCGGCTGATGGGCAACGGTGGTGGGCGGCTGACGTGCTCCGGGTGCGAGGAGATGCAGGCACTGCCAAGTGAAAATCTTCAGCGACGATGACGCCTGCGGGTGCCATTTTCCTTCTTGAAGGCGTCAATTTTTGGTATTGTCGCCATCCCCCCATGTGTAGGACCTTGAAGTATGTCTAGAGAGGGGGTGATTAGACTACTTGACCAATAAAAATTTAACCTTTTCCCAATTTTATAGTTTGGCAGATTTTAGCTATTTTAGGACAAGTCAAGTAATCATCACACAATTCAAGCAAGCATGCAAAGAGTATATTGGCAGTGGAAATTGAAGCATGCAACTTGCAAGAAAGTAAAGGGAAGGGTTTAGAGGATTCAAACGCAATTGGAGACACGGATGTTTCTCTCCTGGTTCCTGTAGGTGGTGCTATCGTACTTCCACGTTGGTGGAGACTTCAACCCACGAAGGGTAACGGTTGCGAGAGTCCACGGAGGGCTCCACCCACGAAGGGTCCACGAAGAAGCAACCTTGTCTATCCCACCATGGCCGTCGCCCACGAAGGACTTGCCTCACTAGCGGTAGATCTTCACGAAGTAGGCGATCTCCTTGCCCTTACAAACTCCTTGGTTCAACTCCACAATCTTGTCGGAGGCTCCCAAGTGACACCTAGCCAATCTAGGAGACACCACTCTTCAAGAAGTAACAAACGGTGTGTTGATGATGAACTCCTTGCTTTTCTGCTTCAAATGATAGTCTCCCCAATACTCAACTCTCTCTCATAGGTTTTGGATCTGGTGGAAAGATGATTTGAGTGGAAAGCAACTTGGGGAAGGCTAGAGATCAAGATTCATATGGTAGGAATAGAATATCTTGGCCTCAACACATGAGTAGGTGGTTCTCTCTCAGAAATGGTAAGTTAGAAGTGTAGGTTCAGTCTGATGGCTCTCTCCACGAATGAAGAGGAGGTGGAGGGGTATATATAGCCTCCACACAAAATCCAACCGTTACACACAATTTACCAAACTCGGTGGGACCGAATAGTTATACTCGATCAGACCGATTTAGTAAACCTAGTGACCGTTAGTGATTTTCGGTGGGACTGACATGCATCTCGGTGAGACCGATATGGTTAGGGTTAGGGCATAACGTAATCTCGGTGAGACCGATTACACAAACTCGGTGAGACCGATTTTGGTAATTAGCTAACCAGAGAGTTGGTCAGGTAAACTCGGTGGGACCATTTGCTCTTTTCGGTGAGACCGAAATGTTACAAAAAGGAAACCGAGAGTTTACATTGCAATCTTGGTGGGACCGATCGCTCACTTCGGTTAGACCAAAACGTTACGAAGGGAAACAGAGAGATTGCAACCTCATCTCGGTGAGACCGAGATCCCTATCGGTAAGACCGATTTGCTTAGGGTTTGTGGCAGTGGCTATGACTTTTGGAATCAGTGGCGCCGGATAGAAAGAATCGGTGTGACCGATTTTGGCTTTAGGTTTAGGTCATTTGTGAATGTGGGAAAGTAGTTGAGGGTTTTGGAGCATATCACTAAGCACATGAAGCAAAAGGCTCGTTAAGCAACACCTCATTCCTTCTTGATAGTATTGACTTTTCCTATAGACTCAATGTGATCTTGGATCACTAAAATGTAAAATGAAGAGTCTTGAGCTTTTGAGCTTGAGCCAATCCTTTGTCCTTAGTATTTTGAGGGATCCACTTTCATCATCCATGCCATGCCATTCATTGAGCTTTCCTGAAATAATAGTCTTGGAATAGTATTAGCTCAATGAGCTATATGTTGTTATGAATTACCAAAACCACCTAGGGATAGTTGCACTTTCAATCTCCCCCTTTTTGGTAATTGATGACAACATATAGATCAAAGCTTCGACAAAAGATAATAAGATTTAAATAACATCGTCGCTTTGAGAAGTATGTGATAAGCAAGAGCTCCCCCTAAATTTGTACATAGATTTAGATTTGCTTTGGACTGCAAATGCACAATGAATTAGGCTCATGGGTTACTCTTCCATGTCACATACATCTTGGTGGAGCGCTCAAAATAATAAACAATGAATACATGCACTCATCACCAAGCAAAGTGAGTGATCACATAAGATAGGTAGGATAATTATCAAGCATGCATAAGTGTAGCTTATGATCAAACACATGATCATCAATGTCTCACACACATAGTATCTCAACCAAAAGCAAACAAAATTTTGAAAAACCACCAAATAAAGCAAGAGAGAACAAAAGCAACACATTCTCTCTCGAAGCCTATGATCTATACATTTTTCTCCCCCTTTGGCAACAAGTTACCAAAAAGTTCATAGAAAATGCATAGTGCTAGATCGACTCTCAGGCTTGATCTTGGTGGTGGTGTAGAGATGGCTCCTTGGGCGAAGACTTCAGTTGATGTAGCTGGAGCTGGAGCTGATGAAGGTGCTGGAGCTGGTGGCACTGAGGCTGTAGCTGGTGCAGATGAAGTTGCTCTTGTGTCAGAAACTGGCACAGCCGATGACCTCTGGGCTCTAGGCACTCTGGCAAACACATTTGTTGTTGTCTTGCCCTTCCTCTCCTGCATGTCCTCTTGTAGCTCCTCCACTGCAGTCTGAATCTCAGTTACTTTCACATCTAAGTTATAGAACTTTTGTTCTATGATTCTCTCCAGGCTCTCCTGATTTTGAGTTAGGGTGGCCAATCCCTTCTCAATCCTCAAGGTTGATGCTATTAAGTAACCAAGTTGCTCCTGCGTGTTCTTCAAGAGATACTCAGATGCCTCCTCTTGAGTTGGCATCTTGGCAGCCTTCTCCCTCTTTGCCTTCTTCTTCTTCTCCTAAGCTTGAACTGATTGTGGATCATCTTCATTCATGACAACCTCATTGTCCTCAAAGTCTGGATAAAGTGGAAAGTGTTCCTTATCCAACTGATATTTTCCTGTGCCCATCTTTGAGTTTATCAGTTCTTGAATCTGAGGTGCATATCCACAGCTCCTCTTCTGATCTGCTGCAGTCCTTTTGATAGTTTCAATGATCAGGCTCATGACTTTAAACTTCTGTGGCACATCAAACACATGCAACATGTTGATGGCATGCCCTCTGATCATGTTATGGTCACCAGACTTGGGCAACAAAGTGTGCCTCAGAATCCAATTGATGGTTGGCAACCCTGACAGCAGATATTGAACTGATCCAAACTTGTGAGTTGCTAATGCCTTGTTTGGAATTTCCTTGTACATGTGAGCCATTTAATTGTGATCATTTTTCTTATTTGCATATATGTCTAGGTCATCCTCATTCTCCTCTGGGGCATTTATCATCTTTGCCCACTCTTCAATAGTTGACTGGTACCTTGTACCTTCAGACATCCAAACAATTCTCCCATCTGGGTAGAAATGGTTGTGGAGTAAAACTGCATGATAAGCTCATCATTCCAATTTGTGAGCTTTTGCCCAACAAAATCTACAACTCCACAACTCACAAAGCTGTCCTGCACTCCAGGATAGTGCTCTTCATTCTCCTTGATGAAGTTCTAGTCGACCCATCTCATGTTACAGACAATGGGCTTCTTGTCCAACAGAATGGTCTCATAAAAGTCATGATGTTCCTTTGTGTGGAACCTGTAGTCAACAGCAGTTCTTCTCCTTGAAGCATATGGATCTTCCATCCTCCATTTCCTCAGCCCTGAGTCCTTCCTGATACTCATGTTCTCAGCCACAGGATGGGCATCATTGTGGTCTGGTATCTTGGGCTTGAGCTTCCTCAGAACTTGTCCTTCTTCATCTTCCTCATCAACCTCAGGCACCGGGGCCTTGTTCTTCTCAGCAGCTGGAATACTCCTAGTATTCCTCTTTGGTCTGAACTTGGCCTTGGGGGCAGCTTTGGGTGCTTCCTTGGGCTTAGATGTAGCAGCCCACGATCTGATTGCATCACCCATTAGCTTTGGTGCCTTTGGTGCTGGTGCAAAGAGCTCTTCCTCTTCCATCATGGAAGGCTTCCCAATAACTCGGCCTTGGTCATCTTGACCCTTTCCTTCCTCTTCTTGCTCTCAAAGAATGGCTCTTTGGGATCAGGATTTTCGGCGAGTTGAGTTGATGTTCGGCCTTAGACATTGGTTGCCTTCCTGCAGTCCTTTTGGTCTTCATGACCCTTTCCTTCTTGAGCACATCTTTCTTGGAAGTAGCCTCATCTTCCTCACCCTGTAATCTTCATCCTCTGAATCTGAATTTCTTTTCCTCCTTTGCCTAGTAGCAGCCTTAGGCAAATTGCTAGGAGTACTTCTGCTCCTTCATCTGAAGTTGAGGGACTAGTGCCCTCACTCAAGTTTATCTGCTCTTGACTGTTCGGCTGTCACTTTGATCGGACATCTTGCAAAAGCTGATCACGACCGTGTGAAGAGTTTATAGATGAGATAGAATAAATGAGCATCACAAAATGCAGAGGTTTTGCAAAGAATGACTCAAAAGTTCAGTTTTAGTTTTCCACGAAAGCATTTGGATCCACCGATTTTCAAACTCGGTGATACCGAAGCAGTTTTGGAACCTAAATCGATGATCTCGGTTGGACCGAGTTTCAGTTCGGTGGCACCGAGACTGCTAGGGTTTCACAGAATTCTCAAATCGGTTGCACCGATTAGTAAATCTCGGTCAGACCGAGAGTCACTCGTGCAATGGCATAAGCCAAATCGGTGAGACCGAGTTTTTCAACTCGATGGGTCCGAGATGGTTTCGGCGCAAACCTAAACCTAAAAATTCGAATCACAACTAACCTATGAACTACTTTGGCTGGATAGATGAGTTGCAATCTTGGCAAGATTCAATATGAAAACAATGTGCTAGGAATCAGACGTGGATAGCACAAAGATCAAGTCCATACCCTAACTTGGCGGTGGACTTGCTACGGCGGCAACGGTGGGGAAGAAATCCGTTGACGGCGGCGAAGACCAGCGACAGGAGGCTGCTGGCGGCGAGGAGACGATCCGGAGACCACGATGGCAGAAGCGAGCTGATGCTTGTGAGCGAAGGGTTTGGAGAAATTTCAAAATTTTGCCCGTGACTATATATAGCCCGACCCTGTCGGTGTGACCGAAAAGTTCAAATCGGTTGCACCGAGATTGAAAACTCAGATCAACTTGATGATCTCGGTAGGACCGAAATGGAAGGATCGGTCAGACCGAGAATCATTAAGAGGTTTTGGAAGTTTAAGTCTATGACGAATCGGGGACTCAAGTGCTCCTCACACAGAGTGGTTCAATCGACTTGATCAAATTTTGTGATGTAGCATGAATAGAGTTTGAGACGAGAAAAGCATAGATAGCTAAAGAAGGTTCTTAGGCATTCTTGTCCATCCACTTGGCCAAAAGAAGAAAGAACCAACCAAACAAAACAACAAGTGGATGTCCTTGAATGAGTAAAATATGCACCAACATGCTCACACACTAAGATGGCAATTGAAATATGTGGCAAAGCATGCATAACCAATTTTAGCATCTATCAAACAATTGGCGATGACTAGGTCATCTATATATGAGTATATTGACTTAGGAGTCAAATGAGAACATTTGATCATAGGTCATACTCATCGTTTAAGCTCAAGTGGGGTTACCATTTTTACATAATGCATTAATGTGTTCACATCATTAGAGTTGCTTTGACTCAATTCTTAGAGTTAAGCTCCCCCTAGATGTGAGATCCCCCCTTAGAGGGTTGAACTAACCTTGGGTTTTGTCGATGATGACTTCATGTGGGTGTTGAAGATGTAGATGCTCAATGTTGATGTAGATCATTTGGAGCAATCCTTTGGAGTGAGTTGCACTTTCAACTTGCCTACATGGGTTAGTCCCAGAAGGAACAAACAAGAATATCCATAGACATAGAGTGATGCACACACAATATGATGTCCATGAAAACATTAGGTTACCTTGTCCCTTGTCTTACCAACATGAGGGTTTGTGACTCCTTGAACTAGTGCAAGATGTGAAAGTTGATTGCACTTGTTCTTGCCAAAATGATATGAGTGAAGAATGTTGGCGGAGTCACCCTCAAGAACTCTCTAGTTCTTCTTCTTCGGAATCCACATCATCTTGATGGGAATCCTTGGAGTTGTAGTTGTACTTGATGAAGTAGAACTTGACGTAGTCTTGGGAACCCACTCGAACGAGGCTTTAGGTGCTTCTTCAAATGCATCAATCTCTTCTTGAAGCTTGTCCTTGCCTTTGTTCTTGTGGTCTTGTGGTGGAAGATCATCTTGAGCTTGTGTCCCCTTGAAGGAAGTAGGATCATACTTCTCTTGTTGAGGAACAAACTTTGTCTTGGGGTATTGATCTTCTTCCCACTCAACTCCATTGGCGTTGAACTTTCATTCAAAACCAACACCTTGATTCTTCCGGTGCCTTCCTTGCTTGCATACAATTTCCTCGAATTGCTTACTCCTGGCAAGGCTCTTGTAAACACATTTCTCTATAATTCCCTTCAATAAACTATTTTCTTGCTCAAGTGTAACTTGGCTAAGAGAATCATTAGTGGAATCAAGAGAACTACTAGAAGCAACAACATTGGATTTGACATTATTATTGTTACTACTAGAGGAAGTATCTTTCTTGTACTTGTTACTAGACTTGACTTGAGGCATGTAAGTAGATAAGAGCAAACGCTTGGCAATGTAAGAAGAACTTTTCTTGCGGAGATCATCATTGATTGCCTATAAGAACTCATGCTCTTGCTCAAGATTGAGCTTTTCAAAGCGTAACTTCTCATGAGCCCTTAAAAGTTCTCGATGATTTTCGAAGATAGTTTCATGAGCCAACTTAAGAGTGTTTAGTTCTTTAGTTAGAAGCTCAATTTTCTCCTTATCATTGTCATTCGTTTGATTAGCATGATTAATTGACGTTTCATCATAGTATTCATCACTAGAGTTGTCAACAAGTAAATCATCATCACCTAGCAAGTCATCTTCATCACTATTAAAATCAACATACTCGGGATGTGTTACCTTTGGACCTTTGGCCATGAAGCATCTTCCAATTCCTTCATTTGGTGAATCAAATATGTCGTAGGAGTTGGTTGACACAAGTGCTAGACCGGCAACACCTTCATCTTGAGTATATTCGGAGTCGGAGTGATAGCTTCTCTCGGAGTGATGGTCGGAGTCGGAGCCGTAAACCCATTCACCAACATGAGTTTGATGTCTTCGTTTTGTGTAGCTCCTTGATGACTTGTCCTTCCTTTCCGAATCATTGCTTCTCCGTGAGGGTCTTCGTTCATAACGATCATCTCTACTCCTCCTCTCTCTCCGTGGTGATTCTTCTCTTTTGCTTCTTCTTTTTGGAGAATCTTCTCTTCTTTTGTAGGGTGCCGTACACTCATTGGAGTAGTGTCCGGGTCTCCCACAATTGTAGCAATTGCGCTCTCGACTAGAAGATCTTTTGTCATTGTATGACCTTGACTTGGAGCTTCTTTCTTTGCTTCTACTTCTGTAGAACTTGTTGAAGTTCTTCACCATTAAGCTCAATTCTTCATGGAAGGTTGGTTTCTCACTTGATGATGTAGGGGCTTCACTTGAGGCTTTGTAAGCACCACTTGACTTGTTGTGAAGTTCCTCCTTGTCCTTGAGTGACATCTCATGAGCAACAATCCTTCCAATGACTTCCATTGGCTTGAGATCTTTGTAGTTTGGCATCATTTGGATCAATGTGCACACGGTATCATACTTTTCATCCAATGCTCTTAGGATCTTCTTGATGATGAATTTGTCGGTCATCTCTTCACTCCCTAAGCCGGCAATCTCATTTGTGATAAGAGCAAGCCTAGAGTACATTTCAGCGACACCTTCACCATCCTTCATTTTGAACTTGTCAAGCTGACTTTGGAGCACATCCAACTTGGATTCCTTGACGGATTCGGTACCTTCGTGCATATCAATCAAAGTATCCCAAATTTCCTTTGCATTCTCAAAACGGCTGATTTTGTTGAATTCTTCGGGGCACAATCCGTTGAAGATGATGTCACATGCTTGAGCGTTGTATTGCAACATCTTCAATTCTTCCGCATTAGCTTCACGGTTCGGTTCTCTCTCATCAAAGAATTCACCTTGCAAGCCAATACAAATAATTGCCCAAACGGCGGGGTTATGTCCAAGAATATGCATTTTCATCTTATGCTTCCAACTAGCAAAATTAGTACCATCAAAGTAAGGACCTCTACGGTGATAATTTCCCTCGCTAGACGCCATACTCTCCTAGGTTGTGAAACCAAGGCTATGACCACCAAAAGCTATGGAAATCAAAGCAAATGGAGATCAAAGCTCTGATACCACTAGTAGGACCTTGAAGTATGTCTAGAGGGGGGGGGGTGATTAGAGTACTTGACCAATAAAAACTTAACCTTTTTCCAATTTTATAGTTTGGCAGATTTTAGCTATTTTAGGACAAGTCAAGTAATCATCACACAATTCAAGCAAGCATGCAAAGAGTATATTGGCAGCGGAAATTGAAGCATGCAACTTGCAAGAAAGTAAAGGGAAGGGTTTAGAGGATTCAAACGCAATTGGAGACACAGTTGTTTCTCTCCTGGTTCCTGTAGGTGGTGCTATCGTACTTCCACATTGGTGGAGACTTCAACCCACGAAGGGTAACGGTTGCGCGAGTCCACGGAGGGCTCCACCCACGAAGGGTCCACGAAGAAGCAACCTTGTCTATCCCACCATGGCCATCGCCCACGAAGGACTTGCCTCACTAGCGGTAGATCTTCACGAAGTAGGCGATCTCCTTGCCCTTACAAACTCCTTGGTTCAACTCCACAATCTTGTCGGAGGCTCCCAAGTGACACCTAGCCAATCTAGGAGACACCACTCTCCAAGAAGTAACAAACGGTGTGTTGATGATGAACTCCTTGCTCTTGTGCTTCAAATGATAGTCTCCCCAACACTCAACTCTCTCTCATAGGTTTTGGATCTGGTGGAAAGATGATTTGAGTGTAAAGCAACTTGGGGAAGGCTAGAGATCAAGATTCATATGGTAGGAATGGAATATCTTGGCCTTAACACATGAGTAGGTGGTTCTCTCTCAGAAATGGTAAGTTGGAAGTGTAGGTTCAGTCTGATGGCTCTCTCCACGAATGAAGAGGAGGTGGAGGGGTATATATAGCCTCCACACAAAATCCAACCGTTACACACAATTTACCAAACTCGGTGGGACCGAATAGTTATACTCGGTCAGACCGATTTAGTAAACCTAGTGACCGTTAGTGATTTTCGGTGGGACTGACATGCATCTCGGTGAGACCGATATGGTTAGGGTTAGGGCATAACGTAATCTCGGTGAGACCGATTACACAAACTCGGTGAGACCGATTTTGGTAATTAGCTAACCAGAGAGTTGGTCAGGTAAACTCGGTGGGACCGATTTGCTCTTTTCGGTGAGACCGAAATGTTACAAAAAGGAAACAGAGAGTTTACATTGCAATCTCGGTGGGACCGATCGCTCACTTCGGTTAGACCGAAACGTTACGAAGGGAAACAAAGAGATTGCAACCCCATCTCGGTGAGACCGAGATCCCTATCGGTAAGACCGATTTGCTTAGGGTTTGTGGCAGTGGCTATGACTTTTGGAATCGGTGGCGCCGGATAGAAAGAATCGGTGTGACCGATTTTGGCTTTAGGTTTAGGTCATTTGTGGATGTGGGAAAGTAGTTGAGGGTTTTGGAGCATATCACTAAGCACATGAAGCAAAAGGCTCATTAAGCAACACCTCATCCCTTCTTGATAGTATTGACTTTTCCTATAGACTCAATGTGATCTTGGATCACTAAAATGTAAAATGAAGCAAAAGGCTCATTAAGCAACACCTCATCCCTTCTTGATAGTATTGGCTTTTCCTATAGACTCAATGTGATCTTGGATCACTAAAATGTAAAATGAAGAGTCTTGAGCTTTTGAGCTTGAGCCAATCCTTTGTCCTTAGTATTTTGAGGGATCCACTTTCATCATCCATGCCATGCCATTTATTGAGCTTTCCTGAAATAATAGTCTTGGAATAGCATTAGCTCAATGAGCTATATGTTGTTATGAATTACCAAAACCACCTAGGGATAGTTGCACTTTCACCATGCTCTTAGATCCCAAGAGAAATCTCGGACCCGGGGTTCCCTGAGTCGGATGGTGTCGACGTCTTTACGTCATTTTCTCCTTGGAGGCATCATCTTGGATTACTTCTGCTTCGGGTGGACTCGTCTCTAGCAGCTCCATCTTCACCTTAACTTTGACCCCCGGCTGGCCTTCGTCTTGGCGACTCGGGTGGAGCTTGCCTGGACGTCCTGGGGTGGCCTTGGCGGCACGCTGCCCTTCGACCTCGGTGCCAGTACACCGGGTACTGCGCCCTTCAGTCTCGGTGGCACGTTGCCTTTCGGCTTCGCCGGCGGCACAACGGTGCCGCCGCTTGAACTCGGCTATCCGACGCCCTTCGTTCGCGCCATTGATGATTCTTGGTATGCTTCTACTTTGGTGTCCCCTTTCCAATAGGGTTGTGTTTCATAGTGGCTCGAGCGACGTTTGCGTGGACATCTTGGGGGTGGCCTCGGCGGCACTCTACCTTTCGACCTCGGCGGCGGTACACCGGTGTCGTGCCTTTCGGTCTCGGTGGCGTGATGTCTTTCGGCTTCTCCGGCGGCACACCGGTGTCGCCGCACGAACTCGGCTATCTGACGCCCTTCGTACGTGCCAGTGATGTTTCCCTGCGAGCTGTTGTTTTGGTGCCTGTCATTTTCTCCCTAGGCTTGTTTGTGGTTCTTTGTTGATGGTGGTATGAGTTGCTTTGCGGGGCTCGCTCTGGAGGTGTCCGCTTCCGGGGGCTTCGGTTTGGTCTCTGTAACCAGCCTTCTCTCCTGTTTCTTTCTTTCTTTCTTCTAGTGTTGGGCTATCCTCTTGGGTGCCTTCCTTTGTAATTTTCTTTTGCGCCTCATGTGCGCTTTATGTACTTGTATTGACTGCCAAGTCTCCTTCGAGTTGGAATATAACAAGCGGTGGGGTTTTTGCCCCCCCCCCCCCCGCGTCAATCTCGAAAAAAAAGAAACTAAAAACACGCATGCATCAGATTGTAAGTACTGTAGGTAATTGATTTCTTCATGTAATTTTATTGAGAACGGAGGAACCATAACATGGTTGTAAACTGGTGTAGATATGGTATGTGTTGCGACGTTGCGTCATATTAGGATAACTTCATGATGGTATTTCGAGAAATAATTTGTCTTACAATCATGAATCATTCCTACATTCGGTTTTATTGATCATCTTTAGCAAACCATTTATTATGTTTTTGAAACAAGGAAAAATATAACAAAATTTTAGCAGAAAAGTGGATCTTTTACTGACCGATGAAAGGGTTGTTTCACCTAACGAAGTAAGCAATTTTTGGCCCGTCCTTGTATCCTGACCTAATGTTTGTATTTTACTTACAAAAATGCTCTAGGAATTATACAAAATTCTCATGGTTGCTCCTTGTGTTTGCCTGCGGTTGCTAACTTGATATTCGATTACCTCATGACTGCAGGCATGCCCTTACATGAGCGACGATGATTATTCTGCTTTTTTACAAACCATGCAAGATTTTTGCAGCGACAGGACCATGTCCCCTTGAGAAATTTACAGAAACATGCCTATTAGTTCTGAAGTGATTTCTCTGAGGAAGATTTGAAAAAATGAGGTGTCTGATTCATAATTCCTTCTTCGTAGGTGAAGAGATGTATGAGTAACTGTCAAGTTGTTGGAATAGTTTTGAAGGAAATATACCCTAGAGGCAATAATAAAGTTATTATTTATTTCCTTATATCATGATAAATGTTTATTATTCATGCTAGAATTGTATTAACCGGAAACATAATACATGTGTGAATACATAGACAAACATATAGTCACTAGTATGCCTCTACTTGACTAGCTCGTTAATCAAAGATGGTTATGTTTCCTAACCATAGACATGAGTTGTCATTTGATTAACGGGATCACATCATTAGGAGAATGATCTGATTGACATGACCCATTCCGTTAGCCTAGCACTTGATCGCTTAGTATGTTGCTATTGCTTTCTTCATGACTTATACATGTTCCTGTAACTATGAGATTATGCAACTCCGTTTACGGAGGAACACTTTGGTACTACCAAACGTCACAACGTAATCGGGTGATTATAAAGGAGTACTACAGGTGTCTCCAAAGGTACATGTTGGGTTGGCTTATTTGAGATTAGGTTTTGTCACTCCGATTGTCGGAGAGGTATCTCTGGCCCTCTCGGTAATGCACATCACTATAAGCCTTGCAAGCAATGTAGCTAATGAGTTAGTTATGGAATGATGCATTACGTAACGAGTAAAGAGACTTGCGGTAACGAGATTGAACTAGGTATTGGATACCGACGATCGAATCTCGGGCAAGTAACATACCGATGACAAAAGGAACAACGTATGTTGTTATGCGGTTTGACCGATAAAGATCTTCGTAGAATATGTAGGAGCCAATATAGGCATCCAGGTTCCGCTATTGGTTATTGACCAAGAATAGTTCTAGTTCATGTCTACATAGTTCTCGAACCCGTAGGGTCCGCACGCTTAAGGTTTCGATGATGCTTATATTATGAGTTTATGAGTTTTGATGTACGAAGGAGTTCGAATCCCGGATGAGATCGGGGACATGACGAGGAGTCTCGAAATGTTCGAGACGTAAAGATCGATATATTGGACGACTATATTCGGAGTTCGGAAAGGTTCGAATGATTCGGTATTTTTCGAGTACCGGAGAGTTACGGGAATTCGCCGGGGAGAAGTATTGGGCCTTATTGGGCCTGCGGAAAGAGAGGGGCTGCCTAGGGCAGGCCGCGCCCCAAGGCCTAGTCCGAATGGACTAGGGGAGGCCGCACCCTTCTTCCCTTCCCTTCCTTCTCTCCTACTCCTACTAGGAAAGGAGGAGTCCTACTCCGGTGGGAGTAGGACTCCCCCCTGTGCGCCCCTCCTAGGCCGCCACCTCCTCCTTACTCCTTTATATACGGGGCAGGGGGCACCCCATGATACACAAGTTGATCTACGGATCGTTCCTTAGCCGTGTTCGGTGCCCCCTCCACCATATTCCACTTCGGTCATATCGTCGCGAGCTTACGCGAAGCCCTGCTACCGGTGAAGTCATATCGTCGCGAGCTTAGGCGAAGCCCTGCGTCGGTGGAGCATCATCATCGTCCCACGCCGTCGTCTTGACGGAACTCATCCCCGACGCTTTGCTGGATCGGAGCCCGGGGATCGTCATCGAGCTGAACGTGTGCAGAACTCGGAGGTGCCGTACGTTCGGTGCTTGGATCGGCCGGATCGTGAAGATGTACGACTACATCAACCGCGTTGTTATAACGCTTCCGCTTTCGGTCTACGAGGGTACATGGACGACACTCTCCCTCTCGTTGCTATGCCATCACCATGGTCTTGCGTGTGCGTGGAAATTTTTGAAATTACTCGTTCCCCAACAAAGGCATCCGAGCCTGGTTTTATGCGTTGATGTCATATGCACGAGTAGAACACAAGTGAGTTGTGGGCGATATAAGTCATACTGCTTACCAGCATGTCATACTTTGGTTCAGCGGTATTGTGAGATGAAGCGGCCGGACCGACATTACGCCGTGCGCTTCTGCGAGACTGGTTTCACCGCTTGAGCACTAGTTGCTTAAAGGTGACCGGCGGTGTCTCATCTCTCTCACTTTAGTTGAACCGAGTGTGGCTACGCCCGGTCCTTGCGAAGGTTAAAACAGCACCAACTTGACAAACTATCGTTGTGGTTTTGATGCGTAGGTAAGAACGGTTCTTGCTCAGCCCGTAGCAGCCACGTAAAACTTGCAACAACAAAGTAGAGGACGTCTAACTTGTTTTTGCAGGGCATGTTGTGATGTGATGTGGTCAAGACGTGATGCTATATTTTATTGTATGAGATGATCATGTTTTGTAACCGAGTTATCGGCAATCGGCAGGAGCCATATGGTTGTCGCTTTATTGTATGAAATGCAAAAGCCATGTAATTGCTTTACTTTATCACTAAGCGATAGCGATAGTCGTAGAAGCAATAGTTGGCGAGGCGACAACGATGCTACGATGGAGATCAAGGTGTCGCGCGGTGGCGATGGTGATCATGACGGTGCTTGGAGATGGAGATCACAAGCACAAGATGATGATGACCATATCATATCACTTATATTGATTGCATGTGATGTTTATCCTTTATGCATCTTATCTTGCTTTGATTGACGGTAGCATTATAAGATGATCTCTCACTAAAAAATTATCAAGAAGTGTTCTCCACGAGTATGCACCGTTGCTAAAAGTTCAGTAGTACCCGGACACCACGTGATGATCGGGTGTGATAAGTTCTCGTCCATCTACAACGGGTGCAAGCCAGTTTTGCACACGCAGAATACTCAGTTAAACTTGACGAGCCTAGCATATGCGATATGGCCTCGGAACACGGAGACCGAAAGGTCGAACATGAATCATATAGTAGATATGATCAACATAGTGATGTTCACCATTGAAACTACTCCATCTCACGTGATGATCAGACATGGTTTAGTTGATTTGGATCACGTAATCACTTAGATGACTAGAGAGATGTCAGTCTAAGTGGGAGTTCTTAAGTAATGTGATTAATTGAACTTTAATTTATCATGAACTTAGTCCTGGTAGTATTTTGCAAATTATGTTGTAGATCAATAAGCTCGTGTTGTTGCTTCCCTATGTTTTTTATATGTGTTCCTAGAGAAAATTGTATTGAAAAATGTTAGTAGCAATGATGCGGATTGGATCCGTGATCTGAGGTTTATCCTCATTGCTGCACGTAAGAATTATGTCCTTAATGCACCGCTAGGTGACAGACCTATTGCAGGAGCAAATGCGGGCGTTATGAGCGTTTGGCTAGCTCAATATGATGACTACTTGATAGTTTAGTGCACCATACTTAATGGCTTAGAATCGGGACTTCAAAGGCGTTTTGAGCGTCACGGACCATATGAGATGTTCCAGAGTTGAAGTTACTATTTCAAGCAAATACCGAGTTGAGAGATGTGAAGTCTCCAACAAGTTCTATAGCTAAAAGATGGAGGAGAATCGCTCAACTAGTGAGCATGTGCTCAGATTGTGCAGGTACTTCAATCGCTTGAATCAAGTGGGAGTTAATCTTCCGAGATAAGATAGTGATTGACAGAATTCTCTAGTCACCATCACTAAGTTACCAGAACTTCGTGATGAACTACAATATGCAAGGGATGACAAAAGCGATTCCCGAGCTCTTCGTGATGTTGAAATCGACGAAGGTAGAAATCAAGAAAGAGCATCAAGTGTTGATGATTGACAAGACCACTGGTTTCAAGAGAAGGGCAAAGGGAAAGAAAGGGAACTTCAAGTAGAAAGACAAGTAAGTTGTCACTCCTGCGAAGAAGCCCAAAGCTGGACCAAAGCACTGAACCGAGTGCTTACTTCGCAAAGGAAATGGTCACTTTGGAAGCGGAAATGCCCTGAATATTTGGTGGATAAGAAGGATGGCAAAGTGAACAATGGTATATTTGATATACAGGTTATTGATGTGTGCCTTACTAGTGTTTATAGTAGCCCCAGTATTTGATACTTGTTTGGTTGCTAAGATTAGTAACTCAAACAGGAGTTCTGTAATAAACAGAGACTAGTTGAAGGGAAGTGACGATGAGTGTTGGAAGTAGTTCCAAAATTAATATGATCATCATCGCACACTCCCTATACTCTCGGGATTAGTGTTGAACCTAAATAAATGTTATTTGGCGTTTATGTTGAGCATGAATATGATTTGATCATGTTTATTGCAATACGGTTATTCATGTAAGTTAGAGAATAATTATTGTTCTGCTTACATGAATAAAACCTTCTATGGTCATACACCCAATGAAAATGGTTTGTTGGATCTCGATCGTGTGATACACATATTCATAATATTGAAACCAAAAGATGTAAAGTTAATAATGATAGTGCAACTTATTTGTGGCACTTGCCGTTTAGGTCATATTGGTGTAAAGCGCATGAAGAAACTCCATAAAGATGGATCTTGGAATCACTTGGTTATGAATCATTTGATGCTTGCGAACCGTGCCTTTTGGGCAAGATGACTAAAACTCCGTTCTCGGAACAATGGAACAAGCTCTTGACTTGTTGGAAATAACACATATATACCGATGTATGCGATCCAATGAGTGTTGATGCTCGTGGCAAGTATCGTTATTTTCCGACCTTCACAAGATGATTTGAGTAGATATGGGTATATCTACTTGATGAAACATAAGTCTGAAATAGTTGAAAGGTTCAAAGAATTTCAGAGTGAAGTGGAAAATCATCGCAACAAGAAAATAAAGTTTCTGCGATCTGATCGTGGAGATGAATATTTGAGTTCTGAGTTTGGTCTTCAATGAAAACAATGTGGAATAGTTTCATAGCTCACGCCACCGGAACACCACAACGTTATGGTGTGTCCGAACGTCAGAACCGTACTTTATTTTGATATAGTGCGATCTATGATGTATCTTACCGATTTACCACTATCGTTTTGGGGTTATGCATTAGAGACAGCTGCATTCACGCTTAATAGGGCACCATCTAAATCCGTTGAGATGACTCAGTATGAACTATGGTTTAGCAAGAAACCTAAGTCTGTCGTTTCTTAAAGTTTGGAGTTGTGATGCTTATGTGAAAAAGTTTTCACCGATAAGCTCGAACCCAAATCGGAGAAGTGCGTCTTCATAGAATACCCAAAGGAAACTGTTGGGTACACCTTCTATCACAGGTCTAAAGGCAAAACATTCGTTGCTAAGATGGATCCTTTCTAGAGAAGGAGTTTTCTCTCGAAAGAAGTGAGTGGGAGGAAAGTAGAACTTGATAAGGTAATTGTACCTTCTCCTAATTGGAAAGTAGTTCATCACGTAAATCAGTTCCAAAGTGATTCCTACACCAATTAGTGAGGAAGCTAATGATGATGATCATGAAACTTCGATCAAGTTACTACAAAACCTCGTGGGTCTTCCAAAGTACAATCCGCACTGAGTGGTACGGTAATCCTATTCGGAAGTCATGTTACTAGACCATGATGAACCTACGAACTATGAGGAAGCGATGATGAGCCCAGATTCGCGAAATGGTTTGAGACCATGAAATCTGAGATGGGATCCATGTATGAGAACAAAGTGTGGACTTTGATGGAGTTGCCCGATGATCGGCAAGCCATATTATATAAATGGATCTTCAAGAGGAAGACAAATGCTGATAGTAGTATTACTATCTACAAAGCTCGACTTGTCGCAGAAAGGTTTTCGACAAGTTCAAGGTGTTGACTACAATGAGATTTTCTCAAGCAGTAGCGATGCTTATGTCTGTCCGAATCATGTTAGCAATCGCCACATTTTATGAAATCTGGCAAATGGATGTCAAAACTACATTCTTTAATGGATTTATTAAAGAAAAGTTCTATATGATGCAACCAGAAGGTTTTGTAAATCCTAAAGGTGCTAACAAAATGTGCAAGCTCCAAATGATCCATCTATGGACTGGTGCAAGCATCTCGAAGTTGGAATAAGCGCTTTGATAGTGTGATCAAAGCATATAGTTTTATCTGAGACTTACGGTGAAGCCTGTATTTACAAGAAAGTGAGTGGGAGCACTACAAGATTTCGATAAGTATATGTGAATGACATATTGTTGATCGGAAATAATGTAGAATTATTCTGCAAAGCATAAAGGAGTATTTGAAAGGAGTTTTTCAAAGAAGGACCTCGGTGAAGCTGCTTACATATTGAGCATCAAGATCTATAGAGATAGATCAAGACGCTCGATAAGTTTTTCAATGAAAACATACCTTGACAAGATTTTGAAGTAGTTCAAAATGGAACAATCAAAGAAAGAGTTCTTTCCTGTGTTACAAAGTATGAGATTGAGTAAGACTCAAAACCCGACCACGGCAGAAGATAGAAAGAGAATGAAAGTCATTCCCTATGCATCAGCCATAGGTTCTATAAAGTATGTCATGTTGTGTACGGATCTATTGCATACCCTACCACTAAGCTTGGCAAGGAGTGCAATAGTGATCTAGGAGTAGATCAATGGACAGCGGTCAAAATTATCCTTAGTAGAATAAGGATATATTTCTCGATTATGGAAGTGGAAAAAGGTTAAATCGTAAAGGGTTACGTCGATGCAAGTTTTAACACTAATCTAGATGACTCGAGTCTCAATCTGGATACATATTGAAAGTGGGAGCAATTAGCTAGAGTAGCTCCGTGCGAGCATTGTAGACATAGAAATTTGCAAAATACTTACGGCTCGAATGTGACAGATCCGTTGACTAAAATTATCTCACAAGCAAAACATGATCACACCTTAGTACTCTTTGGGTGTTAATCACATAGCGATGTGAACTAGATTATCGACTCTAGTAAACCCTTTGGGTGTTGGTCACATGTCGATGTGAACTATGGGTGTTAACCACATACAGATGTGAACTATTGATGTTAAATCACATGGCGATGTGAACTAGATTATTGACTCTAGTGCAAGTGGGAGATCAAGGAAATATGCCCTAGAGGCAATAATAAAGTTATTATTTATTTCCTTATATCATGATAAATGTTTATTATTCATGCTAGAATTGTATTAACCGAAACATAATACATGTGTGAATACATAGACAAACATATAGTCACTAGTATGCCTCTACTTGACTAGCTCGTTAATCAAAGATGGTTATGTTTCCTAACCATAGACATGAGTTGTCATTTGATTAACGGGATCACATCATTAGGAGAATGATCTGATTGACATGACCCATTCCGTTAGCCTAGCACTTGATCGTTTAGTATGTTGATATTGCTTTCTTCATGACTTATACATGTTCCTGTAACTATGAGATTATGCAACTCCCGTTTACCGGAGGAACACTTTGGGTACTACCAAACGTCACAACGTAACTGGGTGATTATAAAGGAGTACTACAGGTGTCTCCAAAGGTACATGTTGGGTTGGCTTATTTCGAGATTAGGTTTTGTCACTCCGATTGTCGGAGAGGTATCTCTAGGCCCTCTCGGTAATGCACATCACTATAAGCCTTGCAAGAAATGTAGCTAATGAGTTAGTTATGGAATGATGCATTACGTAACGAGTAAAGAGACTTGCCGGTAACGAGATTGAACTAGGTATTGGATACCGACGATCGAATCTCGGGCAAGTAACATACCGATGACAAAAGGAACAACGATGTTGTTATGCGGTTTGACCGATAAAGATCTTCAGAGAATATGTAGGAGCCAATATGGGCATCCAGGTTCCGCTATTGGTTATTGACCAAGAATAGTTCTAGGTCATGTCTACATAGTTCTCGAACCCGTAGGGTCCGCACGCTTAAGGTTTCGATGATGCTTATATTATGAGTTTATGAGTTTTGATGTACCGAAGGAGTTCGAGTCCCGGATGAGATCGGGGACATGATGAGGAGTCTCGAAATGGTCGAGACGTAAAGATCGATATATTGACGACTATATTCGGAGTTCGGAAAGGTTCGAATGATTCGGTATTTTGAGCACCGGAGAGTTACGGGAATTCGCCGGGGAGAAGTATTGGGCCTTATTGGGCCTGCAGGGAAAGAGAGAGGGCTGCCTAGGGCAGGCCGCGCTTCCCAAGGCCTAGTCCGAATTGGACTAGGGGAGGGCCGCACCCTTCTTCCCTTCCCCTTCCTTCTCTCCTACTCCTACTAGGAAAGGAGGAGTCCTACTCCCTGGGAGTAGGACTCCCCCCTGGTCGCGCCTCCTAGGCCGCCACCTCCTCCTTACTCCTTTATATCTCGGGGCAGGGGGCACCCCATGATACACAAGTTGATCTACGGATCGCTCCTTAGCCGTGTGGTGCCCCTCCACCATATTCCACTTCGGTCATATCGTCGCGGAGCTTAGGCGAAGCCTCGCGCCGGTGAAGTCATATCGTCATGAGCTTAGGCGAAGCCCTGCGTCGGTGGAGCATCATCATCGTCCCACGCCGTCGTCTCGACGGAACTCATCCCCGACGCTTTGCTGGATCGGAGCCCGGGGATCGCCATCGAGCTGAACGTGTGCAGAACTTCGGAGGTGCCGACGTTCGGTGCTTGGATCGGTCGGATCGTGAAGACGTCGACTACATCAACCGCGTTGTTATAATGCTTCCGCTTTCGGTCTACGAGGGTACGTGGACAGACACTCTCCCCTCTCGTTGCTATGCCATCACCATGGTCTTGCGTGTGCGTAGAATTTTTTTTGAAATTACTACGTTCCCCAACAAGTTTGTGGATAATTATCTCCTTACAGACCTAAAGGTACCTTTTCTCAACAAGGTAACAACATTCAGTTTATTGTGAACTCATGTGTGACGTGATGGTCTCCTTGGTTCTCCTTTGTAGGCCTTTCTAAGGGTTATGATAATCACAACTTGGATGGTATCCATATGAAAGAAGGTGCGCAAAAGTTTTCTAACCTCCTGCCTGTTGGCTTTTGATCACTAGACCAAAATACCCGAGGCGTACGTGCAAGCTAGCCTCAACCAAGCAACCAAGTAGGCAACTGGATTGATGAACAATAGCCACACACACGTACAAGTTCATGGCTTGGGCTAGCTTTAGTTGATCGAGTCGATCGTCTCGAGGGAACTCTCGTAAACTCAGCGATCAAAAAAACTGATCGGGAGATTTTGTTGATGGCCACAGGCAGTGGCGTAGCCAGGGCTGGGCTACGCCCCGGGCCAGCCCTCGTAGCTACAGTATCTATGGCAGCTACAATAGCAAAAATAGCTATAGTGTACAAAGGATTGTGGAGCCACGCCCCAGGCCATGGCCATAGTAGCCTGGGGCCTGCCTACGCCACTGGCCACAGGTGCCTGTCGCACTTGTTGGTTTTCTTTATTGCTTCGGTTGTACAAATTACAGGGGTTGGGTGCACTTATATACACGTACGAG
Source organism: Aegilops longissima (assembly GCA_021605205.1). Taxonomy (NCBI): domain Eukaryota; kingdom Viridiplantae; phylum Streptophyta; class Magnoliopsida; order Poales; family Poaceae; genus Aegilops; species Aegilops longissima. The sequence continues at coordinate 200,386,163 of CM038680.1, read as the reverse complement.
CCCAGGGGATCAATCCTACTCGGTATGCTATTCGTATTCTACTCGGACATGTATACCTTCTGGGCACACGGACATCGGGTTTACTCCCAATATTCACCCCCTAAACATGATGTCTTTACTTTCTCGACCTGGATCCCAAATGCGACTGCTGCTATGCAATATCCTCGACAATGCTTTTGCTGTTTCTTGTAGCATCCCAGTCACCGACTTTGCCATTGTCGGCTCATCCATAGCTTGACACCAACGCTTCTTCTTGGTCGTGTCTTCAACCTTCACTTGTTCTTCGGTGCTTGATAGACTGTTTCTCTGAGAATCGAGTGGACATCTTTTGAACCCGAGCGAGACCAAACTTCGGTCTAACTTTGAGTTCCAAGCTCTTGGCGCTTGCTTCAGCCCGTAAAGTGCCTTCTTGAGCTTGTAAACTTTCCCTTCTTCTCCTTTCTTCTCCTAGCCGAGGGGTTGTTCCACATACACTTCTTCTATGAGATCGCTGTTGAGGAAAGCAGATTTAACATTCATATGATGAACCTTCCAATCCTCTTGTGCTGCCAAAGCTAGGAGCACTCTCATCGTCTCGAGTCGAGCAACCGGTGCAAACATCTCCTCATAGTCAACTCCTTGACGTTGTACGTAGCCCTTTGCAATGAGTCTTGCCTTGTACTTCACAATGGTACCCTTCGTGTCCTTCTTCAACTTGTAAACCCACTTCAAACCTATGGCCTTTTGGTTCGGAGGTCGGGTTACCAAAGTCCACGTGCCATTGCTCTCGGTCGCCTTCATCTCCTCATCCATGGCGTACGTCCAACTTGAACTTTTGCTCGCCTCTACGAAGTTCGCTGACTCCTCAACTCTGAGCAAACATAGTCCGGAGTACTCGAGCGTAACTGGCTTTGCGTACTTGTAGACTTTCTTGAGGGTCTTGTAGCGATGAGGCCCGGAAGGATCTGTCGTGGCTTGCGAAGGGGGCGACACAAATTGTGTCGGCGTCGATGCACTTGAGGAAGACGACTGAGACCCGGGCGTGGTAGATGCCGGATCATTGGCATCCACGTCGTTGACATCCTCGTTGTTGGCGTAGTCGTTGTGACCGTGACTATCATCTTGACTGTCGTCATCACTATGCGCCTCGTTGTCGATGTCGTTGCCGAGATCTCCGCCCGTTTCGTGCGCGTCGTTGTTGCTATAACCTTCCGACCCATGCGCGTCGTCATCGGTGTCGACACCATGGTGGTCACTGCCATTGCGGTCACCTTGGTTGGGTGTCTTTCCAACCACCTGGACGTCCTCCCCTACATCATCATCAGTTGGAAATTCAACTGTGAATATGTTACCGTTTGGAGCATCGTTGGCTGCTGCGCTCCAATTCCACGCTTGGTTTTCTTCAAACATGACGTCGCGTGAAATCCATAGATGCTTGGTTCGTGGATCGTAGAAGCGGTATGCCTTGGTGCCGGAACTCCTCTCGTATCCGATGAACACCATCTTGGTGCTACGATCGGCAAGCTTTGAGAGATGCGGCTTCGTGGTCTTCACATGCGCCACGCACCTGAACATCCGTAGATGGGACACATTCGGCTTACGCCCGTAAATAGCTTCATACGGAGTCTTGCTGATCACCGCCTTCGTTGGAGCCCGGTTGAGAACATAGACCACCGTCGAGACAACTTCTCCCCGAAAAGTCCCCGGCAAGTTCTTGCTCTTGAGTAAACTTCTCGCCATGTCAACGATGGTTCGATTGTGCCTTTCAACAACCCCGTTCTGTTGTGGCGTACAAGGTGCCGTGAGGAACCTCTTTATGCCAATCTTCTCGCAGTAGTCGTTGAACTCGTTCGACGTAAACTCTCCGCCGCGATCTGTCCGTAGAGCGCGAACCTTCATCTTGTGTTCCATCTCCGTGGCAGCCTTCGGCTTCTTGAACGCTTCAAACGCCTCATCTTTAGATCGTAGGAGAACGACCCACATGTATCTCGAGTTGTCATCTATCACAAGGAAGAAGTACTTCTTTCCTCCGTGAGTTGCTGGGGTGATAGGGCCACATAGATCACCATGGAGCAGCTTGAGTGCGTCACTTGCACGATAGGTAGATTGAGCAGGGAACGGCATGCGATGCTGTTTTCCAACCAAGCACCCGTCACATACTCGATCAACATGGTCGATTAACGGCATCCCAGATACCATCTCCATCTTCGACATCTTCAAGGCTTAGAAGTTAACGTGTCCAAATCTAGCATGCCATAACCACGAATCATCATCACTCTTGGCGAGCCAACACTCCGGTTGAGATTGATCAAGGTTGAGGGTATGGAGCCTGTTCCGCGTGCGATTCACACGTGCTAGCACGTTTCGGAAGTTGTCGAAGATCGTCATCACTCCGTTCTCAATATCCACCTTCCATCCATTCTCGTCAAGTTTTCCGACAAAGATGATGTTGCGAAGCCGTGGGATGTAGTATACTCCGGTGAGTATGCGATGTTCTCCTGTGAGACCCTCGAAGAGGACAGAACCTTGCCCGCAAATCTCCACATTTGAACCATCACCGAACTTGAGCGAGCCTTGAACATCATATTCCAGCTCAAGGAACTTCTCCTTGCACCCCGTCATGTGGTTACTGGCACCCGTGTCTAGATACCATGACATGTTCCGGTTTCCGGATAACTTTGGTATTACTTTCTTCTCATGAAGTAACACCTTCCGGTTTGGTTTCACAACCACTGTTTGGACGAGATCACAAACTTCGGCCATTAGAAGACTTAGACCTTCGTCTCCCGCTTCGCCAAATTTGCCTTGATATCTCGCTTGTTAGGCTCCACGAGATCACAAACTTAGGCCATCAAAAGACCTGGACTTTTGTCTTCCTCCTTCGCCAAATTTGCCTTGATCTCCCGCTTGTTAGGCTCCGGACAATCCTTCGCAAAGTGACCCATCTCGTTGCAGTTATAGCACTTGACCTCAGACATATCCAAGTTCCGTGGCTTCCGCTCTTTAGATCGGTCTGCCTTACCATGACCTTGTGGCTTGCCTTTTCCTTTGCCTTTTCCGGTTTGTCCGCCGCTCTTCGTGTTGCTTGAGCCTTAGCCAACGTTGCGCCTTCCTTTGCTACTTGGGGACTTCCAATCTGCGCATGAGTACATGAGTTGGTCACCACCTCCTCCTTTGCCTTTCTGACAACCACGAGCATTCTCTTTCCATGTCCGCAAGCGTCCGATCGCCTCTGTTATGGTCATGTCGTCGATGTCGTAAAGCTGCTCGAGCGTGCCGATGATGTACGTGAATTTATCAGTCACCGAACTGAAAAACTTCTCCACAATCTCGGTTTCGTCGAGGTTTGCACCAAGCGCGTGGATCTCTCCCACCAAAGTAGTCAGACGCATAGCGTAGTCGTTCACCGATTCAGTTTCCTCCATCTGCAAGTTGTGAAATTGGCGCTTCAGCACTTGTGCACGAGCCTTTGTGACGCGATCTTCTCTGATCCTCATCTCCTTGAGCGTGTTCCATGCCTCTCTTGCCGTTTGGAACTCCGCTAATGTCATTAGCACGGAACCCGGCACAGACTGGGCTATGACGGCCATGGCACCTTCGTCGCACTCCTCGTCGACGTCGTCGTCCATGATGGCCTCCCACACTCGAAGGGTTCGGAGAATGATCTTCAGCTTCACTGCCCACACGCCGTAGTTGGCGTCGGTGAGCATCGGCTACTGGATGGGGATGTTGCGATTCACGAGTACGTTGGTGCTGCCATTTCTGCCACCACTGGTTGCTGACTTGCCGCCCTTCTTCACCTTGTCACCGTTCTTGTTCGCCTTGGAACCGCCGTTGCTGGACTTGACTGACTCAGCGTCGCTGTCCCCCATCGTAGATCGTCGAGGCTCTAGATATCAATTGTTGGCTTTTGATCGCTAGACCAATATACCCGAGGCGTACGTGCAAGCTAGCCTCAACCAAGCAACCAAGTAGGCAGCTGGATTGATGAACAATAGCCACACTCGCTGTTTTCCTCTCGTCCGTGCGGCTGGAACCCTAGCCGCCGCCAGGGAGGCCGATCTTCGGGGGTCGTCGGATCCACGCGTGTGGATTGTTTTTTACTTCCTCGTAGTATAGGTTTTTAGGTTGTTCATTGTTTTTGCTTCGGCGGCAACGATGACAGCGCTGAATAAAGATTCTTCGGATCCTTCCCTGACGAGGCCATCGGTCCTATGGTTGGGGATGGATTTGGAAACCGGTCTGTTTAAGCAAGGATGGCGTGGCGGCGGCGACATCCTCGTGGTGGACCAGTGTCCTCGGGCTCCGCCGTCGCGATGACGTTTGCTCCAGCATCGGCGCGGAGCTTGGGAGGTAGTCAAGGAGCGGATGCAGATTGTGGTCTGCATCGACGGCATGAGCATGTGCTGGGCTCGTGGTTCGTGGATGGCAGGTATGGTTTCCTCCTTCGGCGTTTTAGTCGTGGTGGGGTGTCAGATCTGGAGTTCGATGGCGCGTCCGGGGTGTTGCCCGGTCTGATTCGTTCAACGTCAAGGGCTTCACTTTTGGTGAGCCACCTTGGAGGCCCGCAAAGCTGCATATCAGCGATGGAGCTGCCTCGAGATCGGGCGAGGAGGCAGGTGACGGGCGTTGGTGTCAAGCTCAGAGATATTCTACTATCTTTTTAGTTTTGTCATGTCGGTCTTTATGTGACTTGTACTTTGTTCGTTATGATATGAATGAGACACGTATTATCATGCAAAAAAAAGAACAATAGCCACACACATGTATAAGTTCACGGCTTGGGCTAGCTTTAGCTGATCGAGTCGATCGTCTCGACGGAACACTCGTAAACTCAGCGAACAGAAAAAACTTGATAGAGGCAAAGGTGTCCCGTCTTTCGATGAGATGTGGTTTTCGCTTTGGAGGAAGTCGACTTTGACGATCCGACTACGATCGTGCGAGGACGTCGCGCCTTAGCAATCGCTAAACCAACTCCGAGAGGTTATTGACCACGCCGAGCACGATCAACCCGACCACGAGGGTCTGCTTTCCTGCGAGCAAACGAAGAACAAGCAAGAAACTGAGATTGCAATCTGGATATTGCGAATATAAGATGAAAGCTTTATTGATCAAGGTGGGGTTCTGTGGCGCCTTTGTCCGGTCGTTGAACACAAACGAAATGCACGCCAAGTTGCAGCTATGGCGAACTTATAATCTAAACAAAACCCAAGGTCTAAACGGTGCCCTAAGGGCTGTATATATGGAGGAAGAGGGGGAATTTCGTGGCCCTTGGTGGAGGGGTCCAAATCAACCCTAACTCTTGTTTCCCCACACATACGGACTCTAAAACAGCCTATACTTAAGTATTTCGAAATTACATGGGCCTGGCCCACTAATAAGGTGACGAGCACCTAGAATAGCCTCGGGGCGACATTTATGAAGTAGCATCTTGTATATTTCGTCCAAGGCTTCATGCATCCATTATGGTGGCTTCAAAGTCCTGAAATCATCACTTGTAACTCCGTTTTGTTCCCTTAGCATGGCATTATCTCCATGCTTGTTCTTGCTCCAATGTCCATCCTTCTCCAAGCTAGGGCCTTCATTTGTAAGCAAAACAAATGTATCCAATTTAGGCAGCATCATATTCTCATGAACATTAGAATCATTACCAAGAAACGAAAGTACCGATAATTTAATTGGCGTCATGAGCTCTAGTAATTGGTCCAAATATGTAGCAAGAGGGGCTGTGGGTGTAACAATGGTATTGATGTCCTCATCATCCTCCCTTCTTGAAATGAAGTCGTCCTCGACGGAAGCTCATATTCCTCACCCAAATAAGGCTTCAAATCCGCAATGTTAAAAGTGGGACTAACCCCAAAATCTGCAGCAGCTCAAGTTTATATGCATTATCATTTATTTTCTCTAACACCTTAAATGGACCATCAAGACGTGGCATTAGCTTTGATTTGCTCAAATTAGGAAACCTATCCTTACGCAAATGTAACCAAACAAGATCTCCGGTGCAAAGACAACATGTTTTCTACCCTTATCTCCAAAGAAGTTTATATTTAGCATTCATACGCTCAATGTTTTCCTTAGTTATCTCATGCATTTTAAAATCAATTCAGCACGTTCTTTAGCATCAAAATTAACCTTCTCCGAAGATGGAAGAGGCAACAAATCAATAGGTGCACGAGGTAGGAAGCCATACACAATTTCAAAAGGGCACATCTTAGTTGTAGAATGCAATGAGCGATTATAAGCAAATTCAATATGAGGCAAGCATTCTTCCCACATTTTCTTATTATTCTTCAAAACAGCCCTAAGCATAGTAGACAATGTTCTATTGACTACTTCAGTTTGTCCATCAGTTTGGGGGTGACAAGTAGTACTAAAAGCAGATTAGTCCCCAACTTAGCCCATAAACATCTCCAAAAGTGGCTAAGAAATTTAGTATCACGATCTGAAACAATAGTATTTGGCACACCATGCAAGCGAATAATTTCACGAAAGAACAAATCAGCAACAATAACAAAGATCATCGCTTTTATGACATGGTATAAAGTGTGCCATTTTCGAGAATCTATCCACGACAACAAATATGCTATCCTCCCTTCTTTGTTCGAGGTAAACCTAAAACAAAGTCCATAGATATATCCTCCCAAGGAACACTAGGCATGTGCAAAGGCATATATAAACCATGAGGATTGAGTCGTGACTTAGCTTTTTGACATGTAGTGCAGCGAGCAACAAAACGCTCAACATCCCGTCTCATCTTTGGCCAAAAGAAATGTGTAGCAAGTATATCCTCCGTCTTCTTGACGCCAAAGTGTCCCATTAATCCTCCTCCATGCGCCTCCTGCAACAACAAAAGACGAACAGAGCTAGCAGGAATGCATAGCTTGTTAGCACGAAACACAAAACCATCATTAATAACGAACTTGTTCCATGTTCTTCCCTATTTACAATTCTGCATTACATCTTTAAAATCAGCATCATGCACATATTGATCTTTGATGGTCTCCAAACCAAATATTTTGAAGTCAAGTTGTGAAAGCATAGTATATCGATTTAGACAAAGCATCAAGAATAACATTTTCTTTACCCTTCTTGTGTTTAATGACATAAGGAAAGTCTCAATGAATTCAACCCATTTAGCATGTCTACGATTCAGTTTAGCTTGACTTTTAATATGTTTCAAAGATTCATGATCGAATGTATAACAAATTCTTTGGGCCATAAATAATGTTGCCATGTCTCTAAAGTTCGAACAAGAGCATATAATTCTTTGTCATAAGTAGAATAGTTCAGACTAGGCCCACTCAATTTTTCGAAAAGTATGCAACAGGTTTGCCATCTTGTAATAACACACCTCCTAATCCAATTCCACTAGCATCACATTCAAGCTCAAAAGTCTTATTAAAGTCGAAGTTGGAGTAAAGGAGCATGTGTCAACTTATCTTTCAATATCGTGAAGGCTTCTTCCATGCGGTACCCCAAACAAAAGGCACATCCTTCTTTGTAAGCTCATTGAGAGGTGCAGCAATGGTGCTAAAGTCTCTCACAAAACGCCTATAGAAACCAGCGAGTCCAAGAAAACTCCTCACTTGTGTGACCGCTTTGGGCTGCGGCCAACTCTCAATAGCTTCAATCTTGGCTTTATCAACTTCAATTCCTGTGGAGTAACAACATAGCCAAGAAAAATACTCGGTCGGTGCAAAAGGTGCACTTCCCAAGGTTACCAAACAAACGTGCATCACGTAGAGCATTAAAACAGCACGTAAATGTTCCAAATGTTCTTCCAAAGATTTGCTATAAATCAGTATATCATCAAAGTAAACTACCACAAATCGTCCAATGAAAGCACGTAAAACTTCGCTCATTAATCTCATGAAAGTACTAGGTGCATTAGTTAACCCAAAAGGCATGACTAACCACTCATATAATCCAAACTTAGTTTTAAATGCTGTTTTCCATTCATCTCCCAATTTCATACGAATTTGATGGTATCCACTACGCAAATCAACTTTGGAGAATATTGTAGAGCCACTCAATTCATCAAGCATATCATCTAGCCTAGGAATAGGATGACGATAACGAATAGTAATATTATTAATGCCTCTACAATCAACACACATACGCCGACGTACCATCCTTTTTAGGCACTAGTATAATAGGAACAGCACAAGGACTAAGAGATTCGCGATATAACCTTTGTCGAGCAGTTCTCAGTACTTGACGATAATCTCCTTCGTCTCCTCCGGATTGGTACGGTATGGTGCACGGTTGGTAGCGATGCACCGAATTAAGTCAATTTGATGCTCAATCCTCGAATAGGTGGTAATCCGGTGGCACGCCTTGTGGGAAGACGTCGTGAACTCCTGCAAAATGTTAGTGACAGCAGGGGCAAAGAGGAAGGCACGTCCTCGAATGAAAATAATGCCTCTTTGCACACAAAAGCATAGCAAACAGATTTGCTAGAATCTAGCTCATCAATATCAGATTTGGTGGCAAATAAACATGCACTTTTCAGTTTAATTTCAGAAGCAACATTAGATGGTTTATTATTAGGCTTCATTTGTTGCTCAAATTCTTTTGCCACAATCTGATTTTCACTCTTATGTTTCTCCTGTTGTGCTTTATTAGCTCTATTAATATCATCTTTCAAAATGGAATCAGGAGTCATAGGAAGCAAAGTAATATTTTTATCCTTGTGAACAAGAGTATACTGATTGTTTCTACCATGGTGTACAGAATTTTTATCAAATTGCCATGGTCTACCAAGTAATAAGGAACATGCTTGCATAGGTACCACATCACAATCAACATAATCAGCATATGTAGAGATACTAAAATGCACACTAACAAAGACGTGTTACCTTAACCTTGCCGCTGTTGTTGAACCATTGGATGTAGTAAGGATGTGGATGTGGTCTTGTGGTGAGAGAAAGCTTCTCCACCATATCCATGCTAGCCAAGTTGTTGCAGCTCCTCCATCTATGATGACGCCTTGAATAGAACGTTCCTTCACAACTCCCTTTGTATGGAACAAGTTATGCCTCTGATTTTGCTCAGCTTGTGTAACCTGCACACTCAAAACACGTTGAGCAACTAAACATTCATACCTGTCAAGATCTTCAAGCAGCCATGTATTGCGCCTCAAGATCGTAATCATCTACACCGTGTTCTTCATGTGTAATAAGAGCCAAAGTCTCTTCATCATAGTCACTAGCGACTCATACCCACCATCCTCGGAGCAATCATCACACGCTGAGATTGGCATTCTCTCAAAAATGTCCTCTTCCCTTACAACGACGACAAATAATATCACTTGTGTGCCCTGTTGATGCCATGGAAGAAGAAGAGCTCTGTAGGCCCAGCAGGTGTACTCTTGGCGATAGTGGTGGTTGTGCCTGCTTTCTTGTATCACGGTTGGAGGTGGCAGCCGGCGGAGGTGCCGTGTAGTAGAACGTGTGGAAGTAGATGATGCACGGGTGTCCATGATGAAGGTCGACCTGCAGAAAAGTTAGTCCGCGCCAAGGCCCATCGATCCTGCACTTCACGTTCAGCTTTACAAGCAAGATGGAATAATCGAGTGATATTATTATAATCCTTGTAGTCTAGAATGGTCTGAATCTCTATTTAATCCACCCGAAAAACGTGCAAGCATAGCTTCATTCTCCTCAACAATACCACATCTAATCAAGCCAGTTTGTAATTCCCGATAATATTCTTCACCGAATTTTTCCTTGTCTTAAGCGCTGCAATTTTTGAAGTAATTCACGCTGATAATATGGTGGAACCCAACGAGTACGCATAGCAGTTTTCAAAGCAGCCCAAGTAGCTGGAACAGGATATAATCTACAATGTTCGACCACCAAACACATGCAAAGCTAGTGAAAGCACAAACAAAGCAGCAGAACACGTCTCTCCTCGGGATATTGTAAACATGTAAATCGTTGTTCAGTTTCTAACTCCCAAGTAAGATATATATCAGAACATATCTACCCTCAAATGGTGGAATATTCAATTTCAGTTTAGGGAGATGGTCATGATCTCGCATCTGAAGGGGAGCCCTAACATTGCCATTATTTGCATGTGGACGACCGGTGGTTGTGGTCTTTGGTGGTTGCACGTGTTTCGATGTTGATCAACCTCATCCTCGTAAGCTCTTACATAATCATCCTCCCCACCGCAGCAGCAGGAGCCACGTAGTATCAACAAAGACACCAAAGAGCTTGGCGGTGAAGAGGGACACGGGAAGCTTCGGCGGAGGGCTGTTTCGCGATGTGGAGGTAGTCCGTGTTGTTGTAGTAGAGGTGCGTTAGGTGCAGCCGGTGGTGGTGGTGGTAGACGCACGAGCAATTCATTAAACTTGTTATCGAGCTTTGTTTCAACGCCTTCTCAATGCCATCTATCTTCTCCATGGCCTCTTCAAATCTATTTAGCACATCGTCCACCTGCCCACTCATCATTTGTTGAAACTTATCATGTAGCGCTTTGTTTGTCATGTTCTCCCAATCGGTCTAAATGGCTTGTGATCCTGCCATGGTTAGCAACAATAGAAACACACAAGAATATGATTGACAGACTACTAGGAAGTGGTGGTGATGGTGTGGTGGGCGATCACAAATCCGTCGAGCAAATCTCAAATTCTTACCAGTTCTTACCAAAGAAGAAAGCGGTGATCGGCAACCGATGTAGTCAAAACTCTCAAAGCTTGGATAGAGCGATTACCAGGGAGAGTCAAACGCACGATGTAGATGTATGTGGAGCTGGGAAGGCTTATAATATGGTAGCAAAAAAGGTATGAAGAACAGACTCGATCTAAACTACGGAAAACTGTAAAATCTCACCGAGCAACCTGGAAATCTAATACCACTTGATAGAGGCAAAGGTGTCCGTCTTCGATGAGATGTGGTTTTCGCTTTGGAGGAAGTCGACTTTGACGATCCGACTACGATCGTCTTGAGGACGCCGCGCTTAGCAATCGCTAAACCAACTCCGAGAGGTTATTGACCACGCCGAGAACGATCAACCCGACCACGAGGGTCTGCTTTCCTGCGAGCAAACGAAGAACAAGCAAGAAACTGAGATTGCAATCTGGATATTGCGAATATAAGATGAAAGCTTTATTGATCAAGGTGGGGTTCTGTGGCGCTTTGTCCGGTCGTTGAACACAAACGGCATGCAGCGAAGTTGCAGCTATGGCGAACTTTTAATCTAAACAAAACCCAAGGTCTAAACGGTGCCCTAAGGGCTGTATATATGGAGGAAGAGGGGAATTTCTTGGCCCTTGGTGGAGGGTCCAAATCAACCCTAACTCTTGTTTCCCCACATACGGACTCTATAAACAGCCTATACTTAAGTATTTCGAAATTACATGGGCCTGGCCCACTAATAAGGTGACGCAGCACCTAGAATAGCCTCGGGACGACATTTATGAAGTAGCATCTTGTATATTTCGTCCAAGGCTTCATGCATCCATTATGGTGGCTTCAAAGTCCTGAAATCATCACTTGTAACTCCGTTCTTGTTCCCCTTGCATGGCATTATCTCCATGCTTGTTCTTGCTCCAATGTCCATCCTTCTCCAAGCTAGGGCCTTCATTTGTAAGCAAAACAAATGTATCCAATTTAGGCAGCATCATATTCTCATGAACATTAGAATCATTACCAAGAAACGAAAGTACCTGATAATTTAATTGGCGTGCTCGAGCTCTAGTAATTGGTCCAGTATATGTAGCAGTAGGGGCTGTGGGTGTAACAATGGTATTGATGTCCTCATCAAAACTGATCGGGAGATTTTGTTGATGGCCACAGGTGCCTGTCGCACCTGTTGGTTTTCTTTATTGCTTCGGTTGTACAGATTACAGGGGTTGGGTGCACTTATATACACGTACAAGCCCAAGGGATCAATCCTACTCAGTATGCTATTCATATTCTACTCGGACATGTATACCTTCTGTGCACATGGACATCGGGTTTACTCCTAATACTGCCTTGAATACAAACAGTTCCCAGGTTCTTTGTTTCAGCATTCACCTATGGTTACCATATGCAAATATCCATCCTTTTTCTATGAATTACTCCCAAAATTGCAATTTGCAGTCCACAACTTGAGCTATTATTTGTTTATTTTTTACTGCTTGCTTCCTAGCTATTGATCAGTACATGAATATCGTCATGCTATCATTCAGCAGCCGGCTCAGTAACACCATATATGTATTCTTTCTTGATCAAGTAACTTCATATTTGTACTCATCTCCGATAGGTAACATCATCATATATGTACTCATCTCCGATAGGTAACATCATTCTGCGGCCGCTTGAAGATAAACAAGCATTTAACTCTTTATTCAGTTAATAAACTATTGTTTGTTTTTTCTTGCACAAAGCTCTACACAGAAGGTGCATTGAAAAACTATATGATGATGATCCTGAGCGTGATGATCTGTTGGTGAGTTAGAATAATTCTTACAGATCGAAGTTAGCACCTATGATATGTGGGTTTAAACAAATATGAAATTGTGAGAATAGACAAAAATGCTCATTGTTAAAAATTATTTGTGTATTTTTAAGTAATACTCCCTCCATTCCTAAATAATTGTTTTTCTAGCCATCTCAAATGAACTACAACATACGAATGTATGTAGACATGTTTTAGAGTGTAGATTCATTCATTTTGCTCCGTATGTAGTCACTTGTTGAAATCTCTAGAAAGACAATTATTTAGGAACGGAGGGAGTATGATTGGTGTCGCGGATATAAATTGTCTTCTTAGGCTGAGTTGAGTTGTCGAATTTCATTCCAGGCTTGGGCTTGACAATGATATATTTCCTCTTTTTCCCTAATAAAGCACGGCACCATCGCGGCGTTTTTGCAAAGAAGTCCCTGTGCTTTTTGATAATTAACCCGCGCTATAGTTTTAAGTGGTGAACAGAGGGAAAACGTTTCGTGTATTGGCTTGGGACTCGGCTTGGCCTTCAGGGAAAAAATATAGCACGGCGGCCTGTCCTCTATGAGTACGCACAACAGCACGGGTCCTCTTCCTGGGGACGGCACGGCAGCGCCGCCATGAATCAAGCCGCCACGCGCGGCCGGTCTACCTCTCCCGCTACCCTCCAGCAGCCCGGCCGTTGCCCTTTTCTTCCACTCCTAACCCGCCCCAACTCCTCACCCCCAGCCTCCTCGGCCTCAACGCGGACGTCTCCGATTTGGATAGGATTCGATGGCGTGTTCACACCGCCACGCGCGGCCGGTCTTCCTCTCTAGCTATCCTCCAGCAGCGCCGCCGGTGCCCTGTTCTTCGCCTCCTCACCCCCGGCCTCCTCCGCCTCGAGGAGGACGGCTCCGATTTGGAGCTCAAGTACTGCCTCCCCGACCCCTCCGTCCCCAACTACGTCGTCCCGTCAGACGAGGACGAGGTTTGTACTCTGCTTTTTTCTATTGGCTACAAGGACAAATTTAAGATCTCGAATTAAAGGATTCTAAGGTTGAATAGAAGGGGGAACAGAAAGAATGGGTAGCAATTTGTTCGGGGATTTTATTTTTTGTGCCAACCTCTAATATCCCCTTCTCTGCCATGGATTTGGATGCTTTGCAGATTTGGATTGGGGCGCAACAGAGATGAGGAAGGACAAAGCAAGAATAGCTCCAGTGAGAGTGAACGGATATGAACACCACAACCCTCTCAGGTGGGATGGCCATATTCTATGCTCATATTCAAAGTATCATCTAATGTTTGGCCAAAGGCTCCATATATAATTTGATCTTTGATTTCTAGATCGCTAACCACATGTGCCATTTAATTTCCGAGTATCTATTATTTTTCCCTGTTCTTCAGATCTTTGAGAGGTAGTCTGATTTGCCGTGGTTTTTGCAGGGGATGTTGGCTGATCAGGATACCCAATTCTCAAACAAGCATGCTGAGATGCTCAAGATATGGAAGTTCGTCCACAAGCTCGACCACCAGGTTTTTTTGGTTCATGTTCAATGGGAGGCGAATAGTGTAGAGAGGGTATCTGATGCAAGTCCAAGGTAAACATTTGTTTCTTTTATTGTGTTTAGGTGAACATGTAAAAGGTGCAGATGGACATGATGAAGCCGTGAATTGTCACACAAGTCACTGAGCTTCTTGGGTTCGAAAAACTACCTAACTGCTATTATCCTGAATTTAGTTTTATCTGAACTAAGAGGACCACCTGTGCTTCTCTAACAAAGAATTACTCATTTGGTGTTCTTTTGCACTGTTGATTTTAGTTCAAATTGGTGTGAGTGCGACCTCTTTGTCATGTTGGATAAGGCTTTCTGTATCACATGGATGTGACCTGTAGTATGGTGTAGAAAAGTGATGAAAGGTATTAGTTGGAATTAATTTGGCAGCAATAGTTTATCAAGTCTTTGCCAAGCCAGCTATTTGTAGAATTTCTGCAGCTGTACTTTGTGCCATTTCCCTCATGCAGATATATATACTAGCAGACTAGCACGTAAATTATTTACATCAAAACTGAGACATATCTATATATGATGGAGGCATTTCTTTCTTTATATTCAGCAGTACCTCTTGCTACTATAAAGAAAGTAGAAACATGGTTGATAAATAATCACATTGTTCTGCCCATTTTTCATTTCACAATCCATTACAATTGTTATGTCCTTGCAATCATACCACTACACATGACGCTTCCTAGATCTGGAACCCAACCAAAGAACAATCAAGTTTGATTCGTGCTGTTATTGGGCCTCGCTGCGACCCTGATGTTTTTGGGCCAAGTTGGGCAGAATCTACTCATGCTTATAAAACAAGTTTGTTAACAGATTAAACAGTCCCACCTAGCTTCTTACAGCTAATTCTATCAAGTTTAAAAAAATAATTCTATCAATTTATATATGCCTATAAGTATGAGAATTAACAAGCAGCCTGAGAATAAACTAACGGAGGGTGAGCTGTGTTTAGGAAAAAGTATCACCTGGTTGGCGTAATAAATAAAAGGAGTTGGGGATTGTTGGCTGCCAAATGAAAAATCTCAGGAGGCCTAAATAAAAGGGATCGTGGGCTGCGAATCAAAAAACCCTGGTTAGTATAAATAAAGGAAATTGTGGGCTCTGAAATGAAAAATTCCGGTTGACATAAATAAAGGGGATTGTGGGCTACGAAACGAATAATCTCAATTGAGCACGATTGTTGTATGCTACACGAAAAATAAAAGCGACTATGGTCTGTGAAACAAAAAATAAGCAAAGGCCTCCCGGTTGGCATAAATAAAATGCTATGAAACGAAGAAAATAAATAAATGGGCATGGTTGAACAATTTCAGTATTTTATACTAATACTATTTTCATTTAAAGGCTGAATTTTGTCACCCCGTTGCAACACACGGGCATATGTCCTAGAAGATATTTGGAATGCAGAGTTCATGAAAACAAATGTTAGTCCTTTTTCTTCTTCTGAAAAGCTCTCTTCATTCTTTTTCTCGTCTATTCTTACTGCTTGAGAATTGTTGCAGTCCGTACCATGTATCCAACGTTTCCTAAGGAGAGTGTTCCTATGCTAAAAGTTGTTGTTTTGTCATTGCAGATTTGTGCGGTCTAAATAGTACTGTATTTTAGTTTTCTGGAAGGATGCAAAAGTCATACTGGGCTTCCTGTGTATACTGATTGCTAAATGATGCAATAGTATTTGTGCGGTGGGGGAGTGTCATTCCCTGTGTTTACCAATTGGCCTCACCCTCTTAAGAGATCTAACCCTTGTCACCGTAAGGAAAAAAGCAAAGAGTATTATGACGCCATAAAGTTTGAATTCAGAGAAGTATATGCTGAAGAACACCAGAATTAGTCTTCATGAACCATCATCGCCTTGTTGATGATGCTTCACATGTAAGTTTTCTGGTCCTTTGACAAGGTCTTCCAATTATTCAGAAGCGATGTCAAATGGTATGTACCATTTTTATTTTAATTTTCTTGATGAATTGTTAAGTTGAGCACGGATGCTTGCGTTTCCATTTGGGAAAAAGAGAGGAGAAAGTGATGGATTGGAGCTTTGGCGGAACATTATTACTGTCTAGAAAATTCATGGCAACTGGGCCAATGGTTGAACATATAAATATTTTTGAAGTGAATTATTTTGTGACTCTCAGCCTCAGTACTACCTTGTCGATTTATACTTGGACCAGAGAGCAAAATCCAAAGCAAAGCCCTACACATGCCTGCCCATCCGGCGCATGGCTGTGATTTGAGCAATTTTAGGCCATTAAGCATCATCTTCATGCAGCCCCTGCCCAAAAGGAGCAACTGCATTTTGTCTATAATGCATGTTTTACTGACATTCCTGTTTCTATTTTTTGCAGGGCGCCCACAAATTAAACAACCTATGAAATGTCCAGAAGGGACCGGATATCCAACTTGGTATGTGGTTTTAGAAGCGACTTAGGTTCCAGCTTGCTGTGAACTTTATGATTTATCACTGCTATAATGTTAACTACTTGACTCGATACTGAAAGATTGGAGCCGTAGTATTTGCAGAGGAATTCCGAACATGCTTCATCAATTCAGTAAAGGCCTATTAGAAACATCTATGACTTCACTAGAGAGTGGATCTGCACTCGAGGAGCAGCTCGAGCAGCTCTGCGCACATGCCTAGACCTACTTTCCTGTCGGCGCTGTTGATATGTGTGTTCTGTATCATTCTTTACGTCTAGCGTGTGATGTAATCCATTTTCAGACTTTTCACCAGTGGAAGCATATATTTTACGAGCTGAATCAATAGATGTTCATTGAGCTTATTTTCATGTAAAAAGCGCATGTACATTCTCAGCAAAAACAAGAAAGTGTGTGTGTGCCCGACCTTCTCCCGCTGTGACCTGGACCAGGAAGCACGTCAAACAGAAATGTCAATCTTTACACCAGCATCAAGCCCCTAGAAAAAGTCTATCACCTGTATCTTTGCATATCACCGAGACGGAGCCAGAAGACAATTTTTTTTATCTTTAGGTGTTATAACTCCTTGTGACAAGTATATGCGAGTATCATCATTGTGTAGAGATAGAAATATTCACATTAGCAAACCTTTAGCTTAAGTGTGACTGGTACCCAATTAATCTTGGTCTCACTATTATATATTTTTGCTGGACATTTTACATCTCTTTTGATTACTAAGCCTTTTATTTTCTACTCTGTTCTGGTGTCAGCTGAAACAAGAACACGAGGTACATCATTTTGCTTCTAACCTCACGCAATTAAGGGAATTTCTTTCTTTCTTTAAGTATCACCAGATTTTCGCTCTTTGTTTCAAGAATATGGTCCTCGGTACTTGTGATTATGTTAAATATTGTTTTGCTACTTGCAAAGTTGTTTAAGTGGTCAATTGTTTTTCAGGTTTCTAGGCATTTTTCTTTAGTTGTGCTAGTCTATCCTTTAATAATAATAAAGTACGGATTGACTCCGTGGGTTTACCATCACAATACGCTTTCTTCATGTGAATTTACGCTTTCAGTTTGAATTTAAAACAACTCATGTCCTCCCACTAATCCTGTAACACCGAGACCAATTGAGCTAGCAATTGTTAGTCTCTTGAAGGAGAGTTCAAATCATGATAAAATAGTCCCACCTCGACTATTTACATCCAGCCACACCGGTTAATATACGTGCAGAATTTGCACCTACCCAGAAGCTGGTGTGCTTGCTGATTAAGCTAACCTGATGACTTTGCGTGGGATCGTGACGCCGCCGATCTGTGTTGGGCGGCGGCTTTGCTAATCGAGCCCATCTGATTGTCTTCGCCAACCACAACCCACGGTGGAGCAGACAAGGGCGCTCGTGTGGGCTATAGGATGATATTTGGTGCAATGTTCCAGCTTCGTTTTGAGACGTTCAAGTTGCCAAGTCTCAACATGTACGTGGTTGTGATATCCCTCAAAAAACTGGCTGTGTATACAGGCATGACTTCACTGTCTGTCCATAACCTAGAATCGCCACCTTTCTGCACTGAGAACACATACATAAAGTTTCTCACCCCAAGCAATGTCCAGGTTGATCCAGATCCTGCTGCTGCTAGCTTCGTCCTTGATTATTTTCACCGATGTGCATCTTACTCGATAGGCTATCGTCTCCTCTTTTTTCCCCATCCATCCCTATGATTGTTGGTACAGACCTCACATGCATGTTTGTTTGATCCATCGTCAGTTTGTCATAGTCAGGTTGTGCCGTCCTCCCGAACTTGGATGTCTGCTCTGACAATCTGTCACGAAAAGTACTACTTCCTCCGTTTCTAAATATAAGTATTTTTAGAGATTCCAACATGTGACCTACATACGGAGCAAAATGAATGAATATACACTTCAAAATATGTCTAGATATATCTGTATGTTATAGTCCATTTGAAATGTCTAAAAAGACATATATTTAGGAACGGAGGGAGTACTACCAATAACTGCTCAGCTGCTATGGCTAGGCACTGCTAGCTTTAGTCATCATGGTGACAATTCGCTCGACCAAAAAACATGGTGACAACAGCAGTGAGTCTCTCAAACCCCCGGTTCGCTTCTAGATTTTCCCCCCCTCTCCCTCCCGAGCCGCTCGCGCGGGCAGCTCCGGAGGGGAAAACCCTAGCCTCCCGCGGGCCCCCCTCTCTGTGTTGCCCTGGCCATCAAAGGCGGAGGGCGTGGTTGGCGCGCCCCGACGGGCCTCTTTCGCACGGGGGAGCAGCGTCAAGGGGCGGCGCGGGAGGATTCCCGGTGTGGTGGTGCATGGCGGGGAGCGCGTGGGCGGCGGTCTGGGTCGCGAGCTCGCAGAGTTGTGGCCGACGCGGTGGTGGCTCTCTGGCAGGCGACGGCGTAGGTGGCGGCGCGGCTGGCCGCGCGGTGGCGCTGGAGTCGGAGTTCGCCCCGGAGATCTTTGCGGCGTCGCGCCGAGCGGCTCTGCCAGGCGGTGGTGACCTTGGGGTCGCGGGAGACGTCGGAGTTGTTGTCGGAGGCCGCGGCGCGCGTGAGGGTGGCGGCGGCGCCGACCAGATCCGATCTGGTCAGGATTCCTGCAGGGTCGTGGCCGCGATGGGCCTGTCCGCCTAGAGTGGTGGGACTTGCTGTTTGCGGTGCCGGTGACCTGGCTGGGCTGCTCGCGGTGTGGTGGCCTGGCTGTTCGAGGATGGGAAGATCTGCTGGAGCTGCTTGCTCGGCCCTTGCAGAGGTGGAGTTGAGCGTTCCTCACCGTGCCAGTTTTGGTGCTCGCGACGGTTCCTGTACAATTGCAAGGTCTTCTTCGCGGCGCGGTGTGACCCTTCATGGATAGTAAGGCCGTACTCCGGCGGGATGGGTGGGAGGTGTGCGACATTGCGGATGAAAATCCTGCCTTTCTTTGGATGGGCTGGCGGCGGCAACGCCCGTGGGTGTCGTTCCCCTCCTTGGAGGCACCGTGGTGGTGTGTCGGCATCTATCCCCTCTCGCTTGGGGTGTTGTCTCCGGGCGAAAGCCTAGGTCCATTGGTGGACCGACAATGGCGGCGTCATGGCGCCGTTCCTCTCATGAGAGCATCGTGGGTGGAGACATCGCTTGAGGTCCTACGATGTGGTTCTCCGGTGCTTGTTGCTGGTCAGAGCGGATCTTCATGGGCGCTATGCACATAGCTGCCAGTGAGCCCAAGATGATTGCTTTCTCGGGTCCGACCAAATCCCGCTACCCACTCGTTGTCTCTTCTTAGGCATTCAAGGGTGGTTGGTGCGTCGATGAGGAAAGTTCGACGGAAGCGGTTGCTCCTTGGGATAACCGGGGGTGGTCGAGACGCGGCTTGTAGATCTGTTTAGGGCAGGCCCTTTGTATTGTGTCTGTATTAGTTGTGGTGGCTAATCTTTTGATTAGCTTGGTGTGGAGTTGTTGATACAATTGTTGTTCGCAACAAGTTGTAGTCTCTTGTACTTGATTTCTGCCTTCTATAAAAATATGGTACGCCTAGGCGTACTCTCGAAAAAAACAAAAATAAAATAGCAGTGAGTTATTTTCTTGTTGTGTTCAGACCTTCATAAATATTTGGTGCATTAGTTGGTGCATATACCATGCTAATTGCTGCATTAGCATGTTATGTGTTATTTTACCACTATCTTTGCAAATTCATCATTAATTAATTCATGTATGATTATTTGAGATCATTTATTATGTCATTGTATTTGTATTTGGGGTTTAATGTATCATAATAACCATACGCAGTTCCATCATTAATCCAGTTAATACTGATCATGTTTTCAAATATAATCTTGGATTGCTTACAAATCTGAAAAATAATTTATCACTGAAACAACTATAAAAGTATCAAAAGAATAGTAGAAGTACTCAAAATTAAGGATGGCCATTCTTGAAAAAACATACATTTTCACATCAAAAATCATCCTATTAAGTATTAATCTCCCTTCAAAGACCTAGGTCATAGCAGCACTTCTCCTCCAAATCTGATTTGCATAAACATGATCACTTGATTCGCAACTTCACCTTACACTAAGCTATATGTTCATTTATTTTGTACCCGTTGCACCGTCGCGGCGTTTTTACACAAAGGTCCCTTTGTTTTTTATATTGAACCCGCACTCCCTACTTTAGTGGATCTGGAAAAAACGTTTTGAGGGAAAACAGAGATGAGATGAGCAGGGCGGCTCGGTGAACCAAGGTGGTGCTGGTCGCGCGTGCATGGTAGAGGTGGCCGGAGCCGAGGACGACGCGAGGCGGCTTGGCAGGGGCTGCTCGGCTGCCGGCCATGGCCGCGAAGGTCGGGTCCGCGCACGAAGCCGAGGCGAGGTGGGGAAACGGGGCTGAGAATGGCAACGGAGCTCCACTGGAATGGAAGTTGGGCGCCGGGTCGGTGCGCGACCATGGGAGGCGCGGCTCCCTCCCGAGGATGGTGGCGCCATGGGAGGGGATCGAGGAGAGAGGGGGATCGAGAGTGGGCGCTGCCGTCTCCTGCGCGTGACTGTGCTCGGGGGAGATGGGGATCGAGCAGATGCTCTCCCGTGACGCTAGGGTTGAGGGGCAGATGGGCCTTGGGTCGGCCCAGCTATGCAGCTCACCTCTATTTGGGCTTGTTCTTCCAGTCCAAGGCCTAAGCGAGGCAACATAACAGTAATTTCGGTTTATCCAATAAATAGTCCCGTATGGATTTTTACATAAACTGGCAGAATGGAAAATCACTAACAAAAAAGGAATTAAAGAGGGACTTGCATGTTTGTGGGAGATTATGGTGGGCAATGAGAGAAAGGAAAGACCCAGTAAATGGGTCTGGCATGCGTGGTGAAACGGAATTAAAGAGAGGGACTTGCATGAACGGTTGATGGGGGAAAACGAAAGATCCATTAAATAGGCACAAAAAATCCCTAATATTGCGACATGCATGACGGGGGCTAACAAAAACAGAATTAAATAATGGTGTGAACATACTAAGTAGAACATTTAGTCAAAATATCATATTGTCTCTTTTTTTTCGCGCGTGACTTCTGTCGGTTTTCTGACCGCTATATTTTTGTATGAGGGTGATTCTTTAGCTAATTTGCACAATATGTTGTATCTACCTATTCTGTGAGTGATGTGCTAGCGCTTTTGTCGCTTTTCTAACATATTCCTGGCAAACTTATTAGCACAACATTTCCTTGTTGTATTGGCAGCCCCGATGTTAATTCCGCTTTATACTATATTGTGTAGCGTAGCCTTTCAACATTTGCATTTTATGAGAATATTGTGGACACTTGATTTTTAGTTACATTATTTTAGTTTCTAATATGTTGTCATTCATTGCAATCAACAAAATACATAGAGAGAGAATAAGCCGTAACACGAGTGGGGTGTTGTGTTCAAAAGGAGGATGTAGAAATAGAGGATGTGGACCTGTATGTGGGTGGAGCAAATGGGCAGGGTTTTGGGTCGTTTTATTGTGTTTTCTCCCTTTACAAGACATGGGCATATTTGAGAAGGACTATTGCTCCACGGAGAAGAATGTGCGGCGAATTTTCCTTTGCAAAATTATTTTTGTTTTCCTGGCAAACTTATTAGCACAACATTTCCTTGTTGTATTGGCAAATCTAGCCCCGATGTTAATTCCGCTTTATACTATATTGTGTAGCGTAGCCTTTCAACATTTGCATTTTATGAGAATATTGTGGACACTTGATTTTTAGTTACATTATTTTAGTTTCTAATATGTTATCATTCATTGCAATCAACAAAATACATAGAGAGAGAATAAGCCGTAACACGAGTGGGGTGTTGTGTTCAAAAGGAGGATGTAGAAATAGAGGACATGGACCTGTGTGTGGGTGGAGCAAATGGGCAGGGTTTTGGGTCGTTTTATTGTGTTTTCTCCCTTTACAAGACATGGGCATATTTGAGAAGGACTATTGCTCCACGGAGAAGAATGTGCGGCGAATTTTCCTTTGCAAAATTATTTTTGTTGATAAGGATTTCTTTTCTCCCGTTGCAACGCACAGGCCCTTTTGCTATACTAGGTATTGCAGATATTGTTATTTTATTATATAATCTTGATCAAACATTCAAATCATTGACTTGCAAAAAAAAATACACCTTAAATTCTGGAATGGAGCATGGCACATCGGTGGTGCCTCGACGGCCTCCGTGACCCATCGAGGACATGATTGAGTAAATGATGCCATCCAGGGCTACACACATTAGCTGGGCTCCCGCTGCATGGTATCCGTTAAAGCTTGTGCCTAGGCCAGAGGCCAGCCTCGACCAGCTGGCAACCATACGACACAGAGGATGGCATTTATTACTCCCGTTGCGACGCACGGGCATATGTGCTAGTCTTTCCCTATTTTTTAATAATAAAGCACGAATTGACTCCATGGGTTCACCGTCACAATACGCTTCTTTCCGTGAATTTACGCTTTTAGTTTTTTTTCTTCAACACGTCTATACTTATTTTCTATATTCAAGGTGGTACTAATAATAAAGCGGCTATTGCAACTCCATCGAAGAATGAAGCTTGTATTACAACTCGGAAACTGATCGAAACGCTATAAATAAGTTAACCGCCCCGATTTCCGAGAGCTCCTATACGCCGCCCGTATGCGCCCGATCGTCACGGCTTCGCTGAAGCGACGCGCAAACGGGCCGGCCCAATTATCACCCGTCTAGCGAAAATCCGAAAAAAATAAGCTCACGCGTGGGATCGAACTCCCGACTTCATCGTGGAATCTAGCGTGCCTAGCCAGCCGAGCTAGAGACGTACAACCATACAAACTCAGCGCCAGCATTAAAGTATGAAAGCCAGCGCCAAATCCTTTTAAAAAAATCAATATATTAGTGATATACGTTGAACAAATTTTAAAATAGAGTGATTTTTTTCTGTAAACAAACACTGAACAAATTTCAAGTACATAAATGAACATTTTTAGTATACATTGAACATTTTTTAATACACGATGAACAAATTTTAAATACACAATGAACATTTCTTAATATACGTTGAACAATTTCATAATACACGCTGAACATTTTTATAATACACGATGAACTTTTTCATAATATACGATGAACATTTTCTGAATACGATGAACTTTTTTAAATACACAGTGAACTTTTTATATAATACGCAATAAAGAGAATAAAAACAGAAACAACAAATAAAAAGGAAAGATAAAAGAAAAAAATGGAAGAAAAAAGGAACCAAAACATAAAAAAAGGAACAAAACAATAGAAAACCGGACAAAACAGTGGAAAAACTGGAAGCAAAAAACCATAGAAGAAAAACGAAAAAAAACGGGAAGGAACAGAGAAGGAAGCAGCAGCGAGCGAATCAAACTAAACGCAAATCCCTTTACGTGGGCTGGCCCAACCGGAGGCTGGCCTCAGCGAAAGCGCAACGTTTTGACGCTAACGAGCGTCAAATAGGATTTGCCCCGATTTCCTCCCTCACGTCGCACCATAATAATAAGATCGAATCAAAAGAAATCTGGGCGAAACCTCCACGGCGCCGGTCCATCCTCGACGCACCTCACCCAAGTCTCGCCGCCTGCGAGCTTCAGGAGGCCCACACGGACTGACTGCTACTGCTGGGCGTCGTCTGCCACGGCGCTGATGGGGGATGCATCCTCGAGGCGATCAACCCGAGGCTTGCTGCCGCCGAGTTCCAGAATGGCAACACTCCTGCTGCCAAGCCTAGTGATCATGTTCCACGACGCCGAGGGGGGATGCATCAGCAAGGCCGTCAACCCGAGGCTCGCCGCCGCCAAGTTCCAGAAGGGCAACCCTTCTGCAGCAGCGTGCAGCCATCTGAACCCAGGTTAGTGGCCGAGGGCGAAGACCATCGTACATATCCGGATGTGCCTGCATTCATGTGAACGGTGCTGCAATTTAGTCTATATTGGGGCAGCCCAATAACTATTTCAGAAATTCCTAATAAATCCTAGAGGCCCACTTAGCCCATTTGTGCAAGGCAAGGGATACTACTAAAGTTTAGTCCCACATTGCTAGTTGAGTGGGAATTGGACCTCCTTATAAGGGAGGTTCTTTCTCCACTTGTATGAGCATGAGAACAAGAGGGACATCCACGCGCGCTCCTCCTCCGCCGCCCGCCTCGGCACGACGCGCAGCGCCGCGGGTTGCGGGTTGCGGGAATGAGCCGATGTCTAATTTTTTGCCACACACTACGGGTATACGAAAAGGCACGCGGAAGCTGAAACGTTTTGCTGTAGTGGAGATTGAATACGAACGGCGCACCTCTTCGCTGCTGCTGCTCGTTTCATCTCCTCGTTCTCTTCACTCCCCAAATGCAGCCTCTCGCCTCCTTCTCTTGCGCCTATAAAGGGAGGTCGCTCCTCCCGAGAGACGCACAGAATCTCTTCCTCCTCTCGCCACGGTGTTCTCGAGCACTTTGCGTTGTTGCTACGTTCTTCCTCATCCCGGCTTGCGGCGTGCACCGCACGTCGGGACAATAGGCCTTCGAGACCGCACCTTTTGAGTCCTGTGACGGAGAAGGGTGATAAGGTTTTGGGGGCGCTCATGACGATCGGCTGCTTCATCACGGACGATCCGATCGCCGACGACTACTTCCCGACGACGACTTCTTCCCGGACGTCCATGACCTCCTCGACGACATGGCGGCGAGGACACCGATCCCAAGTCCAGCGCTTCTCCTGCTGCTATGCCGTCGACGTGTTCTTCTCCTTTACATTAGAAGTCCTCCTACGCTTCTTCGCTCTAGTTTCGCCCTACGTATGTTAGGTTCTGCTTTTAGTATAAGCAACTTCATCTAGTGTCATTCTAGATGTGTTTACCTCAAGTTCATATATGCAGATGATGTTTACCTTCTCTCTGTCAGCTTGCATGACTTGCTTTATATTTGCTATTTTAGTCATGCTTTATCTAGTATTTTTGTTAATAAAATCATTCGGTAAATTGCCCATATTTCCAACAATCCAAAAACCTTATAATAGGCAATTTACCCCGAGTGGTTTTGCTGCTTCCATGAGACCTCCTATGTTTGAGGGTATCCACTATAAGAGGTGGCGCGTGTAACGCCCCGGATTCGATGCGCCAGGTGTCTGCCAGTTATTTGCCGTCTTTGCCATGTCATTTGCTTGCGTGTTGCACTTTGCCATGTCATCATCTACATTTCATATCATGTCATCATGTGCATTTCATTTTGCATTCGTGTTCGTCTCATGCATCCGAGCATTTTCCCCGTTGTCCGTTTTGCAATCCGGCACTCCTATGTCTCCCGGCGCCTCCCTTTACCTCTTTTCGTGTGCGGGTATTAAATGTTCCCGGAATGGGATGCAACTTGTCGGGCGGTCTTATTATAGTGTAGACAGAGCACCTATCAAGTTTCGTCGCGTTCGGAGTCCATTTGGTAGCCCAACCGTTAAATATATAACCGCGATATAGTCGGTATATTCGTCGGACGTTTCGGCTTCCGAAACTGCCGCCGGACGGCACCTCTCTTCTCTCCCCTCTCGTCACAGCCCACCTGCAGCCCTCCTATAACCCCCCCTCCACTCCGGACCGCCAGATCGAGATCCAAGGGTCCGAAACCCCTCCAAAACTCCCCAAACCCTAATCCCTAGGCCTCCCTGCTATAAATAGCAGCCCCCTTGCCATTTTGTCACCCCAACCTCCTCCTTGATTTCCGTGCCTCCCCAATCATCACCGCCGCATCCTCCCACCTTCTCCTCTGAATCCGGCGCCCCAAGCCCCCTCCGCCACTTGGCGCTGCCCTATGGGCCACCACACCCGAGCCGCCGTCGGCAGCCTCCCAGAGGCGCCACGCGTCCCAGCCAGTGCCCCCTCCCTCCCGCCGCCTCCCTCCAGCAGGCCCGCCAGACCCGGATCGGGCCTGAAGCCCATCGGGCCCGGCGCCCGCCGCCCGCCGCCCGCACCAGGAGCCCGCCCGATCAAGGCCGCCTGCGCCTCGCCTCCATCCCGCCGGCCACCGGAGTGGCGTCGCCGGCGACCTCGACCCCAGGCCGCTCCCATATCGCCTCCCCTTCCCTTCCTCCCTCTGTTTCCCCCTTCCTCACCCGCTTCTCTCTCTGCAGCAGCGCCGCCCCCGCATAGGATCTCCGGCGAGCTCCGCTGCCCGGTGCTCGTCGACCACGCCGCCGCCGCGGGTCCCTCCGGCCGGATCTGGTCAGGAGATGCCCGGATCCGCTGGCCCCGTCCTCCGGCGACCTTCCCTGCTCGTCTCCAGCGGGTTCCTCCGGCGATCCTCGTGCCACGCGCCCGGATCCAAAACTGAGAAACCCTAAGGTTGACCTCAAAATTCGTCTTAAGTCCCCGAATATGTAATATTTTGTGCCATTTTCATCGCATCGTAACTCTGTCATCGTTGCTCCGTTTTGTGCGTATAATATGTCAAAATGTTCGTCTCGATGAGTAGATCATTTCATCTCATTGCATCATTTTCATTTGAGCTCATCTTGATGCCCGAAATGCTGTTGGAAGGGTGCTATGTGATGTTAGTTTCTGATTCTTATCAGAACTTGCACTTTTGTCATTTTTGCCATGATTGATGTGTGCATCCTATGAACTTGAGTCCTACATGTGTTTTGTAATATGCCATGCCATCTTTCCAGGGGTGTATGCCATGTATTTTTGTGATCAATATGGTGACTAGCACAAGCATGCAAAGTAGGCTTCCTGATGTTGCTGATTTCAGCCCTGTTCTGCTGATATTTTGATGCCATGTTAACTTGATACTACAGAGAGATCCATGCATATTTTGAGATACTTCAGTAAGGATGTTTTGTTATAAATGTCTTGATCTATCCATCCATGCCCTTGTTTGTAATTATGGAGTGCCATAGCTTGAGTCAATCGAGCTCTACTTTTGCTATAAAATGTTTCCTGGCAGGTTGTTTACATGTTATTCAATTTTGCCAAGGTTGTTGTAGTTGATCCTTGCACCCCATGATGTTGTTCTTGCCATGTATAGCTTCTATGCCATGTCTTCTTACTGTGAGTTGCCTTGCCATGCCATGTATTACTCTGTGGTGAGTGGTTCAAGCTCACGAACATGCCTACTTGTTGTTGTTCTTGCAATGTTTAAATCTGTAATATAACTTGCCATGTTTACACGGGTGCCATCTTATTTTCTGATCCTTTTTGGCTTATGGTCAGTAAAGGACTTTTGTTCTATGCTTTGAATAGATTCATGCCATGCCTTTGTTTGCCATGATAAGTTCCTGTAACATGTTGTTTTATAGCTCTAAACATTGCTACCTGATGTTATTTCTGCTAAAGTCTGAAACTGTTATTATTTGCAATCTTGCTATGTCATTTTGAGCATGTTCTAGTTGTTTCTGGAGATAGCTCAGTGTTCATGTTTTGTAATGCTTTACCTGTACATCATGCCCATGCCTTTTGTTATTATGTTGAGGTCCTGTAGCATGTTGTTTTGATGCTTGCAATATGCCTAGTTGCTGTTTTGGACAGATTGTTGTCATAACTTGTATAGGGTGTATGTGTTGAACCGTTGCTCCGTTTTGAGTGTGCTCTATATGAAACTTGCTTGATTTTGCATGTAGTTTCATATTATCATGTTGCATCCTTGTTTTGAGGTGTTTGCTTGATGTTTGTATGCATTTTGCATCAATGCCATGCTTATCTTGTTTTGCTCATATCTTCTAGGCCGTAGCTCCGAATTAAATGAACTTTATATGTAACTTGACTAGAATTTCGTGTAGATCATCGTGGTGCATCTTAACTTGCTGTTTAACAACTTGAACATAAAGTTATTCAGATCTGGACCAATTTCGAAATATACATATGAGGACTTACCGGAATTGTTATATGTTGTTTCCGGACTCATTTAAACTTGCTTTGATGTGTTGCTCTTGTTTGCATCATCCCTTGCCATGAGTAGTGATGAGGACATCAATACCATTGTTACACCCACAGCCCCTACTGCTACATATACTGGACCAATTACTAGAGCTCGCGCACGCCAATTAAATTATCAGGTACTTTCGTTTCTTGGTAATGATTCTAATGTTCATGAGAATATGATGCTGCCTAAATTGGATACATTTGTTTTGCTTACAAATGAAGGCCCTAGCTTGGAGAAGGATGGACATTGGAGCAAGAACAAGCATGGAGATAATGCCATGCGCAAGGAGAACAAGAACGGAGTTACAAGTGATGATTCCAGGACTTTGAAGCCACCCTAATGAGTGCATGAGGCCTTGGACGAAATATACAAGATGCCACTTCATAATATTCGTCCATAGGCTATTCTAGGTGCTGCGTCACCTTATTATTGAGCCAGGCCCATGTAATTTCGAAATACTTAAGTATAGGCTGTTTTAGAGTCCGTATGTGTGGGGAAACAAGAGTTAGGGTTGATTTCGGACCCTCCACCAAGGGCCACGAAATTCCCCCCCTCTTCCTCCATATATACAGCCCTTAGGGCACCGTTTAGACCTTGGGTTTTGTTTAGATTAAAAGTTCGCCATAGCTGCAACTTCGCGTACTTCGTTTGTGTTCAACGACTGCACAAAGGCGTCCACAGAACCCCACCTTGATCAATAAAGCTTTCATCTTATATTCGCAATATCCAGATTGCAATCTCAGTTTCTTGCTTGTTCTTCGTTTGCTCGCAGGAAATGCACCCTCGTGGTCGTTGATCGTGCTCGGCGTGGTCAATAACCTCTCGGAGTTGGTTTAGCGATTGCTAAAGCGCGACGTCCTCGTCGTTCAGTAGTCGGATCGTCAAAGTCGACTTCCTCCAAAGCGAAAACAAACATCTCATCGAAAGACGGACACCTTTGCCTCTATATTTTTAGGTGTTTCTAAGCGTATTGAGACAGTCGCCGTTATAGAAAGTTTTTTTGACCCGTTTCCATTTTTGGGTCCGGCAATTGAAAAAAAAAATTTGGTCGAAAAATTTCGTGCCCATCCTGTCGGTTTGACACAGGAAGAGTTTTGAGACACTCGCCATTATAGTGATTTTTCGCAAAAAAAAAAAAAGCGCAAAAAAAAAAAGCAGCAAAAAAAAATTTTTCAGAGTGTGCTTTTCCGTTGTTTCCGTGCAGCGCCGTGATTTTGTTAGTGTTCTAGTCTCGCGTCTCTAGCACGGTCTAGCCTAGGACCAAAGATCTGCGTCGTTGAGCGTTTATTCAACTTTGCATCTCTGAATTGATTATTGCTGACCCTTTTGCTACCATATTATAAGCCTTCCCAGCTCCACATACATCTACATCGTATGTTTGACTCTCCCCGGTAATCGCTCTATCCAAGCTTTGAGAGTTTTGACTACATCGGTTGCCGATCACCGCCTCTTCTGGGTAAGAACTGGTAAGAATTTGAGATTTGCTTGACGGATTTGTGATCGCCCACCACACCACCACCACCACTTCCTAGTAGTCAGTCGAATCATATTCTTGTGTGTTTCTATTGCTACTAACCATGGCAGGATCACAAGCCGGCGAGACCGACCGGGAGAACATGACAAACAAAGCGCTACATGATAAGTTTCAACAAATGATGAGTGGGCAGGTGGACGATGTGCTAAATAGATTTGAAGAGTCCATGGAGAAGATAGATGGTATTGAGAAGGCGTTTGAAACAAAGCTCGATAACAAGTTTAATGAATTGCTCGCGCGTCTACCACCACCACCACCGGCTGCACCTAACGCACCTCTACTACAACAACATGGACTACCTCCACATCGCTAAACAGCCCTCCGCCGAGCTTCCGTGTCCCTCTTGACTGGCCAAGCTGCTGGTGTCTGCTTGTTGATACTTCATGGCTCCTGCTGCTGCGGTGGGGAGGATGATTATGTAAGAGCTTACGAGGATGAGGTTGATCAACATCGAACTACGTGCAACCACCAGCACCACAACCACCGTGTCGTCCACATGCAAATAATGGCAATGTTCGGCTCCCCTTCAGTGCGAGATCATGACCATCTCCCTAAACTGAAATTGAATATTCCACCATTTGAGGGTAGATATGTTCCTGATATATATCTTACTTGGGAGTTAGAAACTGAACAACGATTTACATGTTTACAATATCACGAGGAGAGACGTGTTCTCTGCTGCTGGTTGTGCTTTCACTAGCTTTGCATGTGTTTGGTGGTCGAACATTGTAGATTATATCCTGTTCCAGCTACTTGGGCTGCTTTGAAAACTGCTATGCGTGCTCGTTGGGTTCCACCATATTATCGCGTGAATTACTTCAAAATTGCAGCGCTTAAGACAAGGAAAAAATTCGGTAGAAGAATATTATCGGGAATTACAAACTGGCTTGATTAGATGTGGTATTGTTGAGGAGAATGAAGCTATGCTTGCACGCTTTTACGGGTGGATTAAATAGAGATTCAGACCATTCTAGACTACAAGGATTATAATAATATCACTCGATTATTCCATCTTGCTTGTAAAGCTGAGCGTGAAGTGCAGGATCGATGTGCCTTGGCGCGGACTAACTTTTCTGCAGGTCGACCTTCATCATGGACACCACGTGCATCATCTACTTCCACACGTTCTACTACACCGCACCTCCGTGGCTGCCACCTCCAACCGTGATACAAGAAAGGCACAACCACCACTATCTCGCCAAGAGCACACCTGCTGGGCCTACAGAGCTCTTCTTCTTCCATGGCGTCAACAGGGCACACAAGTGATATTATTTGTCGTCGTTGTAAGGGAAGAGGACATTTTATGAGATAATGCCAATCTCAGCGTGTGATGATTGCTACGAGGATGGTGGGTATGAGTCCGCTAGTGACTATGATGAAGAGACTTTGGCTCTTATTACACATGAAGAACACGGTGGAGATGATTCGATCTTGAGACGCAATACATGGCTGTGAAGATCTTGACAGGTATGAATGTTTAGTTGCTCAACGTGTTTTGAGTGTGCAGGTTACACAAGCTGAGCAAAATCAGAGGCATAACTTGTTCCATACAAAGGGAGTTGTGAAGGAACGTTCTATTCGCGTCATCATAGATGGAGGGAGCTGCAACAACTTGGCTAGCATGGATATGGTGGAGAAGCTTTCTCTCACCACAAGACCACATCCACATCCTTACTACATCCAATGGTTCAACAACAGCGGCAAGGTTAAGGTAACACGTACTGTTCATGTGCATTTTAGCATCTCTACATATGCTGATTATGTTGATTGTGATGTGGTACCTATGCAAGCATGTTCCTTATTACTTGGTAGACCATGGCAATTTGATAAAAATTCTGTACACCATGGTAGAAACAATCAGTATACTCTTGTTCACAAGGATAAAAATATTACTTTGCTTCCTATGACTCCTGATTCCATTTTGAAAGATGATATTAATAGAGCTAATAAAGCAAAACAGGAGAAAATAAGAGTGAAAATCAGATTGTGGCAAAAGAATTTGAGCAACAAATGAAGCCTAATAATAAACCATCTAATGTTGCTTCTGAAATTAAACTGAAAAGTGCATGTTTATTTGCCACCAAATCTGATATTGATGAGCTAGATTCTAGCAAATCTGTTTGCTATGCTTTTGTGTGCAAAGAGGCGTTATTTTCATTCGAGGACGTGCCTTCCTCTTTGCCCCTCGCTGTCGCTAACATTTTGCAGAGAGTTCGCGACGTCTTCCCACAAGGCGTGCCACCGGATTACCACCTATTCGAGGGATTGAGCATCAAATTGACTTAATTCCGGTGCATCGCTACCCAACCGCGCACCATACCGTACCAATCCAGAGGAGACGAAGGAGATTATCGTCAAGTACAGGAGCTGCTCGACAAAGGTTATATCTGCGAATCTCTTAGTCCTTGTGCTGTTCCTATTATACTAGTGCCTAAAAAGGATGGTACGTCGGCGTATGTGTGTTGATTGTAGAGGCATTAATAATATTACTATTCGTTATCGTCATCCTATTCCTAGGCTAGATGATATGCTTGATGAATTGAGTGGCTCTACAATATTCTCCAAAGTTGATTTATGTAGTGGATACCATCAAATTCGTATGAAATTGGGAGATGAATGGAAAACAGCATTTAAAACTAAGTTTGGATTATATGAGTGGTTAGTCATGCCTTTTGGGTTAACTAATGCACCTAGTACTTTCATGAGATTAATGAGCGAAGTTTTACGTGCTTTCATTGGACGATTTGTGGTAGTTTACTTTGATGATATACTGATTTATAGCAAATCTTTGGAAGAACATTTGGAACATTTACGTGCTGTTTTTAATGCTCTACGTGATGCACGTTTGTTTGGTAACCTTGGGAAGTGCACCTTTTGCACCGACCGAGTATCTTTTCTTGGCTATGTTGTTACTCCACAGGAATTGAAGTTGATAAAGCCAAGATTGAAGCTATTGAGAGTTGGCCGCAGCCCAAAAGGTCACACAAGTGAGGAGTTTTCTTGGACTCGCTGGTTTCTATAGGCGTTTTGTGAGAGACTTTAGCACCATTGCTGCACCTCTCAATGAGCTTACAAAGAAGGATGTGCCTTTTGTTTGGGGTACCGCACGGAAGAAGCCTTCACGGTATTGAAAGATAAGTTGACACATGCTCCTTTACTCCAACTTCCCGACTTTAATAAGACTTTTGAGCTTGAATGTGATGCTAGTGGAATTGGATTAGGAGGTGTGTTATTACAAGATGGCAAACCTGTTGCATACTTTTACGAAAAATTGAGTGGGCCTAGTCTGAACTATTCTACTTATGACAAAGAATTATATGCTCTTGTTCGGACTTTAGAGACATGGCAACATTATTTATGGCCCAAAGAATTTGTTATACATTCGATCATGAATCTTTGAAACATATTAAAAGTCAAGCTAAACTGAATCGTAGACATGCTAAATGGGTTGAATTCATTGAGACTTTCCTTATGTCATTAAACACAAGAAGGGTAAAGAAAATGTTATTGCTGATGCTTTGTCTCGTCGATATACTATGCTTTCACAACTTGACTTCAAAATATTTGGTTTGGAGACCATCAAAGATCAATATGTGCATGATGCTGATTTTAAAGATGTAATGCAGAATTGTAAAGAAGGAAGAACATGGAACAAGTTCGTTATTAATGATGGTTTTGTGTTCGTGCTAACAAGCTATGCATTCCTGCTAGCTCTGTTAGTCTTTTGTTGTTGCAGGAGGCGCATGGAGGAGGATTAATGGGACACTTTGGCGTCAAGAAGGCGGAGGATATACTTGCTACACATTTCTTTTGGCCAAAGATGAGACGGGATGTTGAGCGTTTTGTTGCTCGCTGCACTACATGTCAAAAAGCTAAGTCACGACTCAATCCTCATGGTTTATATATGCCTTTGCTCGTGCCTAGTGTTCCTTGGGAGGATATATCTATGGACTTTGTTTTAGGTTTACCTCGAACAAAGAAGGGAGGATAGCATATTTGTTGTCGTGGATAGATTCTCGAAAATGGCACACTTTATACCATGTCATAAAAGCGATGATGTTGTTAATGTTGCTGATTTGTTCTTTCGTGAAATTATTAAGCTTGCATGGTGTGCCAAATACTATTGTTTCAGATCGTGATACTAAATTTCTTAGCCACTTTTGGAGATGTTTATGGGCTAAGTTGGGGACTAAACTGCTTTTTAGTACTACTTGTCACCCCAAACTGATGGACAAACTGAAGTAGTCAATAGAACATTGTCTACTATGCTTAGGGCTGTTTTGAAGAATAATAAGAAAATGTGGGAAGAATGCTTGCCTCATATTGAATTTGCTTATAATCGTTCATTGCATTCTACTACTAAGATGTGCCCTTTTGAAATTGTGTATGGCTTCCTACCTCGTGCACCTATTGATTTGTTGCCTCTTCCATCTTGGAGAAGGTTAATTTTGATGCTAAAGAATGTGCTGAATTGATTTTAAAAGTGCATGAGATAACTAAGGAAAACATTGAGCGTATGAATGCTAAATATAAACTTGCTGGAGATAAGGGTAGAAAACATGTTGTCTTTGCACTGGAGATCTTGTTTGGTTACATTTGCGTGAGATAGGTTTCCTAATTTGCGCAAATCAAAGCTAATGCCACGTCTTGATGGTCCATTTAAGGTGTTAGAGAAAATAAATGATAATGCATATAAACTTGAGCTGCTGCAGATTTTGGGGTTAGTCCCACTTTTAACATTGCAGATTTGAAGCCTTATTTGGGTGAGGAATATGAGCTTCCGTCGAGGGCGACTTCATTTCAAGAAGGGAGGATGATGAGGACATCAATACCATTGTTACACCCACAGCCCCTCTTGCTACATATCTTGGACAAATTACTAGAGCTCATGCATACGCCAATTAAATTATCGTACTTTCGTTTCTTGGTAATGATTCTAATGTTCATGAGAATATGATGCTGCCTAAATTGGATACATTTGTTTTGCTTACAAATGAAGGCCCTAGCTTGGAGAAGGATGGACATTGGAGCAAGAACAAGCATGGAGATAATGCCATGCAAGGAGAACAAAACGGAGTTACAAGTGATGATTCCAGGACTTTGAAGCCACCCTAATGAGTGCATGAGGCCTTGGACGAAATATACAAGATGCCACTTCATAATATTCGTCCATAGGCTATTCTAGGTGCTGCGTCACCTTATTATTGGGCCAGGCCCATGTAATTTCGAAATACTTAAGTATAGGCTGTTTTAGAGTCCGTATGTGTGGGGAAACAAGAGTTAGGGTTGATTTGGACCCCTCCACCAAGGGCCACGAAATTCCCCCTCTTCCTCCATATATACAGCCCTTAGGGCACCGTTTAGACCTTGGGTTTTGTTTAGATTAAAAGTTCGCCATAGCTGCAACTTCGCAGCTTCGTTTGTGTTCAACGACCGGACAAAGGCGTCCACAGAACCCCACCTTGATCAATAAAGCTTTCATCTTATATTCGCAATATCCAGATTGCAATCTCAGTTTCTTGCTTGTTCTTCGTTTGCTCGCAGGAAATGACCCTCGTGGTCGTTGATCGTGCTCGGCGTGGTCAATAACCTCTCGGAGTTGGTTTAGCGATTGCTAAGGCGCGACGTCCTCGCACGTTCGTAGTCGGATCGTCAAAGTCGACTTCCTCCAAAGCGAAAACCAACATCTCATCGAAATACGCTTTGATGTGTTGCTCTTGTTTGCATCATCCCTTGCCATGAGTAGATTCATCTAGATTTGTCATGCATCATGCTTGTGTGCATCATGTCTTGTCTATGTGTGGTGTGTTTACTATGTTGTGTGTTTCTTCTTGTTAGTTCCTGTTTCGTTGCGATCGTGAGGATTCGTTTGTCTACGCTTGGTTCGGCTTCATCCGTTCATCTTCTTCATGGACTCGTTCTTCTTCCTTGCGGGATTTCAGGCAAGATGACCGCTACCCTGGATCTCACTACTATCATTGCTATGCTAGTTGCTTCGTTCTATCGCTATGCTGCGCTACCTATTACCTGTTCATCAAGCCATCCCAAATTGCCATGTCAGCCTCTAACCTTTTGCACCCTTCCTATGCAAACCGTTGTTTGGCTATGTTACCGCTTTGCTCAGCCCTCTTATAGCGTTGTTAGTTGCGGTGAAGATGAAGTTTGTTCCTTGTTGGAACATGGAGATGTTGTTCCTTGTTGGAACATGTTTACTTGTTGGGTTATCACAATATATCTTATATTATTAATGCATCTATATACTTGGTAAAGGGTGGAAGGCTCGGCCTTATGCCTGGTGTTTTGTTCCACTCTTGCCGCCCTAGTTTCCGTCATATCGGTATTATGTTCCCGGATTTTTGCGTCCCTAACGCGGTCGGGTGATTTATGGGACCCCCCTTGACAGTTCGCTTTGAATAAGACTCCTCCCGCAAGGCCCAACATTGGTTTTACCATTTGCCTCACCTATGCCCTTTTTCCCTTGGGTTTCCGGAGCCCGAGGGTCATCTTTATTTTAGCCCCCGGGCGGTGCTCCTTCAGTGTTGGTCCGAACCGAGCAACCATGGGGCCACCAGGGCAACTCGAGGTTGGTTTTACTCGTAGCTTGACTTATCCGGTGTGCCACGAGACCGAGGTACGTGCGACTCCTATCATGATTTGTCGGCACATCCGGGAGGCTTTGCTGGTCTTGTTTTATTCTTTGTCGAAATGTCTTGTAGCCGGATTCCGAGACTGATCGGGTCTTCCCGGGAGAAGGAATATCCTTCGTTGATCGCGAGAGCTTATCATGGGCTAAGTTGGGACACCCTGCAGGGTTTGAACTTTCAAAGCCGTGCCCGTGGTTATGTGGCGATGGGAATTTGTTAATGTCCGTTGTAGAAAACCGAAGTTGATCTCAATTAAAATACACCAACCGTAATGCGTAACCATGAGTGTCACTTTTCGGGGTTGATCGAGAGGAGAACACGGTTTCTGGGTTATGTCTGACGTAAGTAGGAGTTCAGGATCACTTCTTGATCATTACTAGTTGACGACCGTTCCTTTGTTTCTCTTCTCGCTCTCATTTGCGTTGGTTAGCCACCATATATGCTTAGTCGCTGCTGCAACCTCACCACTTTACCCCTTCCTTTCCCTTTAAGCTTTGCTAGTCTTGATACCCATGGTAATGGGATTCTTTGAGTCCTCGTGGCTCACAGATTACTACACCACCAGTTGCGGTACAGGTTTGCGATGATCATGGCGTGAGAGCGATGTTTGCTTGTGTTGGAGTTCTTCTTCCGCTTCTTCTTGATCGGGGATAGGTTCCAGGTCGGCAGCTGGGCTAGCAGGTGGATGTCGTTTGAGCTTCGTTTATGTTTCATCCGTAGTCGGATGTTGATCTTGTATATGATGTTGATGTATTCTTGTGGCGTTTGTGCCTTATGTATGTATCCCCACTATTATGTAATGTTGATGTAATGATATCCACCTTGCAAAAGCGTTTCACTATCTTGGTCTATCCTTGGTGGGACCGTCGAGTTCCTTTGGATAGGGTCGCATATTAGGCGTGACAAGT
Source organism: Aegilops longissima (assembly GCA_021605205.1). Taxonomy (NCBI): domain Eukaryota; kingdom Viridiplantae; phylum Streptophyta; class Magnoliopsida; order Poales; family Poaceae; genus Aegilops; species Aegilops longissima. Next base: position 200,348,800 of record CM038680.1, on the reverse strand, counting down.
TGGTATCGAGCCTCGACCGACCCTAGGAGCCCCTTGATTGATCGTGTAGTTTGGCCGTTGTTGAGTCTAGAAGAAAACTGTTTTCGGAGTCTAGTTATATCGGAGAGTAGGAATTCTTTTTACTCCTCAGCCCCTTCGTCGCTCTGGTGAGGAATCTTGACGTAGGTGTTTTGAATTACTCCTCTTCCCCTTCAAATTTTTCTTTAGGATCACGTGGTTAGTGTCGTGAGTTGTCCATCCTCTTTTGTCCGGTGCATTTCTCGTCAAGTCGACTCGAGCCTCTTCATCTTTGAGTTCAATCCTCTGTTGTTTTCTTTTCCCACCCGCCCTCCCTGTTCTTCTTCTCGGAACCGGAGTCCGTAATCGAGTATCCATCCTACTCGTGTGAAGTCTTTGCTTTCTTTCCTCTATGATTTCAACCGGTGTTTGCTCTTCAAGATTTTCGTCGGTTTCCCCTTCCAAGTTGCCTTTGTTTTTTCCCGCCCTCCCACCCTTTTTCTTCCCGGAGTTTGAGTCTGTTTCGACCATCAATTTCATTCGTACGGAGTCTCCTCAGTCTTCCCTCAATTATTTCAACCGGTGAATTCTCGTCTCGTTAGACATTCTTCATCCCTTTCTTTTCCCGTGCACTCAATTCAAGTTTTTCAGGTTGATCATATTCATTTCCTCGGCTCGAAGTGTTCTCTTTGCTCGTTCGCCTCTCGCCAGATTTATCATTCCGAGTTAGAAGACATCTCAGAGATTAAATCGTGTTCCAATTAATTCGAGGTTGTCACCTCATTCAAATATTTCATTTGTTCCGGTGCATCATCTATCTGTTCAACATCCCTTTCCAACGGTGTTTTTCTTTCAGTGGGCCCTAACCCACAAGTCTTTTCCCAGGATCTTACCTGACTCTTTTAATTTCCCCGGAGTTTTTCTCAATTCTTTTCAAGTGTGACGTAAGAATGAATTTCATCAGTCAGATGCCTTTTCCAAGATCAATTTCAAATCATTTCATTGTTGGCTCAACCTCTGTGTTTTTCTTTCTCCCGGAGTATCTCAGCAATTTTGGTGGTGTTTCTCAGCGTCATTTGAAGACCGAAGAAGAGTTCCTTCTAAATCTTGTCCATTCTCCCGGAGATTCATGGTGCTAGCTCGATGTTATCCTATCTAATTGTTTCCAGTTGTGCAATTCTTTTCATCCATCCGGAGTATTTCAGGAGTTGTTTTGCCGTCTCGATCATCCGGAGGCCATCTTTTCAGAATATTGCTTCGTTCCAAGTTTTCAGATTCTTTCCCCAATTATTCTATATCTGTGCCCCTTCGTTCATCTCAATATTCTTCCGGTGCTTCGTTCAAGTATTCTTCTATCAGTTCGCGATATCTTTGTTCTCTTGCATTTTAATTCCCTCAAGTATCTCCGTGCTTCTCTAATTCTTCCCGGTGATTCATTCTCTTTCGTCAGTCATTTCTGAATTCTTACGGTGGTTCGTTCAAGATTATTTTCCTTGATTATCATTTTTAATCCATTCGTTCTTTTCAATCCTACCGGTGGTTCATGAAGACTTTCTCAAGTTTTGTGCCATACCCCTTTATTCTTTTTCAAGAAGAATAAGTAATATGCAAAATCCATTGCTTGTCATCAATTTAATTTGATGAAGGATAAGCATACAATAAATCTTATTCTTATTTCATCCAAGCGAGTAATCCCTATCTTCGGAGTTTGTTCGTAATGAATAAATTCTAGTTCCAAGTGTTTTAATCTTTTCTTTTCCGGAGTTCAAATCTTCCTCGGCCATTTCGTCGGAACCTCCATCGGAATCATCACAATGCTCATCTTATTCTTTCGTCCTTCATTCTATCTCATCATCTTTTTGGTCACCGGAGTTCTTCATGGTGGTTCTTCAGGATTTAATTCATTCTTCAAGAGTTTCAGCAAGATTCTTGTTGGTGGAGTTCAAGTATCTTTTCTTCTCGCGTCTCGAAGTGCAATTAATTCTCCATATTCTTTTGAAGTGGAGTTTTGCATTTCTTCGTTCTTCTCAGCTATCCAATCATTTCCGCTTGTGGTTGGTTATCACCTCATAATTTTGAGATGTTATCCATAAGTCCACAACAAGCTTATTCTTTCGTTGTTGATTTTCTCAACAACTCCAGTAAATCCTTCCTTCTAAGTTCTTTTCATTCAATTTTCCCAATTCTTCCGGAGGTATTGCGTTGTTTGTCTCGTCAATGTCATTCCATCTTCTGAAGTTCGTGTTCTATTCTTTCCTTGTTCAACCGGTGTGCTGCCTAAATCCTTTCAGTCTTATTCGGTTTTTTTCTCATTCTAACCACTCCGGTTAGAACGAGTGTTTTCATAGTCTATCTGATTCCGTGAGCTTTCGATTCTCGGCATTCTCGTCGTGTCTCTCTTCTTCTCGTATGCTCTCGATTCTTTGCTTCTTATCTTGAGTTCTTGTTTCACCTCATCCTTTTTCCCTTCCGTCTCGGTCCTAAGATCTCGGGACGAGATCTCTTGTTAGTGGAGGAGTGTTGTAACGCCCCGGATTCGATGCGCCAGGTGTCTGCCAGTTATTTGCCGTCTTTGCCATGTCATTTGCTTGCGTGTTGCACTTTGCCATGTCATCATCTACATTTCATATCATGTCATCATGTGCATTTCATTTTGCATTCGTGTTCGTCTCATGCATCCGAGCATTTTCCCCGTTGTCCGTTTTGCAATCCGGCACTCCTATGTCTCCGGCGCCTCCCTTTACCTCTTTTCGTGTGCGGGTATTAAATGTTCCCGGAATGGGATGCAACTTGTCGGGCGGTCTTATTATAGTGTAGACAGAGCGCCTGTCAAGTTTCGTCGCGTTCGGAGTCCATTTGGTAGCCCAACCGTTAAATATATAACATGATATAACGGTATATTAAATCGGACGTTTGGCTTCAAACTGCCACGGACGGCACCTCTCTTCTCTCCCCTCTCGTCACAGCCCACCTGCAGCCCTCCTATAACCCCCCCTCCACTCCGGACCGCCAGATCGAGATCCGAGGGTCCAAACCCTCAAAACTCCCAAACCCTAATCCCTAGGCCTTCCTGCTATAAATAGCAGCCCCCTTGCCATTTTGTCACCCCAACCTCCTCCTTGATTTCCGTGCCTCCCCAATCATCACCGCGCATCCTCCCACCTTCTCCTCTGAATCCGGCGCCCCCAAGCCCCTCCGCCACTTGGCGCTGCCCTATGGGCTAGCCACCACCCGAGCCGCCGTCGGCAGCCTCCCGAGGCGCCACGCGTCCCAGCGTGCCCCCTGCCCGCTCCCGCGCGCCTCCCGCCCAGCGAGCCCGCCAGACCGGATCGGGCCTGGGAAGCCCATCGGGCCAGGCGCCCGCGCGCGCCGCCGGCGCCCGCACCAGGAGCTCGCCCGATCACGCCCGCCTGCGCCTCGCCTCCATCCCGCCGGCCACCGGAGTGGCGTCGCCGGCGACCTCGACCCCAGGCCGCTCCCATCGCGCCTCCCCTTCCCTTCCTCCCTCCGTTTCCCCCCTTCCTCACCCGCTTCTCTCTCTGCAGCAGCGCCGCCCCCGCATCGGATCTCCGGCGAGCTCCGCTGCCCGGTGCTCGTCGACCACGCCGCCGCCGCGGGTCCCTCCGGCCGGATCTGGTCGGGAGATGCCCGGATCCGTTGGCCCCGTCCTCCGGCGACCTTCCCTGCTCGTCTCCAGCGGGTTCCTCCGGCGATCCTCGTGCCACGCGCCCGGATCCAAAACTGAGAAACCCTAAGGTTGACCTCAAAATTCGTCTAAGTCCCCGAATATGTGATATTTTGTGCCATTTTCATCGCATCGTAACTCTGTCATCATTGCTCCGTTTTGTGCGTATAATATGTCAAAATGTTCGCCTCGATGAGTAGATCATTTCATCTCATTGCATCATTTTCATTTGAGCTCATCTTGATGCCCGAAATGCTGTTGGAAGAGTGCTATGTGATGTTAGTTTCTGATTCTTATCAGAACTTGCACTTTTGTCATTTTTTCCATGATTGATGTGTGCATCCTATGAACTTGAGTCCTACATGTGTTTTGTAATATGTCATGCCATCTTTCCAGGGGTGTATGCCATGTATTTTTGTGATCAATGTGGTGACTAGCACAAGCATGCAAAGTAGGCTTCCTGATGTTGCTGATTTCAGCCCTGTTCTGCTGATATTTTGATGCCATGTTAACTTGATACTACAGAGAGATCCATGCATATTTTGAGATACTTCAGTAAGGATGTTTTGTTATACATGTCTTGATCTATCCATCCATGCCCTTGTTTGCAATTATGGAGTGCCATAGCTTGAGTCAATCAAGCTCTACTTTTGCTATAAAATGTTTCCTGGCAGGTTGTTTACATGTTATTCAATTTTGCCAAGGTTGTTGTAGTTGATCCTTGCACCCCATGATGTTGTTCTTGCCATGTATAGCTTCTATGCCATGTCTTCTTACTGTGAGTTGCCTTGCCATGCCATGTATTACTCTGTGGTGAGTGGTTCAAGCTCACGAACATGCCTACTTGTTGTTGTTCTTGCCATGTTTAAATCTGTAATATAACTTGCCATGTTTACACGGGTGCCATCTTATTTTCTGATCCTTTTTGGCTTATGGTCAGTAAAGGACTTTTGTTCTATGCTTTGAGTAGATTCATGCCATGCCTTTGTTTGCCATGATAAGTTCCTGTAACATGTTGTTTTATAGCTCTAAACATTGCTACCTGATGTTATTTTTGCTAAAGTCTGAAACTGTTATTATTTGCAATCTTGCCATGTCATTTTGAGCATGTTCTAGTTGTTTCTGGAGATAGCTCAGTGTTCATGTTTTGTAATGCTTTACCTGTACATCATGCCCATGCCTTTTGTTATTATGTTGAGGTCCTGTAGCATGTTGTTTTGATGCTTGCAATATGCCTAGTTGCTGTTTTGGACAGATTGTTGTCATAACTTGTATAGGGTGTATGTGTTGAACCGTTGCTCCGTTTTGAGTGTGCTCTATATGAAACTTGCTTGATTTTGCATGTAGTTTCATATTATCATGTTGCATCCTTGTTTTGAGGTGTTTGCTTGATGTTTGTATGCATTTTGCATCAATGCCATGCTTATCTTGTTTTGCTCATATCTTCTAGGCCGTAGCTCCGAATTAAATGAACTTTATATGTAGCTTGACTAGAATTTCGTGTAGATCATTGTGGTGCATCTTAACTTGCTGTTTAACAACTTGAACATAAATTTATTCAGATCTGGACCAATTTCGAAATTTACATATGAGGACTTACCGGAATTGTTATATGTTGTTTCCGGACTCATTTAAACTTGCTTTGATGTGTTGCTCTTGTTTGCATCATCCCTTGCCATGAGTAGCTTCATCTAGATTTGTCATGCATCATGCTTGTGTGCATCATGTCTTGTCTATGTGTGGTGTGTTTACTATGTTGTGTGTTTCTTCTTGTTAGTTCCTGTTTCGTTGCGATCGTGAGGATTCGTTCGTCTACGCTTGGTTCGGCTTCATCCGTTCATCTTCTTCATGGACTCGTTCTTCTTCCTTGCGGGATTTCAGGCAACATGACCGCTACCCTGGATCTCACTACTATTATTGCTATGCTAGTTGCTTCGTTCTATCGCTATGCTGCGCTACCTATTACCTGTTCATCAAGCCATCCCAAATTGCCATGTCAGCCTCTAACCTTTTGCACCCTTCCTATGCAAACCGTTGTTTGGCTATGTTACCGCTTTGCTCAGCCCCTCTTATAGCGTTGTTAGTTGCAGGTGAAGATGAAGTTTGTTCCTTGTTGGAACATGGAGATGTTGTTCCTTGTTGGAACATGTTTACTTGTTGGGTTATCACAATAGATCTTATATTATTAATGCATCTATATACTTGGTAAAGGGTGGAAGCCTCGGCCTTATGCCTGGTGTTTTGTTCCACTCTTGCCGCCCTAGTTTCCGTCATATCGGTATTATGTTCCCGGATTTTTGCGTCCCTAACGCGGTCGGGTGATTTATGGGACCCCCTTGACAGTTCGCTTTGAATAAGACTCCTCCGGCAAGGCCCAACATTGGTTTTACCATTTGCCTCACCTATGCCCTTTTTCCCTTGGGTTTCGGAGCCCGAGGGTCATCTTTATTTTAGCCCCGGGCGGTGCTCCTTCGAGTGTTGGTCCGAGCCGAGCAACTGCGGGGCCCACCAGGGCAACTCGAGGGTTGGTTTTACTCGTAGCTTGACTTATCCGGTGTGCCCGAGACCGATGTCGTGCGACTCCTATCAGGATTTGTCGGCTGTCCGGGCGGCTTTGCTGGTCTTGTTTTATTCTTGTCGAAATGTCTTGTAGCCGGATTCGAGACTGATCGGGTCTTCCGGGAGAAGGAATATCCTTCGTTGATCGCGAGAGCTTATCATGGGCTAAGTTGGGACACCCTGCAGGGTTTGAACTTTCGAAAGTCGTGCCCGCGGTTATGTGGCGATGGGAATTTGTTAATGTCCGTTGTAGAAAACCCGAAGTTGATCTCAATTAAAATACACCAACCGTGTGCGTAACCATGAGTGTCTCTTTTCGGGTTGATCGAGAGGAGAACACGGTTTCGGGTTATGTCGGCGTAAGTAGGAGTTCGTGATCACTTCTTGATCATTACTAGTTGACGACCGTTCCTTTGTTTCTCTTCTCGCCTCATTTGCGTTGGTTAGCCACCATATATGCTTAGTCGCTGCTGCAACCTCACCACTTTACCCCTTCCTTTCCCTTTAAGCTTTGCTAGTCTTGATACCCATGGTAATGGGATTCTTGAGTCCTCGTGGCTCACAGATTACTACACCACCGATTGCAGGTACAGGTTTGCGATGATCATGACGTGAGAGCGATGTTTGCTTGTGTTGGAGTTCTTCTTCTGCTTCTTCTTCGATCAGGGGATAGGTTCCAGGTCGGCAGCCTGGGCTAGCAGGGTGGATGTCGTTTGAGCTTCTATTTATGTTTCATCCGTAGTCGGATGTTGATCTTGTATATGATGTTGATGTATTCTTGTGGCGTTTGTGCCTTATGTATGTATCCCCACTATTATGTAATGTTGATGTAATGATATCCACCTTGCAAAAGCGTTTCAATATGCGGGTCTATCCTTGGTGGGACCGTCGAGTACCTTTTGGATAGGGTCGCATATTGGGCAAGACCCAATCCTAAGCCTAGCACAAAGATCGTAGTTCGTATGCTAAAGCTTTTCTAATGTCAAGTATCATTTCCTTAGACCATGAGATTGTGCAACTCCCGGATACCGTAGGAATGCTTTGGGTGTACCAAACGTCACAACGTGCGGGTGGCTATAAAGGTGCACTACATGTATCTCCGAAAGTGTCTCATTGGGTTGGCATGAATCGAGATCGGGATTTGTCACTCCGTAAACGGAGAGGTATCTCTGGGCCCACTCGGTAGGAAATCATCATAATGTGCACAATGTGACCAAGGGGTTGATCACGGATGATGTGTTACGGAACGAGTAAAGAGACTTGCCGGTAACGAGATTGAACAAGGTATCGGGATACCGACGATCGAATCTTGGGCAAGTACAATACCGCTAGACAAAGGGAATTGTATACGGGATCGATTGAGTCCTTGACATCGTGGTTCATCCGATGAGATCATCGTGGAACATGTGGGAGCCAACATGGGTATCCAGATCCTGCTGTTGGTTATTGACCGGAGAACGTCTCGGTCATGTCTACATGTCTCCCGAACCCGTAGGGTCTACACACTTAAGGTTCGATGACGCTAGGGTTATAAAGGAAGTTTGTATGTGGTTACCGAATGTTGTTAGGAGTCCCGGATGAGATCCCGGACGTCACGAGGAGTTCCGAAATGGTCCAGAGGTAAAGATTTATACATGGAAAGTTGTTGTTCGGGTTCCGGAAAAGTTCGGGTTTTTTCGGTATTGTACCGGAAGCTTCGAGAAGGTTCCGAGGATTCGGAGGGTCCGGAGGTCCGAAATTGTTCCACCACGTCCAATACAGTAGCATGGGCTGTGAGGCGCCCTAGCCATAATGGGCCAAGGGCACCAGCCCCAAAGGCCCATGCGCATGGGAGGAAAACCCTAAAGGGAGGCCTCCACTTGACTTGGGAGGCACTCCTCCCCCTTGGCCGCCCCTAGATGGGATCTAGGGCTGGCCGCACCCTTGGGGTGGGAAACCCTAAAGGGCGCAGCCCCTTCCCCTATATATACTTGAGGTTTTGGGGCTGCCATACACATGAGTTTTCTCCCTCTATTGGTGCAGCCTCCTCTCCTCCTCCTCCTCTCCCGTGGTGCTTGGCGAAGCCTGCTGGATTTCACGCTCCTCCACCACCACCACGCCGTTGTGCTGCTGCTGGATGGAGTCTTCCTCAACCTCTCCTCTCTCCTTGCTGGATCAAGGCGTGGGAGGCGTCACCGGGCTGTCGTGTGTTGAACGCGGAGGTGCCGTCCGTTCGCACTAGGATCTCCGGTGATTTGGATCACGGCAGTCTGAATCCTTCAACCCCGTTCTCATGAACGCTTCCGCTTAGCGATCTACAAGGGTATGTAGATGCACTCTCCTTCCCTCGTTGCTAGTTTCTCCATAGATAGATCTTTGTGACACGTGGGAAAATTTTGAATTTCTGCTCGTTCCCCAACAATGGCATCATGAGCTAGGTCTATTGCGTAGATTCTTTGCACGAGTAGAACACAAAGTAGTTGTGGGCGTTGATTTTGTTCAATATGTTTGCCGTTACTAGTCCAATCTTGTTTCGACGGTATTGTGGGATGAAGCGGCCGGACCGACCTTACGTACTCTTCGTGAGACAGTTCCACCGACTCACATGCACTTGGTGCGTAAGGTGGCTAGCGGTGCCGCCTCTCCACTTTAGTCGGAACGGATTCGATGAAAAGGGTCCTTATGAAGGGTAAATAGCAATTGGCATATCACGTTGTGGTTTTGCGTAGGTAAGAAACGTTCTTGCTAGAAACCCATAGCAGCCACGTAAAACATGCAAACAACAATTAGAGGACGTCTAACTTGTTTTTGCAGGGTATGCTATGTGATGTGATATGGCCAAGAAGAATGTGATGAATGATATGTGATGTATGAGATTGATCATGTTCTTGTAATAGGATTCACGACTTGCATGCCGATGAGTATGACAACCGGCGAGAGCCATAGGAGTTGTCTTTATTTATTGTATGACCTGCGTATCATTAAACAACGCCATGTAATTACTTTACTTTATTGCTAACGGTAGCCATAGTAGTAGAAGTAATAGTTGGCGAGACAACTTCATGAAGACACGATGATGGAGATCATGATGATGGAGATCATGGTGTCATGCGGTGACGATGATGATCATGGAGCCCGAAGATGGAGATCAAAAGGAGCAAAATGATATTGGCCATATCATGTCACTATTTGATTGCATGTGATGTTTATCATGTTTATGCATCTTATTTGCTTAGAACGACGGTAGTAAATAAGATGATCCTCATTAAAATTTCAAGAAGTGTTCTCCCTAAGCGTGCATCGTTGCTAAAGTTCGTCGCTTCTAAGCACCACGTGATGATCGGGTGTGATGGATTCTTACGTTCATATACAACGGTGTAAGACAGATTTACACACGCTAAACACTTAGGGTTAACTTGACGAGCCTAGCATGTACGCACATGGCCTCGGAACACGAGACCGAAAGGTCGAGCATGAGTCGATATAGCGATATCGATCAACATGAAGATGTTCACCGATGATGACTAGTCCGTCTCACGTGATGATCGGACACGGCCTAGTTGACTCGGATCATGTAATCACTTAGATGACCGAGGGATGTCTATCTGAGTGGGAGTTCATAAGATGAACTTAATTATCCTGAACATAGTCAAAAGACCTTTTGCAAATTATGTCGAAGCTCGCGCTTCAGTTCCTTTGTTTAGATATGTTCCTAGAGAAAATATAGTTGAAAGTTGATGAGAGCAATTATGCGGTCAAGAGAAAGCTTATGTCCTTAATGCACCTCCACAGTGCTGAACCCCAAACGTCGTTTGTGGATGTTGCGAACATCGGACATACACGTTTTGATAACTACGTGATAGTTCGGTTAAACGGTTTAGAGTTGAGGCACCAAAGACGTTTTCGAACGTCATGAACATATGAGATGTTTCGAGGGCTGAAATTGGGATTTCAGGCTCGTGCCCACGCCAAGAGGTATAAGACCTCCGACGATTGTCTCACCGCAAACTAAGGGAGAAAAGCTCAATCGTTGAGCTTGTGCTCGAGATTCCAAGTGCAACAATCACTTGAACCGAGTGGGAGTTGATCTTCCAGATGAGATAGTGATGTTTCTCCAAAGTCATTGCCACCAAGCTGCTAGAGCTTCGTGATGAACTATAACATATCAGGGATAGATATGATGATCCTTGAAGTGTTCGCGATGTTTGACACCGCGAAAGTAGAAATCAAGAAGGAGCATCAATTGTTGATGGTTGGTGAAACCACTAGTTTCAAGAAGGGCAAGGGCAAGAAGGGATACTTCATGAAACGGCAAAACAGCTGCTGCTCTAATGAAGAAACCCAAGGTTGAACCCAAACCCGAGACTAAGTGCTTCTGGAATAAGGGGAACTGCCACTGGAGCAGCATTACCCTAGATACTTGGTAGATGAGAAGGCTGGCAAGGTCGATAGAAGTATATTAGATATACATTATGTTAATGTGTACTTTACTAGTACTCCTAGTAGCACCAGGGTATTAAGATACCGTTCGGTTGCTAAGTGTTAGTAACTCAAATAAAAGAGCTACGGAATAAACGGAGACTAGCTAAAGGAGAGTCGACGATATGTGTTGGAAGTGTTTCCAATTTTGATGTGATCAAACATCGCACGCTCCCTCTACCATCAAGATTAGTATTAAACCAGAATAATTATCATTTGGTGTTTGCGTTGAGCATAGACATGATTGGATTATGTCTATCGCAATACGGTTATTCATTTAAGGAGAATAATGGTTACTCTATTTATTTGAATAATACCTTCGATGGTCTTGCACCTAAATAAATGGTTTATTGAATCTCGATCGTAGTGATACACATTTTCATGCCAAAAGTATAAGATAGTAATGATGGTACCACTTACTTGTGGCACTGCCATGTAAGTCATATTGGTATAAAACGCATGAAGAAGTTCCATGTTGATGGATCTTTGGACTCACTCGGTTTTGAAAAGTTTGAGACATGCGAACCATGTCTATTGGTGTATACGCATGAAGAAACTCCATGCAGATGGACCATTTGGACTCACTTGATTTTGAATCACTTGAGACATGCAAATCATACCACATGGGCAAGATGACTGAAAGCCTCGGTTTCAAAGAAATGGAACAAGAAAGCAACTTGTAGGAAGTAACACATTTTGATGTGTGCAGTCCAATGAGTCTTTGAGGCATGCAAAGATGAATATCGTTATGTTATTACTTCACGATGATTCGAGTAGATGTTGAGTATATTTACTTGATGAAACACAAGTCTGAATTATTGAATGGTTCAAGTAATTTCAGAGTGAAGTTGAAAATCATTGTGACAAGAGGATAAAATGTCTATGATATGATCATAGAGATGAGTATCTGAGTTACAAGCTATGGCACGCAATTAAGACATTGTGGAAATTGTTTCACAATTAATACCGCCTGGAACACCATAGTGTGATGGTGTGTCCGAACATCATAGTTGCACCCTATTGGATATGGTGCGTACCTTGATGTCTCTTATCGAATTACCACTGTCGTTCATGGGTTAGGCATTAGAGACAACCGCACTCACTTTAATAGGGTACCACGTAATTCCATTGAGACGACACCGTTTGGAGAAACCTAAGTTGTCGTTTCTTAAAAGTTTGGGGCTGCGACGCTTATGTGAAAAAGTTTCAGGTTGATAAGCTCGAACCCAAAGCGGATAAAATGCATCTTCATAGGACACCCAAAAACAGTTGGGTATACCTCCTAATTCAGATCCGAAAGCAATAGGGATTGTTTCTTGAATCGGATCCTTTCTCGAGGAAAAGTTTGTCTCGGAAAGTTGAGTGGGAGGATGGTGGAGACTTGATAAGGTTATTGAACCGTCACTTCAACAAGTGTGTAGCAGGGCACAGGAAGTTGTTCCTGTGGCACCTACACCAATTGAAGTCGAAGCTTATGATAGTGATCATGAATTTTTGGATCAAGTCACTACCGTACCTCGTAGGGTGACAAGGATGCGGACTGCTTCAGAGTGGTACGGTGATCCTGTCTTGAAGGTCATGTTGCCAGACAACAATGAACCTACGAGCTATGGAGAAGCGATGGTGGGCCCAAATTCCGACAAATGGTTAGAAGCCATGAAATCTGAGATAGGATCCATGTATCATAACAAAGCATGGACTTTGGTGGACTTGCCCGATGATCCGCAAGCCATTAAAATAAATGGATCTTTAAGAAGAAGACGGACGTGGATGGTAATGTCACCATCTATGAAGCTCGACTTGTGGCAAAGAGTTTTTTCACAAGTTCAAGGAGTTGACTACGATGAGATTTTCTCATCCGTAGCGATGCTTAAGTCCGTCGGAATCATGTTAGCATTAGCTGCATTTATGAAATCTGGCAGATGGATGTCAAAACAAGTTTCCTTACCGTTTTCGTAAGGAAAGGTTGTATGTTGATACAATCAGAAAGGTTTTGTCGATCCTAAGGATGCTAAAAGGTATGCTAGCACCAGCGATCCTTCTAAGGACTGGAGTAAGCATCTCGGAGTTGGAATGTGCACTTTGATGAGATGATCAAAGATTTTAGGTTTATACAAAGTTTATGAGAAACTTGTATTTCCAAAGAAGTGAGTGGGAGCACTATAGAATTTTTGATGAGTATATGTTGTTGACATATTGTTGATCAGAAATGATGTAGAATTTCTGGAAAGCATATAGGGTTATTTGAAAAGTGTTTTTCAAGTGAAAACCTGTATTAAGCTACTTGAACATTGAGCATCAAGATCTATAGGATAGATCAAAACCGCTTAATGGTACTTTCAAATGAGCATATACCTTGACATGATCTTGAAGGTGTTCAAGATGGATCACCATAGAAGGAGTTCTTGCACGAGATGTAAGGTATGAAGTTCAGACTTAAAGCTCGACCACAGCAGAAAAGAGAGAAAGGATTTAAGGTCGCCCCTATGCTTGAGACATAGGCTCTATAGTATGCTATCTTGTAATCGCACTGAAGTGTGCCTTGCCATGAATCACAAGGGTACAAGAATGATCCAGAATGGGGATCATTGGACAGCGGTCAAAATTGTCCTTGGAGTAAATAAGGACATGTTTCTCGATTATGGAGGTGATAAAGAGTTCGGCGTAAAGGGTTACGTCGATGCAAGCTTTAACACCTATCCGAGTGACTCTGAGTAGCAAACCGGATACGTATAGTGGAGCAACCATTTGGAATAGCTTCAAGTGGAGCGTGGAAGAAACATTTACAATATGACATAGAGAATTGCGAAGTACATACGGATCTGAATGTTGCAGACCCGTTGACTAAAACCTCTCTCACAAGCAAAACATGATCAAACCTCACAACTCATTGAGTCTTAATCACATGATGATGTGAACTAGTTTACAGACACTAGTAAACTCTTTGGATGTTGGTCACATGGCGATGTGACCTATCAGTGTTAATCACATGACGATGTGAACTAGATTATTGACTCTAGTGCAAGTGGGAGACTGTTGGAAATATGCCCTAGAGGCAATAATAAATTATTTATTATTATATTTCCTTGTTCATGATAATCGTTTATTATCCATGCTATAATTGTATTGATAGGAAACTCAGATACATGTGTGGGTACATAGACAACACCAAGTCCCTAGTAAGCCTCTAGATGACTAGCTCGTTAATCAATAGATGGTTACGGTTTCCGACCATGGACATTGGATGTCATTGATAACGGATCACATCATTAGGAGAATGATGTGATGGACAAGACCCAATCCTAAGCCTAGCACAAAGATCGTAGTTCAGTATGCTAAAGCTTTTCTAATGTCAAGTATCATTTCCTTAGACCATGAGATTGTGCAACTCCGGATACCGTAGGAATGCTTTGGGTGTACCAAACGTCACAACGAATCGGGTGGCTATAAAGGTGCACTACAGGTATCTCCGTAAGTGTCTCATTGGGTTGGCATGAATCGAGATCGATTTGTCACTCCGTAAACGGAGAGGTATCTCTGGCCCACTCGGTAGGACATCATCATAATGTGCACAATGTGACCAAGGGGTTGATCACGGGATGATGTGTTACGGAACGAGTAAAGAGACTTGCCGGTAACGAGATTGAACAAGGTATCGGGATACCGACGATCGAATCTCGGGCAAGTACAATACCGCTAGACAAAGGGAATTGTATACGGGATCGATTGAGTCCTTGACATCGTGGTTCATCCGATGAGATCATCGTGGAACATGTGGGAGCCAACATGGGTATCCAGATCCCGCTGTTGGTTATTGACTGGAGAACGTCTCGGTCATGTCTACATGTCTCCCGAACCCGTAGGGTCTACACACTTAAGGTTCGATGACGCTAGGGTTATAAAGGAAGTTTGTATGTGGTTACCGAATGTTGTTCGGAGTCCCGGATGAGATCCCGGACGTCACGAGGAGTTCCGGAATGGTCCGGAGGTAAAGATTTACACTACAAGAAATATGTTAATACGTGACAGTCCTGGTCCGTCATGGATTAGTGAAAAACTGTCATGGGTGCCTGTCCATGACAGATTTAAAATCCGTCATGTATATCGCGTCATAATTTGACAGCATACCTTACATGACGATCCTTGTCCGTCATGGATGTGCCCCAGGCCCGCCCAGGCCCAATCCATTGTGACAGAACAATCCGTCATGGACTAACACGTAGGATTTTTGATTGATCAATTAGAATGACGTGTCTACCTACGTGGATAGTATTTACCGTCACAAAATTCATCATGGTTGAGCACATTAAACCATTTCTTTTGGCCCAACTTTTAGCATAATCCGTAGCCTAATTCCAATTTTGGTCCAAGAGAAATATTTGTTAAGTGTACAACATTACACAGTTCAACCAATATGCAGCCTGCTCTATGTATCTACATCGTAGCACTTTATAAAATCCTCAAAAAAAGATAACTTGCATTTCATATTGACAAACTATATCGCACATCATGAGTACAATTCATTTTACATCAACAGATCATACAAACTATCGAGGCTATTATTTAAGTTCTTGCTGTCGGCCCTCCTGATGGCAACCATCATGTTTGATTGTGATGAGCAGCACCAAGTACAGCCCACTTCCCAATCTTACCTGCATATTTACAACAATCTTAGATAATTGTAGATATGAACAAATAGTAGAAAAAATATAATTACAACAAATATAAAAATAAATTACATGTTGTCCAAAATTCTTAAATCTTATAGTGCCTACAAATGAGAATAACAATGTATCTACTATAAAATAAGAGTAAACATGAGGTTTCTTAAAAAAATTATTAAAAGAAAAGTGTGTCAAGTGACAAAGTAATACACATGTCACAGAACTAAGTACTATATCATTGAGGTTGTCATTCAGGTTCTTGTCGGACCTCTTGAAGGCACCTACCATTTTGTCGTCATACCTAGAATATTTCACTAACAAACATATGCATGACGTGAAGCCTCTGATCATCGAACCGGGCAGCGTAAACATCAAATGTTCGTATGTCAACAACTTTACAAATGAAACTCAAATATTTATGTTGCAAGTTCATCTCAAAGTGCCGACAATAGTAAACAATGCGTAACATATTTAAGTAGTCTAGACTGATCAAGCAACTTTAAGAAAATGCCAAAGGAGTGCCACGTAACAAATAATCTATTTACATGGTTACAGGAAATAGACTAGCAGCAACCTGTGAGCCCATGTCTCTGTTACATGTGCAACTCTGGCATATACATACAGTTTGACATTTATTTTTTCTTTCTTAATATACATAACAGGTGGGCACGAGGTATAAAACTAGCTAAATCTTAGTAGAGATACTCCAAGCAGAGCCATAGGTATAACAACAGGTGTACATATGCTTAAGCTAGATACATCCTTGATACTAATGAAATCTGTAACTCATACAAGTATATAGCATGCTCAGAAAAATGTATCTTGTTCCTGAGCTTCCAGTGTTAAAACAGCATGGCAGATATTTCAAACTAAAATATTAGGTATTAGCTATAATGTGTTGCCTTTACAGTTTTATATTGCTGCTAACGAAAAAGTTAGGCGATGACAGAAGAGTTCGGAATATGTATTTACCTCCTGTGTTTTGTCACCATGGATCGCCGTTGCAAGGAAACCTCTGTTGTATAGCCAATATCTCAATGAATCAGCTTCTCGTTTTGTCTCCACGAAAACCGATGTTAGAGTCTGTTCAGGCTAGAAAAATCAGAAAGCTAGCATGAGAAAAAGCTTAAAGAATAATAGTAAATAAATCCAATTGTTACAATCAAAGATGGCAGCAAATAATACCATATCGGTGAGTACGACAAGGTGCAATGAACAAAATATGTAATATTTGCTGCAACCAAATGATGGTAGTAACTACATTTCAGGGATCTGACGCTAAACTTGTATGTAATTAGCGCAGGAGCAAGAGTAGGCTAGGAGGACAGATCAACAAAATGATGATATCAGATAGAAAGTTTGCACAAATATATACTAGAGAAGCAGTGTAATAGCAGCCCTAGTTAACAATCTTACTCTTGGTCAATCAATTGAGTGAGATTAATGAATTACTTTTATTCCACAAAAAAGAAAAATCCAAGGAACCAATAGAAGCATCTTATGGGAATTTAATTATTTAATTAGTAGTTGCTTAACTAACTAGCGGATCTCAGAAATTCTACACTGCTAGTGCTCTCATGGTGAGAGAAGAAACAAGAAATAGCAACAAACAGTACAGCCTAGTTTGGCAACACCTTTTTTCCAGAATCATAGTATTCCAAAACCTCAGTATTTCAATAGATGGGCAACAAATACTCCAGTTTCTAAAAAACATAGATTTTCACAGTTTCGATAAAACCGCCGAGGTGTTTGGCAAGTGGCAGTTTTTTTCAGTTTTATTTGGTTTGCACAAATTGTTACGTTGTTGCATGCATACTCAGCTACACTCATGGATCAGCTTGTGCTAATGGCCACCATATGCATGCAGCCTTGCACTGGCATGTTTTCTCCTAGAGTGACAACCCAGCAAGCGTTTCTCAGTTTTTTGATAAGAGGTCGGGACCTCTTCTCTATATACTACAAAAAGATCACAGTTCTAGAGATACCAGTACTCCTTAAAACTACAAAAATACTTTGGCTCCCAAACACAGCCTACTATCTCTCGTTGGCTGTAGCTTACGAGTACGAGGAAACAAAGTGGCCACATTTTCTGTGCCATGTTCAGTCCAAGAGAAAAGGATAGCCCCTGGAGAACTACGCTCGAGCAGAGTAGCAATCACTTAGAAAGAAAAGAAAAACGGAGAGAGAAGGATCAACCTTATTGTTCTCTGCGGAATCGTGGTGGTCGGGGCGGAGGACCTGGCCATCGAGCTCATCCAGCTCGTCGGGCTGGAGCGTGGGGTCCTGGTGGTCGCCTTCCATTGAACTGAAGAGGCGGAGAGGTCCTTCTGATCTGAATCGAAGCAAGAAACTTTGATTGGGGATGGGATAGAAAATGAAGTAATGAAGGAGAGAGGAGACGGTGGGGGGAAGCAGGGAGGGACCTTGTGCAGGGCGTTGATGTCGCCGGAGAGGTCGATCTCGGGCCTCCCGTAGGTCACGGTTGTCGTCCTCTCCTCATCCGGTGCTTGCTGATCCAAATCTTCAGATGGCGAGGTAGCGCTAGGAGAAGGAGGAGGGAGGCCTGTGTCTCAGATCCATGGCCCAGGTCGTTAGCAGCAGAGGGGCACCATAGCGGCTAGGGTTGGCCGCCTCTTCCATCGGGCCGGTGCAACTGCTGTAGCCATGGATCTCGGGCGGAGAAGTGGAGGTGGGAGGTGGAGGCGGAGGACGGGGCCGAGGAGAGGTGAGGCGTGCTGGCGGCGGATGGAGAAAGAGATTGGGGACGGGAGTGTCTTAGGGTTAGATTTTATATAGGGGAAATGTTTAGGGCTTTAGGCGGGCTTTAGTGGGCTTGCGGGTCTGTACTGGATGGTTCATGACGAATTCCGAGACTGTCACTGGAAATCCGTCATGGATTAACAGGTTTCTTGTAGTGTTATGTATGGAAAGTTGTTGTTCGGGTTCCGGAAAAGTTCGGGTTTTTTCGGTATTGTACCGGGAAGCTTCCAGAAGGTTCCGGAGGATTCCGGAGGGGTCCGGAGGTCCGGAAATTGTTCCACCGCGTCCAATACAAAGAGCATGGGCTGTGGGGCGCCCTAGCCATAATGGGCCAAGGGCACCAGCCCCCCAAAGGCCCATGCGCATGGGAGGGAAACCCTAAAGGGGAGGCCTCTACTTGACTTGGGAGGCACCTCCCCCTTGGCCGCCCCCCCTAGATGGGATCTAGGGCTGGCCGCACCCCTTGGGGTGGGAAACCCTAAAGGGGGCGCAGCCCCTTTCCCCCCTATATATACTTGAGGTTTTGGGGCTGCCATACACATGAGTTTTCTCCCTCTATTGGTGCAGCCTCCTCCTCCTCCTCCTCCTCTCCGTGGTGCTTGGCGGCCTGCTGGATTGCCACGCCTCCACCACCACCACGCCATTGTGCTGCTGCTGGATGGAGTCTTCCTCAACCTCTCCCTCTCTCCTTGCTGGATCAAGGCGTGGGAGACGTCACCGGGCTGTACGTGTGTTGAACGCGGAGATGCCGTCCGTTCGGCACTAGGATCTCCGGTGATTTGGATCACGACGAGTACGACTCCTTCAACCCCGTTCTCATGAACGCTTCCGCTTAGCGATCTACAAGGGTATGTAGATGCACTCTCCTTCCCTCGTCGCTAGTTTCTCCATGGATAGATCTTGGTGACACGTAGGAAAATTTTGAATTTCTGCTACGTTCCCCAACAATATTGACAGCATGTCATGTCCTAAATCGAGTCCCCACAAAGAACAAAGAGATAACTTCATTCGAGGAATGGGAGAAGAAAAGGTTAAAACTCTCTTATCTACGAACATGGGGTTGTTTGGCGAAAGTCAATGTTCCAATTCCAAAGAAGCGGAAGCTTGGACCAAAGACTGTGGATTGTGTTTTCCTGGGATATGCTTTTCATAGCATTGGCTATAGATTCTTGGTTATAAAATCTGAGGTACCGACATGCATGTCGGTGCGATCATGGAGTCGAATGATGCGACTTTCTTTGAAGATATCTTTCCCATGAAGGATATGGCTACCTCATCTAATCGGAGATGCCTAGTTCATCGAATCAGAACCGATTACAATTATCGAACTGGCATTTCGATGGAACACTTTGAAAGTCCCGTGGAGGAGAACAATGAAATTCCTCTTGGGAGCAAGAGACAGAGGACTGCAAAGTCCTTTGGTGATGATTTTCTTGTGTATCTCATAGATGACACTTCCAGTTCTATTTCAGAGGCCTATGCATCGAAGATGCCGACCATTGAAGGAAGCGGTTAAATGGCGAGATGGATTCCATCTCGTGAATGAAACTTGGGAGATAACCGATCGTCCTTATGGGTGCAAACCTATAGGATGCAAATGGGTATTCAAGAAGAAGCTTAGGCCGATGGTACTATCGAAAAGTACAAGGCTCGGCTCGTGGCTAAGGGTTATACCCAAAAGGAAGGTGAAGACTTCTTTGATACTTACTCACCGTGGCTCGATTGACCACTATTCGAGTTCTACTTTCACTAGCTGCCTCACATGGTCTTCTCGCTCATCGATGGATGTTAAGACTGCTTTCCTAAATGGAGAGTTGGATGAGGAAATTTATATGGAACAACCAGATGGGTGTGTAATAGATGGTCGAGAAGGAAAGTGTGCAAGTTCTTTGAAGTCTTTGTATGGACTCAAGCAAGCACCCAAACAAATGGCATGCGAAGTTCGAAAGAACTTTAACAGCTGCGAGCTTTGTTGTGAACGAAGTCGACAAATGTGTGTACTATCGCCATGGTGGGGGCGAGGGAGTTATGCTTTGCTTGTATGTTGATGACATACTGATTTTCGAACAAATCTGAATGTTATTAAGGAGGTCAAGGATTTTCTATCTCATTGTTTTGAGATGAAGGATTTAGGAGTGGTGATGTCATTCTAACATCAAGTTGTTGGGAGATGATGATGGTGGGATTACATTGCTTCAATCTCACCATGTGGAAAAGATCTTGAGTCGCTTTGGCTATAGTGACTGCAAGCCCTCTCCAACACCATATGATGCTAGCGTCTTTGCTTCAAAAGAATCAAGAATTGCTAGAGATCAATTGAAGTATTCTCGATTATTGGCTCGCTTATGTACTTAGCCGATGCTACAAGACTCGACATCTCTTTTGCTTGTTAGCAAACCGAGTCGGTTTGTCTCAAAACCAGAGATGTGCATTGAAAGCTCTAGAGAGAGTTTTATGTTATTTGAAAGGCATCAAATTATGGAATTCACTACACCGGCACCCAAAGGTGCTTG
Source organism: Aegilops longissima (assembly GCA_021605205.1). Classification (NCBI taxonomy): domain Eukaryota; kingdom Viridiplantae; phylum Streptophyta; class Magnoliopsida; order Poales; family Poaceae; genus Aegilops; species Aegilops longissima. The sequence goes on along the minus strand of CM038680.1, from coordinate 200,328,164 downwards.
AAGGGTATAGTGACTCAAATCTGGATCTCGATCTTGATGAGATAAAGGCCACGAGCGGATATGTATTCACTCATGGAGGTGGCGCTGTTTCTTGAAGTCTTGCAAGCGACCATCTTAACGAGGTCAACAATGGAAGCGAACTCATAGCACTAGATACATTACTGATTGAAGCAGATTGGCTTCACTGCTCTTGAATGACTTGCGGTTGTTGAGAAACCTGTACGGGTGTCCTTATGAACTGCGACAATCAAACTGTGATCACGAAAGTGAGCAACTCAAAGGATAACATGAGATCATCAAGACACGTTCAGAGAAGGTTAAAGTCATCGGAAAATGAAAAACTCCGAATTATTGCGTTGGATTATATCCAAACGTCTAAAAATCTGGCAGATCCTTTTACCTAAGGGTCTATCGCGAATGTGATAGATAATGCATCGAGGGAGATGGGTATGAGACCCACAATATGAGTTGTTCATAGTGGTAACCTATTCTTTGTGATCGGAGATCCCGTGAATTAGATGTGGAAGACAAGTTGTTGGTCAACTGAGAGGAGAGTATCCCTACTATTCACAAAACCACTCCATGAAGATGCAATACTCTCTTAATCTGCATGGCAGTTTGATGTATATCTTAATGTGTTCTAAGTGGCTTATTTAAGCAGAGATGTTATCCTGCAGAACATCTTTTGAAGAACACACCTATATGAGTCTGATTGTCAAACGTCGCAATCTATGAGAGTAGGGTTCTCTCTAGTAAACTCATGAAAGGTCACGGAGTATGACGCATAAGCTCCACCCGTGGGGAAGACCCACGGTAGCCACGTATCGGTCAAGGCTTTATGTGAAGCTAGATTCGCAGAAAACTTGCACTTCAAGGCCCATCCACTGCTCAAGTTGCTTACTAGTGTAGCATAGAGATCTAGGTGGAAGTTCAACTTAACAGTCTCCACTGCATACCGGTATATAAAACAGTGTTTTGGAACCAAAGGCAAATTTTGTGTGCCTCGGGATCTGGTGGGGATTGCTGAATTTAGTCTATATTAGGGCAGCCCAATAAATATTTCAGAAATTCCTAATAAATCCTAGAGGCCCACTTAGCCCATTTGTGCAAGGCAAGGGATACTACTAAAGTTTAATCCCACATTGCTAGTTGAGTGGGAATTGGACCTCCTTATAAGGGAGGTTCTTTCCCCACTTGTATGAGCATGAGAACAAGAGGGACATCCACGCGCGCTCCTCCTCCGCCGCCCGCCTCGCCACGCCGCGCCGCGCCGCGCCGCGGGAATGAGCCGAGTCGATGTCTAATTTTTTGCCACGCACTACGGGTATACGAAAGGGCACGCGGAAGCTGAAACGTTTTGCTGTAGTGAAGATTGAATACGAACGGCGCACCTCTTCTCTTGCGCCTATAAAAGTAGGCCTCCGAGACCGCACCTTTTGAGTCCTGTACGGGAGAAGGGTGATAAAGTTTTTGGGGAGCGCTCAGCGCGACTACTGGCTGCTTCATCACGGACGATCCGGTCGCCGACGACTACTTCCCCGACGACGACTTCTTCCCCGACGTCCATGACCTCCTCGACGACATGGCAGGCGAGGACACCGATCCCAAGTCCAGCGCTTCTCCTGCTGCTGTGTCGTACGTGTTCTTCTCCTTTCTGTTAGAAGTCCTCCTACAATTCTTCGCTCTAGTTTCTGCCCTACGTATGTTAGGTTCTGTTTCGTATAAGCAACTTCATCTAATGTCTGTTCTAGATGTGTTTACCTCAAGTTCATATATGCAGACGATGTTTACCTTCTCTCCGTCAGATTGCATGACTTGCTTTATATTTGCTATTTTAATCGTGCTTTATCTAGTATTTTTGTTAATAAAATCATTTGATAAATTGCTCATATTTCCAACAGACGGCGCAACCAGGGAACGACAGTACGGACACACTGGCCAAGTATTGCATCCTGATGTACGTACGTACTTACAATGTTGCATTATCTGCCCATCTGAAGTAGGGTGACCAGAAGAGTGCAAAGTATGATACTAAGCTATGCACCGGCGAGCAATTCAAAGAAGCTAATGTTAGTTTGGATGAGATGATGCAAAAGGGATTGTTTAACGTATATAACTTTGACGGAGGGGCTCATGAAGACACAGAAAAGGCATACACACTCCAGCTGGACTGCAGGAGGAAAGGGAGGGGAGCTACAGGCATATAGCTTCTATGTTAAACTTAAAACAGTGGAGCCAAGGCATGGAGATGTGCTTTGTATTGTAGAGGCACACGTTCATGTGGCCGACCCTGCTAGGGAATAACGGAAACACCACGCTCGATGAATTCGACGCGGATGAGATTGACCTGCTAGAGCTGTACTGCTCTGTCTGGCCAATAGCAAAGGTACCGTTTACCTTCTCTCCTTAGGTTCAATCATTCCAGGCTTCTATCCCTTCTCAATATTTTTTGCTGTAGGACAATATGTTCGTGGAATTATTATTGCCACGGGTTCAGTCCTAAGGCATGGATTATCTATCTGAACATATGGCTTCAATCAGGAATCAATTGCTAATAAAGTAAACAGGTAAATATTGTCAGTTCAAATAACTAATGACTATGCGCATTGCACCGACAATCGGTGTCCTTTTTGCGAGGGGATTATTATTGCCACGGCTTCCATTCCAAGACAAAGTACAACCGACAATACATGTTGGTCAGTTGATCAATTGGTGCTGTTACCTGACCTTTCTTTATAATTGCATCAGTTTACCTTGGATTTCCATCCATCTTATTAAAACTGCTATATATTTGTTGTTCAGTTGAGATTTTACGCAAATTTCTTTATAAGGTATGCTTTGTAAGAGTTTCTTATTTTGTATAGGTTGTGGATCAGAAATTAATTAATCTATTAATTTCCACCTTCATTTAGTGAAATACATTAATTAATAATTTACTTGTACAAGAAAAATAATTTTTAATGTGGTCTTCATGCCTCGATGTTTCCATGTGTCTATTTTTTAACATGACCAAGAGACACGAAAAAGGAGAAATGGCAACACATATGTGTCAGGAGTGTGCGAGAATTTGTTTCCCCCGTTGCAACGCACGGGCATCTTTGCTAGTCTTTCCCTAATATCTCTCCCTAATCTATCCCTAATAATAAAGCACGGATTGACTCCGTGGGTTCACCGTTACAATACGCTTTCGTCCAGTCGTAATACGCTTTTACGATTTGTATAGACAAAATCGTTATAAACGAGGTGGTACTAATAGCATATTCGTCCGACCTGATTCGTTTTTCATATCGCTGGAGTTTGCAAGCATGGATTGAGTCTCCGGGCGTGGCGTTTTACACAAAGGTCCCTCTGGTTTTATGAATTAAACCCGTCGTCCCTGTTTTATCTAAAAAAAGCGTTTAGTATTCAACCCGCAGCCACGTCCTATGGAAACAACAACATAGTTTCTGCCCGTACAGAGCCGTCGAAGAGGAGGAGCAGGGTTTCGGCGGCAGCCATAGACGCGGGCGTGACGGAGGGGACGGGATCTGGCGACGGCGCTCCGGATCTGATCTTGGAGGCGGAGGCCCAGGCGCTGCAGGTGCTCGATGCAGAACGGCGGGGGTGGCTGGAACGGCGGCGGCGGCGGCGGCTGGAGCTTGCGAACGACAGCGTCGGCTGGAGCTTGCGAACGACGGCGGCGGCTGGAGCTGTGGATTGCCATCCCTGGGAGGTGAGCGTGTCGCCGGCCGCGGCTTCACTGGGGGAGCGCAGCTGCGTAGTCCGTCGCTCGCCCCGCTGCTTCGTCGGGAGGAGCACCGGCTACGTCCCTTGCCATCCCCGCGGTCGCCGCTGCTGCTCCAAACGTTGGTGATGGAGAATCGCTCCTTGGTTTTCGTTGCTGCCAGATCCCCAATCTCTACCTTGATCTTGCCATCACCAGCCCGGCAAGGGCTTCAATATCCTCAGGTATCCACTATCGAAAAAGGAAGAAGCTCTAGCCCGTGTGGTTGATGGCGTCTCTTGCCTTATTTGCTTAGCGTATTTACGTTTCATCAGGATGCAAGTTGCTGCTTGAGGAGTGTTACAATTTGTGAAATACTGATTTTCTCTTTGCCCCAACGACATTGCTTCGGTACACTCAAAACGCCAATTGCCAGAAGTAATATGTTCTTCCTTTTCCCCAAAGAAGATTTATACAATCTGATGATCTATATCTATACATTGGACAGATAAACAATACAAAGGGAACTCAATCTGATATATTTTTGTTCAGGTCCAGATATAGAAACCATAGATTGGTAAATGCATCTAAAATTCTAAACAAAAATATGCTTAATGTGAGAGGAAAGCAAGATTTTCGCTACAGTATTGATGGTTAATGATAGAAGCATATCAAGTATAACAGTGAAATTGCACTACTGTTTTTTCATTGTGTTGTTCTTCAGTTAAAGGTTAATATGTCCAAACTTCATTTTCTCTTTTTGTAGAATCTCTTGCCTAACAACTTATTTTCTAGGACTGTTAGTCTTTAACAAATTTGCATCTTGATGTGGCTAAACGGTGAAGCAATTCCACTTAAACATAAGTGCATATGTAGCTCTTTTATTCCTACTAAAATTAGTCCGCTCATTAAATTTAAATGTAATATCAATTCACTCTGAAGAGGCCTATCCTCTTTCACGAAATACATATTCCGTTGACCTGTCAAACAATCCTAAGGATCCCTTTAAATTGGTTCTAAATGTTTATGCAGCATTAGTTTTATAAGGTACCAGAAAACATGTGGAGATGATACTTAGTTCCGTTGTGAAAACAATAGCTGAACTCTCTAGGTTTTGTTAGATCAACTGGCTACTTTGACGGATTCTTGCGTGGCTGTGACGGGCAGGTACCTTGCCCTCTCCCTCATCCTTCTGAACACTCCCCACCCAATTTTTTTTCCTTATTTGCACATCTGTTATAACAACAATGTGACATTATGGTATGATATTTGTAATCATCCTCTTATATGGCACCTTCAGTTCCAAAGAAAATAGATGTATTTGACTCTTTTTTTGTTTACATTCATCGTGCAGACAATGATTAGAGGAAATCAGTAGTGCTAGCATGAGTTGTTGACTTACTTGGGCTTGGTACAACACTGTCGTATACTTAGAGACACTATGCGTTGCTAGATTTAGTATGATGTGATGGCGGCTGTGAATCTGGCAGTGAAGGAGGTCACAATGGAGCGGCTCCCTCTCCATCATGGTTTGTACCACTCGATACCATGCAATTAATTAACATTCAATTTTCTAGCACTTGATACATCATGGTCTTCTTGTCTTTTGTTGTTTGGTTGGTGTAGAATCCATCAGCTCTTACCAGGAGGCTTTAGCTTCGAACCTGACTCTTTTGGTAGTTTGATTGTTGCACACGTGGAATTGATTGCAAGTACTTCTTCTACAGATCACAACATCTATGGTGTCTCATTCTCAAGTTCAAAATTTCTGCATCATTTGAATTTGTATACAACAAGATACAGAAGCAGTAGGTCTCTAGCCGACACAAAAAGGCAGACTTGATCTATTTCAGTTCGTTAATACATCTATTACAACTTTTTTTTGATAAAACATCTATTACAACTTACTACATCAAGGACCGATGTACTTCTGACATTATTTCTTAATATGTTCAAATTACAAGAACATTGATGGAACATATTCTTTTATACTCTCCTTGCTTGATGTATTGCATTTGACTGAGATGATCTGCTTGATGCAGTTTTGAAGCCAACCAAGGAAGTTGCAGTTATACAGAGCATGAGTGCTTCAGACTTTTAAGAGCTCGAGGAGGAGGGGTGTGTGGAGGTTGCCGCCGTCAGTGGCTGCCCCAGCGGTCTCCATTGCCCGCTCCGGCCAGATTCAGTCGGACCTATCCTATCGGTTCTCTCTTCACTCTGCTTCATGTGCATCTGGGCAGAGGACACAATGCCCCGACCTGCCTGGTCGGTCAACACTGCCTCCCAGTCCTCTTCACCAGCCACACTCTTCCTTATGTGGTAATAAATCTCAAGGCATTTTCTATTGTTATATGGAATTATTTACTTACAATTATTTTGTGGCTCCTTGGAGTTGTTTGGTTGCATTCTATGTAAATGACACTCCTACATTTTGTTATGTTCATCTAACAATGGAAAATATTCAGACCTTTGATTCTGTAGAAATGATTTTATTGCTAGAGTACAATATGTGTTTACCAAAGAACATGAAAAGGGCAAGTTTTTCTACATTGGAACTTTCATTAGGTAATTAACTCTTGCAATTTTCTTCTACCAAGCATGGATCTGCCCCTGTAGTAGCTATCCTTAATTTGCAGCTGAGTTTACTTATGGTTATAGGATTTGCAGTAAAAGTGTCGTCATCTATTTGTCTACGTATATACAATGGAAGAAAAATCTGGAGGAAAAATCTTCAAGGCCTGTGGCGATCCACCGATTTGTGTTCTATTGCATTCTCGTTGGCAAGTTCCGTCGAGAGAGTTGATTAAATCGATCTAGCTAGCTCATGTCCACATAGATGAGCTTAAGGACGGCAGGGAAATTAATTAATCAGGGGCATCCATGCTTGGATTTGGGTCAAATTGGAATGCTTATCTCTAATTTCAAGATTGCCTGCAAGGTACTCAAAATGATTAGAATTTCAAGCTCTTCTTTTTTCTTGCTTACCAGTCTATAGTAGATAATAAATATTGGTGCTCACTTCCTCTGCTATAATTAGATTTTAACAAAAAACTAATAGCTGGTTTCATTGAAGAGATCTTGCATGGTTTGATGTTTACCTATAGTTAGTTTGGTATGTCTTTGAGAAACAGTAGGCATTCTTACTAGATGTATTTAATTTTTGTGTTTTTGATAACATACACAACCATGGCATTTTCTTCTGGAATATTGTTGTTTTCACGATAATAAGTTTGATAAAGTTCATAACCATGGCATCCTTACTATGATGCAGCAATGTGCAGCTAGCTAGGTGTAGCTAATACAATAAGTTTGCTTTTCACTTCAGAATTCAGAGGAACTGAACGTTTATTTTACAGCTCAAACCAATTACTGGTCTATTGCAAAATGATATTGTCTCATGGTACGGTTATCAAAATATAATCTTCACCATGGCCGAAGGTAAAATTCTTTCACGGTATTAGTTTGTTTCATCCACCAAGACAAACAACTGGTGGCATATGGCGATGTGATGGGCTTCTTCAGCTCTTTATTTGGCAGTTCTCTTCTTGAATCCCCTCTCTGTTGTCATGAAATTTCAGCAACACAAATTTGTGACCTTGCCAGGTAATCATGCTGATTGAGAAAGAAATATTACCCAGGACTATGTACTGTACTAATATTCAGAAAAATGTATGTTTGTATCTCTTTGAGGTCCATGTAGCTATTTCTTTGAACGATATTCCGACAATATGTGCAAAAGGATGATGACCATACGGACTAAATGTCTCTTTTGTAGGTTAAAAAATTGGTCTTCTGTGGGTTACAAACCAAAGCTTGCTTGCGTACACTCTGCTGCTCCAGTTAAAGATGGAAAACTATAATCTAATGTGATGAGTAACCATCAGTTGCTGAATCCATTCTCTTGTGAATACTACTGTATCTCTCTCATCTCTTCTATTGAGTGAGCGTCTGCGATGGGAACAAAGAGCACAAGAGGTGTACAAATGAGCTAATGTAGAGCGGTTGACGATCAGATGATTTCCGGTCCATGCTAGCTATTTATCATTTTGAAGCTATTCCTTCAGGACACATGATTACACTACATTACAAGTTGAAAAATGTGCAAAGTTGAAGCTGGTACTAAATCGGATTGCTCTTTTTGATCTGCAAACAAATTTCAGTCATAATATGTGCCATTCAAGTAGAACCACAAACTAGGTAGTACTCCCTCCGTTCCTAAATAATTGTCTTTCTAGAGATTTCAACAAGTGACTACATACGGAGCAAAATAAATGAATCTACACTCTAAAACATGTCTACATACATCCGTATGTTGTAGTTCATTTGAGATGGCTAGAAAGACAATTATTTGGGAACAGAGGAAGTACAAGATTTGTTTCTCTTGTTGCAACGCACGGGCCCTTTTGCTAGTAATAATAAAGCACGGATTGACTCCGTGGGTTCATCGTTACAATACGCTTCTTCCCGTGATATTACGCTTTCAGTTTGAAATTAAAACATATTCGAGGTGGTACTAAATTTTCATTAGTTTCGTACGTGTAAGAAAATTTCGTCCGTCGTAGAATCAATCGATAGGACGCTATTTCGTCCGTCGTAGAATCTATCGATAGCTGCGCTATTAGGCCTTATGGGCCGGCAGCCACGTCCTGGTTTGGCAAGGGAAAAAAGTAGCCAGCTTATAGCAAAATAAAATTCCAATAAAAGGCAGAGTCGAACCCTGCTGGCTCAACCATAACTTCGAGACACAAACCATCTGATCTATCCAATATTCATGTACACAGATACTCCCTCTGTTCCGTATTATTTATCGCTGGGGAATTTCTCCGACCAGGTGAAAACGGGGAAAAGTACCAAACTACCCTCAATTTGAAATTCTTGTCATTGGGATCGTCGTCTTCCTCCGCCCTCCGCCGCCTCAGCTCCCTCGCCTCCGCCACAGCTCCGGCTTCCTTCCCCCGCCGCAAGCAGACCTCACCAGCCCCAAAGACTGTCGCCAACTTTGCATCCGCTCCAATTGAGAGCAGAGGTCGGCATTGCCACGCCATCCGCCACACTCGGCATCCTTCTTGAATTGATCCACACCTCCGATCCTCTGCTGATCCTCCGCTCCTCTCAAATTGATCCACAACTTTGATCTGTCTTTGCTCATTGCTTGATTTTTGTTCGATCCTCTGCTGTTAGCCTTGAGCCAAGTCCGCCGCCCGCTCCTCTCGGCACATGGTGCTCGTCACTTGCCGCCGGTAGTATCCCTTTCACTGGTGGAGACCTAAAATTTTGTGTGAAAATCCCACATGATTGGAGTGATTTTGAACTGAAGTTTTCACGTCCTCATGAGTACAAAAGAGAATAAGCTGCTGAGTTCTGCTGCTCGTTACCTTGGTTTGGAGTGGTTGGAGGAACAGATGCTTGGTACTCCACTTGAGTGATCTGCTGATTGGAGTGGTCTGCTGATTGGAGTACTTGGTTCTTTAGCTTTATCCTCTGTTGTTCCTCTCGCTTTGGTTCATCAAGTAAATTGTGGTCGATTCAAGATCACACTCGAGAAAACTGTTACTCTGAATGTTCCGAGCATAAAATTGATCACACGAACAACAACAACAGCAAGATCAATTGTGTGAACTGCAACAACAGCATGATCAATTGACAAATCAAGAGTAGGTGAGTTGCTCCATTTTCAATAATGATATTGCTGTCACCGTAACTCGCTTTCTATTTAACTTGATTTATCGTTAACTTGACATATATGGTCAGTTTAAAATGTTCACAACAAGCAATATATGGTCAGCATGAAAATGGTTGATTTACTCCATTTTAAAACAACTGACACAGTTGCACATTTTAAGAAATCAGACTGCATCGTCGAAGAAATCAACACTTGTCATCTGTTGGCAATCAAGAAATCGACACCCAACGGTTGATTGGCGCCAAACTGGAAAACTACTGCAACCAAAACAGTATTGCACTTCATTTTAAGCTAATCTACCAAGTCAACGAAGATTCATGACAAGATTAACGATGCGAAGCTTCATGTGCTAAAATATGAAGCTTCATCTGCAAAATTACAGAATTTGCAAAAATTTGGAAACTGAATTCTGTAAATACTCTTACCTTTGAAAATATTCAGCTCAGGAGTATTTGTCATCAAAGGTATCATGAGCTTAGCTTGAATATTCAGCTCATAAAATAACCTTAAACGAACTACAGTGAGATGTAAAGAGCCACCACAACCCACAATTGAATTTTACTTAGAAAGAATTGTGTCTCGGAGAGCATGGCATTATACCTGAACTGTATAGATAGCCACTTGGAAAATAAAACGACCCCAAAACTGAGAAACAGGATCCCACATGGAGTAATCTACAGTAATTTACACAAAATAAGGTTCAATTCCTCCTCTATACAAATCCTTAGCAAGGACTACCCTATTGGGAACTAAACTACCAACTAAATCAATCACAGAACTAAACCATGGAGTAGAAGCTAATCCTACTCAGATTGCTTCAAACCAAATGTTTCTAAAACAAATGTTCAGAGTACTTGCATGTTCCTCCAACAGTAGGAATTATTCCTAACAGAGCACTACTCATCCTCTCACAAGAGCAACTCAAGATGAGCACTACTCCAAAACACCTGACAGTTTGAAGAGAAACCAAAGCTCATGTAGGAGCAGAGCAAGAAAAGCACAACCAAAGCCTCACACAAACACAAGATGAAAGATCTCCTATGAGCATCAGCTTCTCCTACTCCAAGGAGTAGAAGGCTAGAACCACCAAGGGAACAACCACAATGAAAAGAACAAAGTAACGTCACCCAGTAATCTGCACTATACAACTTTGATAGAGGCAAAGGTGTCCCGATGTTTCGATGAGATGGTGGCTATCGTTTCTGTGGGAGTCGACCTTGACGATCCGACTACGAACGTGCGAGACGTCGCGCCTTAGCAATCGCTAAATCAACTTCCGAGGGTTATTGACCACGCCGGAGCACGATCAACCTGACCACGAGGGCCTGTTTCCTGCGAGCAAACGAAGAACAAGCAAGAAACTGAGATTGCAATCTGGATATTGCGAATATAAGATGAAAGCTTTATTGATCAAGGTGGGGTTCTGGCGCCTTTGTGCAGTCGTTGAACACAAACGGCATGCGCGGTTGCAGCTAAAGCGAACTTTTAATCTAAACAAAACCCAAGGTCTAAACGGTGCCCTAAGGGCTGTATATATGGAGGAAGAGGGGGAATTTCGTGGTCCTTGGTGGAGGGTCCAAATCAACCCTAACTCTTGTTTCCCCACACATACGGACTCTAAAACAGCCTATACTTAAGTATTTCGAAATTACATGGGCCTGGCCCAATAATAAGGTGACGAGCACCTAGAATAGCCTATGGACGAATATTATGAAGTGGCATCTTGTATATTTCGTCCAAGGCCTCATGCACTCATTAGGGTGGCTTCAAAGTCCTGGAATCATCACTTGTAACTCCGTTCTTGTTCTCCTTGCGCATGCCAACATCTCCATGCTTGAACTTGCTCCAAGGTTCCTCTTCCTTGTCCATGGTAGGCCCTTCATTTGTAAGCAAAACAAATGTATCCAATTTAGGCAGCATCATATTCTCATGAACATTGGAATCGTTACCAAGAAACGAAAGTACGATAATTCAATTGGCGTCTTGAGCTCTAGTAATTGGTCCAAGATGTATAGCAGCAGGGCTGTGGGTGTAACAATGGTATTGATGTCCTCATCATCCTCCCTTCTTGAAATGAAGTCGTCCTCGACGGAGCTCATCTTCCTCACCCAAATAAGGCTTCAAATCTGCAATGTTAAAAGTGGGACTAACCCCAAAATCTGCAGCAGCTCAAGTTTATATGCATTATCATTTATTTTCTCTAACACCTTAAATGGACCATCAAGACGTGGCATTAGCTTTGATTTGCAAAGTAGGAAACCTATCCTTACGCAAATGTAACCAAACAAGATCTCCAGTGCAAAGACAACATGTTTTCTACCCTTATCTCCAACAAGTTTATATTTAGCATTCATACGCTCAATGTTTTCCTTAGTTATCTCATGCATTTTAAAATCAATTCAACACGTTCTTTAGCATCAAAATTAACCTTCTCCGAAGATGGAAGAGGCAACAAATCAATAGGTGCACGAGGTAGGAAGCCATACACAATTTCAAAAGGGCACATCTTAGTAGTAGAATGCAATGAACAATTATAAGCAAATTCAATATGAGGCAAGCATTCTTCCCACATTTTCTTATTATTCTTCAAAACAGCCCTAAGCATAGTAGACAATGTTCTATTGACTACTTCAGTTTGTCCATCAGTTTGGGGGTGACAAGTAGTACTAAAAGCAGTTTAGTCCCCAACTTAGCCCATAAACATCTCCAAAAGTGGCTAAGAAATTTAGTATCACGATCTGAAACAATAGTATTTGGCACACCATGCAAGCGAATAATTTCACGAAAGAACAAATCAGCAACATTAACAAGATCATCGCTTTTATGACATGGTATAAAGTGTGCCATTTTCGAGAATCTATCCACGACAACAAATATGCTATCCCTCCTTCTTTGTTCGAGGTAAACCTAAAACAAAGTCCATAGATATATCCTCCCAAGGAACACTAGGCACGAGCAAAGGCATATATAAACCATGAGGATTGAGTCGTGACTTAGCTTTTTGACATGTAGTGCAGCGAGCTACAAAGCGCTCAACATCCGCCTCATCTTTGGCCAAAAGAAATGTGTAGCAAGTATATCCTCCGTCTTCTTCACGCCAAAGTGTCCCATTAATCCTCCTCCATGCGCCTCCTGCAACAACAAAAGACGAACAGAGCTAGCAGGAATGCATAGCTTGTTAGCACGGAACACAAAACCATCATTAATAACGAACTTGTTCCATGTTCTTCCCTCTTTACAATTCTGCATTACATCTTTAAAATCAGCATCATGCACATATTGATCTTTGATGGTCTCCAAACCAAATATTTTGAAGTCAAGTTGTGAAAGCATAGTATATCGACGAGACAAAGCATCAGCAATAACATTTTCTTTACCCTTCTTGTGTTTAATGACATAAGGGAAAGTCTCAATGAATTCAACCCATTTAGCATGTCTACGATTCAGTTTAGCTTGACTTTTAATATGTTTCAAAGATTCATGATCAGAATGTATAACAAATTCTTTGGGCCATAAATAATGTTGCCATGTCTCTAAAGTCCGAACAAGAGCATATAATTCTTTGTCATAAGTAGAATAGTTCAGACTAGGCCCACTCAATTTTTCGAAAAGTATGCAACAGGTTTGCCATCTTGTAATAACACACCTCCTAATCCAATTCCACTAGCATCACATTCAAGCTCAAAAGTCTTATTAAAGTCGGAAGTTGGAGTAAAGGAGCATGTGTCAACTTATCTTTCAATACCGTGAAGGCTTCTTCCATGCGGTACCCCAAACAAAAGGCACATCCTTCTTTGTAAGCTCATTGAGAGGTGCAGCAATGGTGCTAAAGTCTCTCACAAACGCCTATAGAAACCAGCGAGTCCAAGAAAACTCCTCACTTGTGTGACCGTTTTGGGCTGCGGCCAACTCTCAATAGCTTCAATCTTGGCTTTATCAACTTCAATTCCTGTGGAGTAACAACATAGCCAAGAAAAGATACTCGGTCGGTGCAAAAGGTGCACTTCCCAAGGTTACCAAACAAGCGTGCATCACGTAGAGCATTAAAAACAACACGTAAATGTTCCAAATGTTCTTCCAAAGATTTGCTATAAATCAGTATATCATCAAAGTAAACTACCACAAATCGTCCAATGAAAGCACGTAAAACTTCGTTCATTAATCTCATGAAAGTACTAGGTGCATTAGTTAACCCAAAAGGCATGACTAACCACTCATATAATCCAAACTTAGTTTTAAATGCTGTTTTCCATTCATCTCCCAATTTCATACGAATTTGATGGTATCCACTACATAAATCAACTTTGGAGAATATTGTAGAGCCACTCAATTCATCAAGCATATCATCTAGCCTAGGAATAGGATGGCGATAACGAATAGTAATATTATTAATGCCTCTACAATCAACACACATACGCCGACGTACCATCCTTTTAGGCACTAGTATAATAGGAACAGCACAAGGACTAAGAGATTCGCGTATATAACCTTTGTCGAGCAGTTCTGTACTTGACGATAATCTCCTTCGTCTCCTCTGGATTGGTACGGTATGGTGCATGGTTGGGTAGCGATGCACGGGAATTAAGTCAATTTGATGCTCAATCCCTCGAATAGGTGGTAATCCGGTGGCACGTCTTGTGGGAAGACGTCGGCGAACTCCCGCAAAATGTTAGTGACAGCAGGGGCAAAGAGGAAAACACGTCCTCGAATGAAAATAATGCCTCTTTGCACACAAAAGCATAGCAAACAGATTTGCTATAATCTAGCTCATCAATATCAGATTTGGTGGCAAATAAACATGCACTTTTCAGTTTAATTTCAGAAGCAACATTAGATGGTTTATTATTAGGCTTCATTTGTTGCTCAAATTCTTTTGCCACAATCTGATTTTCACTCTTATTTTTCTCCTGTTTTGCTTTATTAGCTCTATTAATATCATCTTTCAAAATGGAATCAGGAGTCATAGGAAGCAAAGTAATATTTTTATCCTTGTGAATAAGAGTATACTGATTGTTTCTACCATGGTGTACAGAATTTTTATCAAATTGCCATGGTCTACCAAGTAATAAGGAACATGCTTGCATAGGTACCACATCACAATCAACATAATCAGCATATGTAGAGATACTAAAATGCACACGAACAGATCGTGTTACCTTAACCTTGCCGCTGTTGTTGAACCATTGGATGTAGTAAGGATGTGGATGTGGTCTTGTGGTGAGAGAAAGCTTCTCCACCATATCCATGCTAGCCAAGTTGTTGCAGCTCCCTCCATCTATGATGGCGCTGAATAGAACGTTCCTTCACAACTCCTTTGTATGGAACAAGTTATGCCTCTGATTTTGCTCAGCTTGTGTAACCTGCACACTCAAAACACGTTGAGCAACTAAACATTCATACCTGTCGGCATCTTCAGCAGCCATGTATTGCGTCTCAAGATCAGAATCATCTCCACCGTGTTCTTCATGTGTAATAAGAGCCAAAGTCTCTTCATCATAGTCACTAGCGACTCATACCCACCATCCTCGTGAGCAATCATCACACGCTGAGATTGGCATTCTCTCAAAAATGTCCTCTTCCCTTACAACGACGACAAATAATATCACTTGTGTGCCTGTTGACGCCATGGAAGAAGAAGAGCTCTGTAGGCCCAGCAGTGTACTCTTGGCGAGATAGTGGTGGTTGTGCCTGCTTTCTTGTATCACGGTTGGAGGTGGCAGCCGGCGGAGGTGCGGTGTAGTAGAACGTGTGGAAGTAGATGATGCACGTGGTGTCCATGAGGAAGGTCGACCTGCAGAAAAGTTAGTTCGGCGCCAGCGCTGCCGATCCTGCACTTCACGTTCAGCTTTACAAGCAAGATGGAATAATCGAGTGATATTATTATAATCCTTATAGTCTAGAATGGTCTGAATCTCTATTTAATCCACCCGAAAACGTGCAAGCATAGCTTCATTCTCCTCAACAATACCACATCTAATCAAGCCAGTTTGTAATTCCGATAATATTCTTCTACCGAATTTTTCCTTGCCTTAAGCGCTGCAATTTTGAAGTAATTCACGCTGATAATATGGTGGAACCCAACGAGTACGCATAGCAGTTTTCAAAGCAGCCCAAGTAGCTGGAACAGGATATAATCTACAATGTTCAGACCACCAAACACATGCAAAGCTAGTGAAAGCACAAACAGCAGCAGAACACGTCTCTCCTCGGATATTGTAAACATGTAAATCGTTGTTCAGTTTCTAATTCCCAAGTAAGATATATATCAGAACATATCTACCCTCAAATGGTGGAATATTCAATTTCAGTTTAGGGAGATGGTCATGATCTCGTACTGAAGGGGAGCCCAACATTGCCATTATTTGCATGTGGACGACCTGGTGGTTGTGGTGCTGGTGGTTGCACGTAGTTCGATGTTGATCAACCTCATCCTCGTAAGCTCTCACATAATCATCCTCCCCGCCGCAGCAGCAGGAGCCACGAAGTATCAACAAGCAGCACCAGCAGCTTGGCGGTGAAGAGGGACACGGAAGCTCGGCGGAGGGCTGTTTCGCGATGTGGAGGTAGTCCGTGTTGTTGTAGTAGAGGTGCGTTAGGTGCAGCCGGTGGTGGTGGTGGTAGACGCGCGAGCAATTCATTAAACTTGTTGTCGAGCTTTGTTTCGAACGCCTTCTCAATGCCATCTATCTTCTCCATGGCCTCTTCAAATCTATTTAGCACATCGTCCACCTGCCCACTCATCATTTGTTGAAACTTATCATGTAGCGCTTTGTTTGTCATGTTCTCCCAGTCAGTCTCGTCGGCCATCTAAACTACGGAAAACTGTAAAATCTCACCGAGCAACCTGAAAATCTGATACCACTTGATAGAGGCAAAGGTGTCCCGATGTTTCGATGAGATGGTGGCTATCGTTTCTGTGGGAGTCGACCTTGACGATCCGACTACTGAACGTCGAGAGACGTCGCGCCTTAGCAATCGCTAAATCAACTTCCGAGGGTTATTGACCACGCCGAGCACGATCAACGACCACGAGGGCCTGTTTCCTGCGAGCAAGCGAAGAACAAGCAAGAAACTGAGATTGCAATCTGGATATTGCGAATATAAGATGAAAGCTTTATTGATCAAGGTGGGGTTCTGTGGCGCCTTTGTCAGTCGTTGAACACAAACGAAATGCAGCGAAGTTGCAGCTAAGGCGAACTTTTAATCTAAACAAAACCCAAGGTCTAAACGGTGCCCTAAGGGCTGTATATATGGAGGAAGAGGGGAATTTCGTGGTCCTTGGTGGAGGGTCCAAATCAACCCTAACTCTTGTTTCCCCACACATACGGACTCTAAAACAGCCTATACTTAAGTATTTCGAAATTACATGGGCTGGCCCAATAATAAGGTGACGCAGCACCTAGAATAGCCTATGGACGAATATTATGAAGTGGCATCTTGTATATTTCGTCCAAGGCCTCATGCACTCATTAGGGTGGCTTCAAAGTCCTGGAATCATCACTTGTAACTCCGTTCTTGTTCTCCTTGCGCATGCCAACATCTCCATGCTTGAACTTGCTCCAAGGTTCCTCTTCCTTGTCCATGGTAGGCCCTTCATTTGTAAGCAAAACAAATGTATCCAATTTAGGCAGCATCATATTCTCATGAACATTGGAATCGTTACCAAGAAACGAAAGTACCGATAATTCAATTGGCGTCTGCGAGCTCTAGTAATTGGTCCAAGATGTATAGCAAAGAGGGCTGTGGGTGTAACAATGGTATTGATGTCTTCATCAAACTTGCTGCTCCAGTAATTGGAAGGAATACTCCAATAATGGTGTATTGGGAGCAAGAGTACTGAAACTTGCCAACTGGCAATAGTTGTAAAACAATTGAAACTACTCATGCAATAATGGAATTTGCAAATGAGTAGCTGCAAAATTCAGTAAATCTTGATGTACTCCTCACGCAAACAAAATTAATTCAGTAAATACTGATGTACTCCTACCGCAAACAAAATTCAGACACTATAAACTGCATCGATGCGGTACAACTACTATAGTTCATCTATCGAAAGCACATGAACAAAATTCGGACACTATAAACTGCATCGATGAAGTAATTGTTCAGAGTCTTGAATACTTGAATCACGGTGCATCTACTGAAAGCACACGAACATGAACAACAACAATACTCACCATCGTCGCCGGGGAAGCACGCTGCAACTTGCTCCAGGCTTGGTTCGATCCTCCTCTGCTCCAAATTTGTCGTCGGCGAAGCTACATGGTCGGATGTCAGACGTTGAAGCGAGCTCGGAGAGTCGTTGGTAAAGCTCGGAGATCTGCGCTGCTTGAATCGCCAAGTTCAATCCTTGTACCAAGCTCGGAGGCGTTGGTAGATGAGCAACAGCGAGGAGCGAGGAGGGCGACGTACGCAGCTGTTGGCGTTGGAATGGAGGAAGGCGGTTGCGAATCGAGCCGCCGCGCTCGGATCAGCTGCGGAGAATAAAAATGAGATCTTAGCGGCGGCGGCGGCGAAGCCAATGGAAAGGCGGCGACGACGCGAAGCGAAAGCGGAGGCGCGCGACACGGGCTAGGGAGGCGCGCCGACGCGGCGAGCGAGGAGAGCGCCGCGACGCAGACGAGGCAGAGAGCGCCATGCGGCGCAGCTAGGAGAGTGGCGGATGAGTGGCGAAAGAGTGGATGAAAGCGGCGGTGGAAGGGTAGTTTAGGAAACAACAAAAAAAACTGTACGTGACAAACTTTGTACTAGAATGTTGGGGAACGTAGCAGAAATTCAAAATTTTCCTCGTGTCACCAAGATCTATCTATGGAGAAACCAGCAACGAGGGAAGGAGAGTGCATCTACATACCCTTGTAGATCGCTAAGCGAAGCGTTCAAGAGAACGGGGTTGAAGGAGTCGACTCGTCGTGATCCAAATCACCGGAGATCCTAGTGCCGAGCGGACGGCACCTCCGCGTTCAACACACGTACAGCCGGTGGCGTCTCCCATGCCTTGATCCAGCAAGGAGAGAGGAGAGGTTGAGGAAGACTCCATCCAGCAGCAACACAACGGCGTGGTGGTGGTGGAGGAGCGTGGCAATCCCGCAGGCTTCGCCAAGCACCAAGGGAGAGGAGGAGGAGGAGGCAGGGGCTGCACCAAGAGGAGAAGTTCTCATGTCTTGTGGGCAGCCCAAAACCTCAAGTATATATAGGGGAAAGAGGGCTGCGCCCCTTTAGGGTTTCCACCCCAAGGGTGCGGCCAGCCCTAGATGGGACTTGGGGCGGCCAAGAGGGGAGGAGTGCCTCCCAAGTCAAGTGGAGGCCCTCCCCTTAGGGTTTCCCCTTCCCATGCGCATGGGCCTTGGGGGCTGGTGCCCTTGGCCCATTATGGCTAGGGCGCCCCTACAGCCCATGCTACTGTATTGGACGTGGTGGAACAATTTCCGACATCCGGACCCCTCCGAATCCTCCGGAACCTTCCGAAGCTTCCGTACAATACCGAAAAACCCGAACTTTTCCTAACCCGAACAACAACTTTCCATATATAAATCTTTACCTCCGGACCATTCCGAACTCCTCGTGACGTCCAGGATCTCATCCGGACTCCGAACAACATTCGTAACCACATACAAACTTCCTTTATAACCCAAGCGTCATCGAACCTTAAGTGTAGACCCTACGGGTTCGGGAGACATGTAGACATGACCGAGACGTTCTCCGGTCAATAACCAACAGCGGGATCTGGATACCCATGTTGGTTCCCACATGTTCCACGATGATCTCATCGGATGAACCACGATGTCAAGGACTCAATCGATCCCGTATACAATTCCCTTTGTCTAGCGGTATTGTACTTGCCCGAGATTCGATCGTCGGTATCCCGATACCTTGTTCAATCTCGTTACGCAAGTCTCTTTACTCGTTCCGTAACACATCATCCCGTGATCAACCCCTTGGTCACATTGTGCACATTATGATGATGTCCTACCGAGTGGGCCCAGAGATACCTCTCCGTCAACCGGAGTGACAAATCCATCTCGATTCGTACCAACCCAATGACACTTTCGGAGATACCTGTAATGCACCTTTATAGCCACCCGATTCGTTGTGACGTTTGGTACACCCAAAGCATTCCTACGGTATCCGGAGTTGCACAATCTCATGGTCTAAGGAAAAGATACTTGACATTAGAAAAGCTTTAGCATACTGAACTACACGATCTTTGTGCTAGGCTTAGGATTGGGTCTTGTCCATCACATCATTCTCCTAATGATGTGATCCGTTATCAATGACATCCAATGTCCATGGTCAGGAAACCGTAACCATCTATTGATCAACGAGCTAGTCAACTAGAGGCTTACTAGGGACATGGTGTTGTCTATGTATCCACACATGTATTGCTGTTTCCGGTCAATACAATTATAGCATGAATAATAAACGATTATCATGAACAAGGAAATATAATAATAACTAATTTATTATTGCCTCTAGGGCATATTTCCAACATAGAAACCCCCAACGACAAATAAAACGGTACAGAGGGAGTATTTTCTATTCTCTACCAACCGATCGAGCAATGATTCCTCACATTATTAGTCCCACATCGCTTCTTCAAAACAATTTTTATCAATTTGTATACAGTAAAGAGTTGTCCAGAATAAAGATATGAGCAGGACGCCTAAAAATGACCGGAAGTGCGGCGACATGAGGTCAGACGAGGCTGTGGTGGCGCGGTGCAGGGTACAGCCACGGAGGTGGTGGCCATGCGCGTCATGGGGACGGAGGCGAGCGGCTCGGCCATGGTGCCGCGATGAACCAGGAGAGGAGGAGCACTGAGGTGAGGCGAGGAAGAGCGAGGCCGGCGGCGGTGCAACCTCGCCGGGGTGGGGCGGAACCGGCCGGTCTGCCGGGATCGAGGCGTGCAGTGGGCGCCTCCTCGGCGGCGAGGTGGGAGAAAGGAATCGAGGCTGTCCAGGGAATCGATTGATTGCTTATTTTTTAGAGCAGATTGGATTGCTTTTTTTTTTGAGTAACAGAACAAAATTGGATTGCTAAGTTACGTTAAGGTGTGCTGGGCTGGACCTAAGGCCGAATGGGCGGCCGGTTTAGATACTGCGCTAATGTTTCCCTCTCTCTCTCTCTCTCCCCTAATTTTAACATTTTCTCTGTTTATTAAATATAAATAGATAAAGAGTAAAAAGGAGAGAGGATTAGGAATGGGGTTTTGGCAAGGTGCTATTTTTCCTGGACTCGCAAAAATGTGCTTATTCCAAGAAAATTAGAAGTGGGCAATACAAGGTTTAAATTAAAACACATTTGAATTTATTCAAATAGGTTAGAACTAGGACAAGGTTTTAGAAGTGTACAAGTATGTTGAAAAATTTGGTGGACCATGGTAAAGTAATAAAATGGTGATTCGAAAAGTTTGGGGACAAAACTTGAAGTATAAAAAGGCATTTGATTTTTTGAAAAGCTCAAAAAGGAATTTGGAAAAGCAATTGTATAAAATGGAAGGAAAGATCAAATGATTTTCTGAAAAGGTTCATAGTTTTTAATTTGGTGTGAAACATTATAAATGGCATGATGAAATCAAAATGCATAAAATAAAATAAGAAAACGTTATAAAATATGCAAGTTAGTGGAAGGTAGGGAATTTATAGGTTAAAAGATCAAAAATAAAACAAGGGTGGAATTATAGGTAGGTGATGTGTCGTGCTGGCAGGGAGAAGCATGTCTCTCGCACTCTTCTCATGAGGAGGACTCGAAGTCTGGCGTAAAAGCAGGCCATTGTCCTCGGTGCCCCTCCAATAATGTTGGATCCCCGTGTCCTAGCATCTCACCACTCCACTGAGTCAAGGCTGAGTTTAGGTTGCTTGAGCGGACTATGATTTAATTCGTAACCATGTACAGTTCTGTTTGGTTTGATTTCACCATTTTAGGTCATGAAACAAACATGTATTGGATGGATAAAGGCAATGTGCATGATTCATAAACATAGGTCAAGCAGAGTCTGTCAATTCCTTGAGATTACGAACCATGTCTACACAAGTCTAGACTCGAGATAGTCAAAATCTTCATGCACTCAACACTCATTGTACTGAGTTTTTTTTACAACTCACTCATTGTACTGAGTTTTTTAGCAATACTCATCATAATATGTGGTCAATGCATATTTTTGTTACCCCGTTGCAACGCATGGGCCCTTTTGCTAGTATAATATTATTTTTTTAATAATAAAGCACGGATTGACTCCGTGGGTTCACCGTCACAATACGCTTCTTCCCGTGATTTTACGCTTTCAGTTTAAAATTAAAACATATTCGAGGTGGTACTAAATTTTCGTCAGTTTCGTACGTGTAAGAAAATTTGGTCCGTCGTAGAATCAATCGATAGGACGCTATTTCTCCCGTCGTAGAATCTATCGATAGCTGCGCTATTAGGCCTTATGGGCCGGCAGCCACGTCCTGGTTTGGCAAGGGAAAAAAGTAGCCAGCTTATAGCAAAATAAAATTCCAATAAAAGGCAAAGTCGAACCCTGCTGGCTCAACCATAACTTCGAGACACAAACCATCTGATCTATCCAATATTCATGTACACAGATATTTTCTATTCTCTACCAACCGATCGAGCAATGATTCCTCACATTATTAGTCCCACATCGCTTCTTCAAAACAATTTTCATCAATTTGTATACAGTAAAGAGTTGTCCAGAATAGAGATATGAGCAGGACGCCTAAAAAGGACCGGAAGTGCGGCGACATGAGGTCAGACGAGGCTGCGGTGGCGCGGTGCAGGGTACAACCGCGGAGGCGGTGGCCATGCGCGTCATGGGGACGGAGGCGAGCGGCTCGGCCATGGTGCCGCGATGAACCAGGAGAGGAGGAGCACTGAGGTGAGGCGAGGAAGAGCGAGGCCGGCGGCGATGCAACCTCGCCGGGGTGGGGCGGAACCGGCCAGTGCCGGGGATCGGGCGTGCGCGTGGGGCGCCTCCCCTGATGGCGCGAGGTGGGAGAAAGGAATCGAGGCTGTCCAGGGAATCGATTGGATTGCTTTTTTTAGAGCAGATTGGATTGCTTTTTTTTTGAGTAACAGAACAAATTGGATTGCTAAGTTACGTTAAGGTGTGACTGGGCTGGACCTAAGGCCGAATGGGCGGCCAGTTTAGATACTGCGCTGCTGTTTCCCCCTCTCTCTCTCTCCCCTAATTTTAACATTTTCTCTGTTTATTAAATATAAATAGATAAAGAGTAAAAAGGAGAGAGGATTAGGAATGGGGTTTTGGCAAGGTGCTATTTTTCCTGGACTCACAAAAATGTGCTTATTCCAAGAAAATTAGAAGTGGGCAATACAAGGTTTAAATTAAAACACATTTGAATTTATTCAAATAGGTTAGAACTAGGACAAGGTTTTAGAAGTGTACAAGTATGTTGAAAATTTTGGTGGACCATGGTAAAGTAATAAAATGGTGATTCGAAAAGTTTGGGGACAAAACTTGAAGTATAAAAAGGCATTTGATTTTTTGAAAAGCTCAAAAAGGAATTTGGAAAAGCAATTGTATAAAATGGAAGGAAAGATCAAATGATTTTCTGAAAAGGTTCATAGTTTTTAATTTGGTGTGAAATATTATAAATGGCATGATGAAATCAAAATGCATAAAATAAAATAAGAAAACGTTATAAAATATGCAAGTTAGTGGAAGGTAGGGAATTTATAGGTTAAAAGATCAAAATAAAACAAGGGTGGAATTATAGGTAGGTGATGTGTCGTCTGGCAGGGAGAAGCATGTCTCTCTTTTCGTCTCATGAGGAGGACTCGAAGTCTGGCGTAAAAGCAGGCCATTGTCCGGTGCCCCTTCAATAATGTTGGATCCCCGTGTCCTAGCATCTCACCACTCCACTGAGTCAAGGCTGAGTTTAGGTTGCTTGAGCGGACTATGATTTAATTCGTAACCATGTACAGTTCTGTCTGGTTTAATTTCACCATTTTAGGTCATGAAACAAACATGTATTGGATGGATAAAGGCAATGTGCATGATTCATAAACATAGGTCAAGCAGAGTCTATCAATTTCTTGAGATTACAACCATATCTACACAAGTCTAGACTCGAGATAGTCAAAATCTTCATGCACTCAACACTCATTGTACTGAGTTTTTTTATACAACTCACTCATTGTATTGAGGTTTTTAGCAATACTCATCATAATATATGGTCAATGCATATTTTTGTTACTCCGTTGCAACGCATGGGCCCTTTTGCTAGTATAATCTCTCCCTAATAATAAAGCACGGATTGGGTCTCCGGGTTCACCGTTGCGGCGTTTTTACACAAAGGTCCCTGTGCCTTTTGGTATTTAACCCGCACTCCATCACTAATCAGTCACGGAAAAACGATTCGCTGGAAAATATACGTGCACGCATCTGCCTCCTCGGCTCAACCCTGCCTGAGCCCAGGCCGAGCCAAATCCCCCGGCCGCCACACCACTTGCCTCTGCCGCCGACCTCAACCCGCCCGCCGCCGCGGCCGCCTCCTGCCCGGCCCGCGCCGCCACCGCCTACCCGCCTCCCATCTTGGTCCCCGAGCGCCTGACCCGGCCGTCGTTCGTCACCAGCACCTGCGGATCCGGCCGCCCCTCGCCTTTCTCGTCGGCTGCACCTCCCAGCGCCGCCACCCCACCCCTGCCAAGCTCCACCGCTGGAGGATCTCCGCCGCCTGGATCCACATCCCCACGTCCGGAACGGGTCCTCCTCGAGGAGCCGCGCATCCTCTGCCTGCTCCAACGCTGCACACATCCAGGAGCAGATGACCTCAAGATTAGAAACTCCACGTCTGAGTAAATTTCCCTATGATGCTACTCTAAACTAGATGTGCTTGGTTGACCATTAATATGATAATAATTTTTCTACATCTTCCCTGTGTTTGGTGGTCGTGCTAGCAATCGGAAGATGTGTGGATTGGCTGCAGCAGTAGGAGCAGATGGGCGAACGTTATGTGATCCTCCTATGGAGGACAAATACAAGATGTGTGTAGTGCACGACATACCGCCACATCTTCATTGGTGATCCAATTGTTGCTTGTCACCTATGCTCTTCACTCATGGGCGCTGCCAGATAGAAGCTCGTTATACTGAGAAGGAATGTCTTGAGGCATTATTATCAAGGCTAAGGTGTGTGGCATTCTTCCGTTGCAACGCACGGGCCTTTTTCTAGTATATATAATAATAATAATAATCTCTCCCTAATAATAAGGTCTCCGGGTTCACCGTCGCGATGGTTTTACAGAAAAGCCCCTGCGATTTTTGTTATTCAACCCGCAGTTCTAATAATAAGTCGACCCGAACCGGTACAGGCGAGATAAAAGAAACAAAAAACGCAGCCGCCCGCACGACCCTTCTTGTCAATCCCATCTCCACTCCAGCGCGCCGCCACCTCTGTCTCCACCCCGCCGGCGCGCCGCCAGCCCGCCTCCCGTCGCCGCACGTCGCTGCCCCTCCCTCCTCGCGCGCTGCCGGAGTGCCTACCCCTGCCCCAAGTTACCCCAGCAACAGCCGCCACCGCCAGCAGCAGCAGCAGCAGCAGCAGCAGCAGGCGCAGCCGGAGATCCCATCGTGAGGCCGGCGCTGGTCGAGGAAGGCCCGAGTGGCGCCGCCGGCCGAGAAGCCCGCGCCAGATGACGATAGGAGCGAGGGCGTCGCCAGCCCGGACACCCCCGAGGACGACGTGCACGACGAGGCAGTAGCGACGGAGGACGAGGCCAAGGCCAGCGCGCAGGACAAGGTGAGCCACCGGGCCACGAGATCTGCGCCCGCCCGCCTCCTTCCGCCAATTCGGCCCGCTTCGATTTTGATTTCTTTCTGCTCGTTGACGTGTTCATCCTCCCCCTCTGCCTCAGTGGGCGCAGGAGCAGCGCGGCGTGGTTGCGAGCTTGTCCCACGAGAACGCCCATCTCCTAAAGGTTCGTGATGACCTCCGCCTTTTCCTTCTTGAATAGCATCAACCCAACATCCTTATTCCCCTGCCTGCAAGAATGATCCAGTACTGTTTGAAACCTGCTCTGTTCGCCCATTTGTAATTAGCGATAATTAGTAATCTTTGGGTGGGTCACCTCATAAATTTCTTTCACTTTGCCTTGCAAGGACAGGTTCAAAGATTCAGCATTGTTTTCTGCCATACAATTATTCTTGTTCAGTATCACATACAACCTGTTCATTGTCCAAACATCTTGGACATGGTTCGAATCGTGCATTGCAGGCCTTCTTGACAAAGCTGAGGATAGTGAATGGCGGGGATGATGGTGCTGGAGAGCCGCCCCCTATTGGCGTGAAAGCGCACGCTGGACTGTGGGACCTTAGCCATGCCGAGTTCAACGATAGAGTTCGGTTGGGTAAAAATTCGCCTGTACTAATAAGTATTCATAGCAAGATTAATTGAGAAGGGCAGATTGATCAGTGAAGCCTATGAAGGCAGCACTTCTTTGGCCTCCCCCAGTTTTAGCCCACTATGTCAATGGAGGCAACTTGGTGCAGGTTGGCTTTAAATTAATCTTCAATTAAGACAAGGTCCTCTAGAACTGAGCCAAATCGATCTGGGATGTGATAACAAAGTGCTGAAGTAAAGAAGGAGGCTGGGCGGGGGTATGTCATGCTTTGTTTTGTTCTGCTATAAATCTCATGCATGCTCTCTCTTTATATTTATCCATTCTTTCCCTGAAGATGAAGGTCATTCCACCAAAATTGATCCCGTCTATGATGATATCACTTCCCTTTCAAGCCAAAGTTAACATCTGCCTTCTCCATTTGTATTTGTGTATGTTGGTGACAATGGAACCTAGATTCGTTGGTTTAATGTTTTCATTCTACACTCATATTTGTATGAAGGTCTGCTGAATCTGATTAAACGATTGTTTGGATATTTGAGTAGTAGTGTCAACAATAATAACTTTAAATATGCTTTTATTTTCTCAAATCCAAGATATTGTTGATATAGTTTGGAAGTTAAGATCAACTGGGTAGATAAGGGTAGCTAGGTTTCAGAGATTAAAAGTTTTCTATTTCTTCTGCTGTGTTATTTTACTTGAAAAAAATGCATTACATTGATAAGAAACTTTATAGGCTGTGAGACATATATGAACAGGTGCGTTCACAGATCTCCTGCCTTGCTGAAGAAGCTAGAAAAAGTTTATCACAGTTTTTCCACTGAGATAATAAATCTTTATGATAATCGTAAGTTCCTAACTACCCGCTCATACAGGTAATTCATAGAGAGGAGGAGCATGGAGAAGGCTGCTAGAGCCTGATATATTCGTTGTGACTTGGGCCTGACCATTTGGAGAGGTATATGTTGAACTGGTGAGGTACAGATTTCCATCTGTCATCTTTTCGTCAGCATTTTATTTATCTTGTGGTTTCTGCAGTCACAAATTTTTTTGGGTACAATTGAAATATAGGATTATATATATAATACTATGTTATATTACACTAAAGGGGCAAGGGATTCTTTGATATGTAGTTTCTCAACAAGCCTACCGCCTTGAATGTAAAAAGTTATGACCTGGGTATAGAAGATTGTGTACACTCCACTGTATAAATTGTATCTAATTTATTTTTGTTTGATACTTCTTCCCTCGGTAGACCTATAATCCCTGAAGCAACATGAACATGTAAATAACAAGCATTGGTGTTGTGTTCTGCACTGTAGGGTGATAATTTTTGCAGGGTTCTATGGTACAGTGTCAAGTTATACTCTTACACCTATGAGAAACTTTAACCTACTAATAACCGCCTATTTACTCTCCAATGGATCAGCCTATAAATAACTACTAATTTCGCACATAACTGAGGCTCGAAGAAAACTTAGGTCTCAGTTTTCTTGAAGTTCTTAAATTGGCATTATGGAATATGAGTACCTTAATTCTTTGTATTTGTGATACACTAAATGTTTATTATGATGTTCTTTCTGTTGATGCTTTTCCTTGCCATATGGCATTTGAGAGGGGGAAAGAACGTCAAAACTGCTTTTTAGTTGTGCCTAATGAAATATCTAGGTGGATTTTTTTTGTATGGACCTGTCTAAAGTTCCGGAATAAATGTATTGTTTTTTCAGTAGCATTTTCTGGACCTTGTGTTAATTTTGCAGTTTTAGTATAAGTGGGATTTTGGTTTATATATGTACCGATAGCATTATACATGATCATGGAAAGATCCATCGATTTCGCAGTTTCATGCAAACCAATTCACAACCACCGAATCAATCAAAATCAAATTCATGATCAATGTCATACATCCATGTGTCACATCAGAAATTAGAAGAGATGCATATGAATGTATTAGAAGCTAGAATAGGTGCAACAACCAAAACAAACAAGGCGAGGACGCTAGGAACTACACCCAGCTCTCACAGCCACATAGCTAGCACAAGACCTTAAAGCAAAGTGCCACCATGATTCATACATGTTCCGGGAGAAACTAGAATATGAGCTACAAATGTAGTGCATCAGCAACATTGTCTGTTACTCTGCTTCATGTACAGTGCCATTGCACATTCAGTTAGGTACATGCAGGACCTTGCAACATTCAGTCAAGCTAACAGTCGAGCTTTCAGACTCGCGTAATCGGGCCGGCCCATAACCGGGAAACGAGCACGTAAAAATGGCACGAAAAACAAAACCGCACGCGATGGGTTTGATCTCGCGAACTCAAGCTAGGTAGCAGCGACCCCAACCACATGAGCTAGCTGTTGACTACTCAAATTGCAGCGCCCCGGTTAAAGTAGTTTAGCGACAGGTCTGTTTATTTTCTTAAATATTTTCAACAATTCTTGGAAACAAGTGTGGATGATTTTCCTTCAAATATTTGAATACATTTTTAAAATCGTGAATAAATATAAAAAATTCAAACTGTGGACCTTCACTTTATTCACCCGACAAGCTAGCCACCGCACCAACTAAAGCTTTTGTGACATACCTGTGGGGTGAATACAAATGAACTGAAAACCGAAATACATGCATATTTTTTCTACAGTATATATTTTCACGGCAGCCGATCTCAAAGAGTTTATTCATCCCATCATGCCTGGCGTTGTGTCGTGGAATGAAAGGGGGTCTTGAGTAATTGGGTTAGGGAAGTGCGGGTTTTTTTCACCCGATGCAACGCACGGGCGTTTGTGCTAGTGTATATATATATATAAAGCACGGATTGACTCCGTGGGTTCACCGTCACAATACGCTTCTTCCCGTGATTTTACGCTTTCAGTTTAAAATTAAAACATACTAGTAAAAGAGCCCGTGCGTTGCAACGGAAGAGAAAACATAACACACGCTCTTAACCCAACAACCATCACTCAAGATCACAATAGGTCCATCTCCTTTATTTTCACGAGATATCATATTTGTGTTGCCGCTTATCCTCCATTAGGTAGAGCTATACTCCCTCCGTTCCTAAATAATTGTCTTTCTAGAGATTTCAACAAGTGACTACATACGGAGCAAAATGAATGAATCTACACTCTAAAACATGTTTACATACATCCGTATGTTGTAGTCCATTTGAGATGGCTAGAAAGACAATTATTTGGGAACGAAGGGAGTAGCAAATATGCCCATGCGTTGCAATGGGGAAAAACAATTAGACTATGTCAGGATAAGATAAGGACTTTTAAAATGTCATGTCATAAACTACGTCTCATCTTGACCTAGCATTGCGCCATAGAAAGTTGTGTCAATTTTTCTGGGAGCAAGCATTGTAAGAACACAAAAACCCTTTTTTAACCGATGTGTCATGGACTAAATAAAATCATAAAACAACCTCTATGTATCCCCTAAAAAATATTTAAGTGATGGTTCGTCTTTTCGTTATTTACGTATCTGTTTGAATTTTTGCAAACATCTTCTAAAATTTTATGGACATAATTTTCTAATTGTTGAATATGTTTTGAATTTAGGATCACCTTTTAAAAATCATGAATATTTGTTTTGAAATAATATTTTTTTACTATGCAAACAGTTTCTTAATCTTATTTATTTTATGATTTCTCTACCATTTTCTGAGTTCGCGAACATTTTACAATTTCTATACAAAATTCAACTCACAACCTTTTAAAATTTGAAAATTTTCCGTTGAATTTAAAAGATAAAAACATAAACAGAAATAAGAAGAAAGAAAGTAAAAAAAGGAAAAGAAAACAAAATGAAGACATCACACCTGTAACATGTGCGGGAGAAGGACGTATTTATTTTATGATTTCTCTACCATTTTCTGAGTTCGCGAACATTTTACAATTTCTATACAAAATTCAACTCACAACCTTTTAAAATTTGGAATTTTTCTGTTGAATTTAAAAGATAAAAACATAAACAGAAATAAGAAGAAAGAAAGTAAAAAAAAATGGAAAAGAAAACAGAATGGAGACATCACACCTGTAACATAACATGTGCGGGAGAAGGACGACCCCTTGCAGAAAAAAAAAGGAGAAAAGGGGTGAATCCTCGAGAAGGACGACCCCCTTGCAGAAAAAAAAAGTAAAAAGGGGCGAACCGGGGATCGAACCCAGGTCTCCCACATGATGTGTCGAAGCACAGACCAGTGCGGCAGCACTCTTCTGCTTGTGATTTATTAGGGTACCACTTTATAATAATCAAACCCCGCGGCGGCCTTCAAGAAAAAGAACTGAATCGAGGCGACCGACACCGGCGCTGGTCAAGGAGAAGTGGAAACCACCTGAGGAGGGCTGGCTCAAGATCAACTCCGACGGAGCTGTGCATAGAGGAGGTGACAGGGGAGGAGCGGGAGCAGTAATCCGAGACCATGGTGGCGCGTTTCGTGCAGGTTTGTGTCATGTTTATCATGGCATTACAGAACCGGAAGCACTAGAAATACTGGCATGCAAGAGGGGACTGGAATTGGCGAGGGAGATCAATGCAAGTAGAGTCCAAGTGGAGCTCGATTCTCTTGGTGTCGTCCACAGGCTGCAACACCCACACAAGGATCGGGCAAATGCTGGAGCGTGGATACAGGAGATCAAAACCCTGCTTGCTTCGTTCTCTGAGTACAAAGTTACGTGGATTCGTCGTTCGGCTAATGTTGTCGCGCACAAACTAGCTAAAGTTGGCGTAGGTGAGGATTTATGTAAGGTATGGGTGGAGGACACCCCAGACTATGTTCTAGATGTACTCTCGTATGAAATTCCGAATGCTTTTGATTAAATAAAGCGACAACATTTACCTCAAAAAAAAAAGAATCATTTTTTTACTTATAGGTGGCATAGTGGGTAATTTAGGGCAACTTCGAGGATAGTTTTTATGACGTACGGCAGAAACCCAATTCTCTTTATTATTATTATTATTATTATTATATCTATATATATCCATAGGGATTGTCTATTTGTCACCCTGGGTGAGGAATAGTTATTCTTCACCCCCCTCTATTTTACCATCAGTGCACCGTAATTTTACGTTTCGTAAGTTTTGTCTTATTTTCGACATAAAAAGAGACCGTAAGAAAATATATTATCGTCGTAAAAAATATTTTATGTTATGTAAAATTACAAACGTAAAAGTATAGTGTAAAATACACATAAACTGCAAATTTTCTTGTCTTATGACCTATATTTTATTTTCTTATGTCAAATATTACGTTGTGAATGAATAGGAATGTAACTATTTGAATTCCAAACGTAATTTAATTATGAAATGATCGTAAGATTACCTCGGTGAAGAATAAGTTATTCTGCACCCTGGATGATGAATAGCATCACTATATATATATATATATAAAGAGAGAGAGAGAGAGATTCGAGGTGGTACTAAATTTTCGTCAGTTTCGTACGTGTAAAAAAATTTCGTCCGTCGTAGAATCAATCGATAGGACGCTATTTCGTCCATTGTAGAATCTATCTGTAGCTGCGCTATTAGGCCTTATGGGCTGGCAGCCACGTCCTGGTTTGGCAAGGGAATAAAGTAGCCAGCTTATAGCAAAATAAAATTCCAATAAAAGGCAGAGTCGAACCCTGCTGGCTCAACCATAACTTCGAGACACAAACCATCTGATCTATCCAATATTCATGTACACAGATATTTTCTATTCTCTACCAACCGATCGAGCAATGATTCCTCACATTATTAGTCCCACATCGCTTCTTCAAAACAATTTTCATCAATTTATATACAGTAAAGAGTTGTCCAGAATAGAGATATGAGCAGGACGCCTAAAAAGGACCGGGAATTAAAGGAAAGATGAATTTACGAGGAGCGAATTGTGCACGCTCCAAATTAAGGCAGCTTGATTTCAGGAGGTATTAAAGGAACGCTGAATTTCAAGAGTAAAAAAGGAATTGAGGCTGTCTTGGCTATTTAAAATAAAGGAAGGGTCGAATTCAGAAGGGATGTGTACGCTGCAGGAAACGACATGACAGATGACTAATCGGTTACCAGTAGTGATTGTTTACTCGCGTGCACTGCCGCCAGCTAACTGTCATGTAAGAGGACATGGGAGGGTCGTGGCGTGCGGCCGGCTCTCCTCCCACCGGAACAATCCATGGGTGTTGACCGCATCTATTATTATCCAGGTTCGACCATGAAGTTGTGATAATGTTGACATAAGGCAGGAAAGGGATAAGAGGAAAAAGAGAAAAGTCCACATTTCAACCTTGAATTAACCATACGGTTTAATTTACAATCCTGAACTTCGAAATCGATCGAAATACGCCCCAACTAACCTTGAGGTTCACAACTCAACCCTGGTCATGGTTTTGGACTAGTCAACCGGTTTTGACCGCAGTCGTTGCTGACTGGGCACTGCCAACTCAGCATGCAAAAAAACAACCAACTCCCCCTTCCTCCCTCTCTCATTCTTGGTCAGACCCCGAGCACAGAAAGCTGCAGCCGCTGCCCCTGTCACCGCTGCCGCATGTCCAGATCCCGCGCGCTGCACAGCCTGGTCGATCGCCGACGGGTGCCGCCCGTCTTCCGCCTCCTTATTCTCCTCCCCTTCTCCACCCGCCCGGCTGCACACCTCCCCGCTCTCTCCTTCATACGAACCGACGCCGCCGCCGCCCGAGGCTGCTTCCTCCACTGGCGCTACTCGCAGCGCCGCCCGCCTCCAGCTTCTCGCGCGCCATCGCGCCTCCTCTCCTCCTCTGGCCTCCCTATATCCCGAGCCGCCGCCTTGCGCCACGGCTCGACGCTGCTCGATGTTGCCGTCAGACAGCACGCCTCCGGCTGTTCCTCTGAATGCCGGGAAACAACAACCCTGCTAGCTCTGCTTCCCCTTCTTCGAGTAGCACCGCAACCCTGTCTCCTCGCGCAGCCGACCATGGCCGCCACCACGACCACCGCTGCTCCGGCCATCTTCACCTCGACCACGGCGATGCGGTGCTGTTCTAGCTCAGGAGCGTGGCGCACGCTGATGCCGTGCCGTTCTAGCCCAGGAGCCGACACCTGCCGGAGCTGGTCACCGAGGGACCTCGAGGACAAGATCTGGCCGCTCTCCATCACAGGACGAGTTAAATAAGATGGTCAAATTCGTTGGATGCGGCGGTTCGATCGAGGTCCCTGTCGCTGGCATGAATTTGCCTTGTCGGTGTGAAGCTGCAGGTGCCCAAAATCAAACTATTATGGTCAAAATTATCGGAATTGGATGCGGGAGGCGGTGAGCATGAGCGGCTGAGATAGAGATGAATGTCTTTGTTTTAAAGCATTCTTTGCTGATTTGGCACTGTCCAGTCAATAGTCAACTTGGTCAAAACCACTTGAATGTAGTAAAAACTGGTTGACCGATCCAAAACCACGACCAGGGTTGAGTTGTGAACCTCAAGGTTACTTGGAAGTGTACTTCGACTGGTTTTGGAGTCTAGGGTTGTAAACCACGTGGTTAGTTCGAGGTTGAAATGTGGACTTTTCTCGAGGACAGATGAAGGGATGGTGACGGTGTTTGAGATGCTTAGTTTATCAAAGACCCTACATGGCATTGTTCTTGTGGGGTCTACATGGCATTGTTCTTTTGAAGTCAGATCTCTCCTTCTCTACAGAAAGTGACCATAAATTTCTCCTTCACAATAAGAAGTAATCTCATATTTCTCTTTTTTGCAGAAAGTAACCTCCCTGTGGTAAGATTTTGTTTGCTTTTCCTTGACGGAAAAAATAGAACTATTTGGTAATATCAATTTCTTAGTAAGGTAAACCGTCCCCAACATGCCAAATATGTGGATTTATTTCATGTGAACCGAACTATTAGAATTTTATTCCCTTTTTGCTAACTTGACATACGGCATCTTCACAAAATCATTTCTGGTAGCTTCACTCGAATAGTTCTCACAGATTTCTCAGCAATTCATCTCATTCAGTAGTTTGATAGCTTCTTTTTAGACTGGAAACAATCTTATGATATTTATTTCTATTCCAAAAGAGTTAATTTGTGTAGCAGACTGAAAACAATTGGATGTTGATGTAATGGTGGTATGAGATTATTAAGAGTGAGCACATGCGCATGCGTATGGATGCTTTCTACTGGTACTAACTCCGTAATTAAAACAAGATCTCACCTTCATAAAACTAGCAAAGATGTAGACGGTAGGAAGAAGAGATGACGTGACTTTTTGAAGTTCACCATCCAATCCAAGCATCATAAAAGGTAAGCCTTACTATTCAAAAACCTATTAATAATTTTTAAGGGAATTAAATCGTTTATCACACATAAAAATAATTGACCAGTTAGCATCTGACCTAATAAAATTGAGCTGGATATTATTTTCAAAATGGGGTGGTGATGAAATAGAGAGGTGCACATTCATGAGGTCTTAAGCAATGCTTGCCAGTGATGTGTGATATTGTTTTTCTCCCGTTGCAACGCACGGGCATGCTTTGCTAGTCTCTCCCTAATAATAAAGCACGGATTGGGTCTCCGGGTTCACCGTCACAATACGCTTTCTTCCCGTGATTTTACGCTTTCAGTTTAAATTTGAAACATATTCGATGTGGTACTAAATTTCTGTCTCGGTAATTCAATGGGTTCGAACTCAGGATCTCTACGTGGAGACTGCAGGTGCACTAACCACTAGGACACCAACTCACTTGTGTACAAATACATGTTACCTTCTTTTATTCTTTGCCCGGTCGCGGTTCTTATTCCTTATTCCTTTTTTTTGTTTTCTTCATTGCACGAACTTGGTTCAATAAAACTTACGTGTCGTGTCAAAGTCATGTACTACTACTAGAAACCCAATTACATAAGAAAACAAAGAAACTCACGATTAGGACTTCCGGTTGAACCTTCCTAACCCTCCCATATATACGATGCCCGGGATCACGTGCTCTCCTATACCTAGGCTAGACGCCAAGACCTCGCATCGAGGAAGAGCAGCGCTGAGTCCGAGGAAGCACGATGGGTGTCCTTGGTCTTCCTCCCGATCGAGATCGGCCACGGTGTTGCCCGAAGTCGTGTGCAGGACTTCCTTGATCTCTCACGATGCGTATGTTTGTTACCTTGCTCACGTCCTCCTCGACTCGATCGGCTCCAGAGAGCTGGATCGTCTCTTGTGATAGATCGCAATGGCGGCAAAGGTCCCAAGAACGCCTACCGGACTTCACTCGGATCGAGCTCTACCAGCACCCGCTCACCCCATGAGATTTGTCCGCCGACCGTCTCCTCCGCTCAGCGCCGCCCCGCTGGACTCTCCGCTCCGCTTAGCGCGTCCGTCAACCGTGATCGGGCTCTTCTCTACCGCACCGATCATCGATGGTCGCCGCCTCCCAACCTCATGCATCGATCATCCTCCACTCATTGCTCCCTTCATTGGCGATTCTGCGACGTATGTTCTCGCTGTTTGTCATGGTGCGGTGCTTAAGGTGTTCCGGGAGCCGCTGGCTGGCGCGGGAAGAAGCGTCTTGCCGGTTTACCACTCCATCGCCTATCAATGGCACCACCAAGGTATGTTGATCGAGGTCGAGGTTCACACAACATTGTGAATCAGAGATAGAGTTGTGTGCTTGGTGTAGTGGAGTGGCCTGTGACTCTGAACGTTGTTCCAGCTTTCCTTTTTCTCATATACTTCCCAAGCAGGTAGAAGAGCGTTGATCCCAATTTTCATGTTCTAACCTTGCTATGAGCTGTAGACGAGCGTGAACTACATCCTGGTGAGGTGATGGCTTTTCATGCAGGATGCTGCAGCAGCAGCATGCAGGGATGGATGAAAGTAAGTAGCAGACTAGCACTTTGCACGTCTTATGATTCTCCCTAATTGGTGATGACAAATCTTTGACTGAATATTGCATCAGTAACGTATCCGTTCAGCAATCCTTCTGTTATTACTGCTGCTCCGGCCTATGAAGATATCTATCCATGCATATCTTCTTGATGGACAGACATAATATCTTGGATGCCCATAAATATGTTAGAAAACATGGGTTGTGGGAATCACTTCCTTTTATTTAACATATATTTACATACAAGTTTTGGCTTTTATATGCTTCAACTGCAGTGCCAACTGGGTGAGACTTCGCGGCGATGACAAGAGCCCAATTGGAGTGTCTGATAAGAAGAAATCCCAATTTATGTATGAAAAAATAATTCTAACCTGCATGAGCAGACAGGGCCAAGCGAAGGTTGCATGGACGTGTGTATTAGTATACAAGTCTCTTATATATGCTTCAAAGAAAAACTCTACAATACAATGCAAACCTATATATACTTGGCATCAGTGAGATCCATAGATGAGCTAGGTAAGTACAAAGCTACGAATTTTCATGTAGCTATGTGAGTTTGTGATGTTTTCCATATGTATTTCCTTAAGACAACAAAAGCATCCTACTTTTCAGTCTATAAGTTAGTTTATGAATTGATCCAGTGCCAAACACAGTTCAGTTGAACATGTTTGTTGCAACATTTTTACGACATGAGCGTGAATTTTGAAGAATTAATTGCTGGGTTAGATCGAAATATTATAGTATGTCTTTTAGAAAACGTTTCTTGAAATTCAGAATAATTCTTTGAATTATCAATTTTTTTGACAACCAAGATATTTTTTCAAAAATGTGAACATTGCTTCAGTTTGGGAATAAATTTGAAAAAGGGTACATTTTCTTGCATTTGTAAATAAATTTTAAAAATCATGAGATGAGATGTGAAAAAAATATGGTCATAACCATTGAAGAATATGATTTTTTTTTCTCCCGTTGCAACGCACGGGCTCTTTTGCTAGTCTATCCCTAATAATAAAGCACGGATTGACTCCGTGGGTTCACCGTCACAATACATTTTCTTTCTGTGAATTTACGCTTTCAGTTTGAATTCGAAACATATATGCGAGGTGGTACTAATTCGGGGAACCACGTCCTTCTCGCGTCCGTCAACCAGCCCTGCGTCCGTGTATGTGAAGCAGTGCGGCCCAGCCCACGATGCCACACCGGGCGCCTCTCGATTTGGCCAACTTTCGCCACCAGAAATCAATCAGGCCACCCTCTCCTCTCATTTCACATCACCTCATGCATCTTCTCTCACCCAAATATACCGCCACTTGACAAGTACTCCCTCCGTTCCTAAATAATTGTCTTTCTAGCCATCTTAAATGGACTACAACATACGGATGTATGTAGACATGTTTTAGAGTGTAGATTCATTCATTTTACTCCATATGTAGTCACTTGTTGAAATCTCTAGAAAGACAATTATTTCGAAACGGCCGTATGTTGTAGTCCATTTAAGATGGCTAGAAAGACAATTATTTCGGAACGGAGAGAGTAGTTTATGTTATTCACCGACCAGGCCACCACCTCCACAACGCCAGCCAAATCGGCGCCGGGGTCGGCCGGCGTCGTGTGTCCCCGGCTCACGCCGCTCTCCCCCCGGCGAATATTGTGGGCGCAACTTGTGGCTCCATCGATCTCGTGCTAGCTACTCCAGTAGAAAACGGAACACGAGTAGTGCTCATCAATCATTATTGTAGTCTTGTGCATGCAGCCCATTCGTCCATGATGCATGCTGGACGGTTCAGAGCCTTATGAGTTATGAGTGTGTGCGTACGGTTCTATGTATGTTTGCTCCTTCTTTTTTCCTTGCTACTTTGCCGTGAGGATGCATGAACCAAATGGTCGATGAAGTGGCCGCACGTCGACGGCACGGTGTGGCACGCTCTAGAAAATTTCGACAAAGACCAAAGGAAAGGAAAGGGGCGTGTGGGGAAGGAGCGTGCCGCCTGCCGGCCAGGAGAATCCAGGAATCGAACTCTGGACGAGCTGGTCAGTCTGGACGGCAAAGGCCAACTGGACCATCTCATTCTTTTGATAAAATTTGAGGATTCGTTCCTATAAAAACACCACCACGCTTCTCTATATTTCGCTCCACTGGTCTATATACATCTATGATATGAAATCAGCGAGCCGCCTCAACGATAAATAATAAGAAGGCAGGAGAGAGAAGCGATCAAATTATTAACGAAAAAGAGGTGGCTTGAGTTATCCAAATTTAGTGGGTATACACAAGCATGGGTTCTGTCCATTTGATTTTTCAGTGTTCTTTTTTTAGTGATTTGCCTTTGTGTTTCTATTTTCTATTTTCACTGATATGTATTTCGGTTTCTATTTTTTATTTTCACTGATATGTCACACTGCCTACCTCTTGCTTTATGTTGATGATATCATTCTCACGGCTAGTTCTGATTCTTTTCTTCAACATACCATCTCTTCTCTCAATCGGGAGTTTTCCATGACTGATCTTGGTCCTCTTCATCATTTTCTAGGTATTCATGTTTCTCGCACAAAATCTTCCCTCTTTCTTTCTCAACGGTCATACATTTTGGACTTGCTTTCTCGCTCGGTATGTCCGATTGTCAACCCTCTCAGACTCGGCCGGACGTTGGTGCTAAACCGTCGGTGATGGTGATCCTCTTCGATCCTACTTTATATCGTAGCATCATCGGCGCTCTTCAATATGCCACTCTTACTCGTCCCGAAATCTCTTATTCAGTTCAAAGAAGCTTGTCTCTTTATGCATGATCCTCGTGCTCCTCATCCGCTCATGTCGACGCATTCTCCGCTATTTAAAAGGCACTCTTGATCACGGTCTCCTTATTAATTCTTCTTCACCTACAAGCTTGACTGCTTATTCGATGCGATGGGCAGGTTGTCCAGATACTCGACGATCTACATCCGGATTTTGCGTTTATTTGGGTGATAATCTTATTTCTTAGTGTTCTAAAAGGCGTAACAGTTTTCGTCTTCTGCGAGGCTGAGTATAGGTGGTTGCTCACGCCAGGCCGAGGCGGTGTGCTACTACGACTTCTCGTTGAACTTCATCGTCCGCTCCCACGTGCTACCATTGTTTATCGTGATAACATCTCTGCAGATACATGGCTTCCAATCCAGCTTCAACATCGTCGCACAAAGCACATTGAGATTGACATTCACTTTGTTCGTGAAAAGGTGGCTCTTGGCGAGGTTCGCGTTCTTCATGTTCCTACAAGTGCCCAATTTGCTGACATTTTTTACCAAAGGACTCCCGACTGCATCGTTCACCGACATACACTCTAGTCTCAACATTGTTTCACCTGATGTTGAGACTGCGGGGGGATCTTAGAGTATAAAGTCTATTCGTATTGTAATCTATCTCTATTAGTCTAGTCTTGGAGCCCAAACTTTGTAATCTATATAAACAGTCCTTGAGGCCCCAATCAATACAACAATTACTTCTCCAATATCTCAATCTATCACGTTGAAAGAATTTTTCAGGTATGCATGTACATATATTTATAATTTATACACATCTTTTCTCAGGAATTTTTCATATATAACATGTTATATTTTGAGTTAGTGTCTGACAGATAAATATTTTGAAAAGTATTTTATTCTATCAGAAAAAATAAAGATTAAACAGGAAAATGATGTATATATCTAGAGTCATATGTCCATGTTCAACAGATTCAGATAGGATATCAGGGGGAGATGAGCGAAAAACCCGTGCATATCGTTTGTGCCTGACTCGGACGAATGCGACGTAAAAAATTAGGCCGACGAAATGATTTTTCAGGTATGTATGTATATTCAAAATTTATACACATTTTTCTCATGATTTTTTCATATATAACATGCTATATTTTGAGTTAGTGTTTGAAAGATAAATTCTATTCCGATCACGTGTTTGTTTATTCGTCAAGCCACTTGTTGACATTCCAAGGAACTTGCTAGCATATATAAATTGATGGGAATTGGTATGAGATAGCAATGCGGGACTATTCTCTTATTTGTAGTACAACTTTTTTTTGACAAAATTGTAGTACAACGTTTTTTAGGGAATTTGTAGTACAGCTAAAAAGGCCCCCTCTCTCTCTCTCTCTTCTACCGAGCCTGCTTGCCAGCAAATTTTAAAAGTTGGCTAACGGCCCATAAGAGAAGGCCCATAATAAAAGGATCACAATAGCCCATAGCTAGCAATTTGATTTTGTACGAGCGAGGCTAGCGTGCGACATTGGAGGTCCTGGCTAGCGAGCCTAGCGTGCGACGTATCAAATTTTATTAGTACCACCTCGCTTATACGTTTTAAATTTAAACTGAAAGCGTAAATTTACGGGAAGAAGCGTATTGTGACGGTGAACCCACGGAGTCAATCCGTGCTTTATTATTAGGGAAAGACTAGCACAAAAGGGCCCGTGCGTTGCAACGGAAGAAAAAGAAATCATAATCTTTAATGGCCATAATCACATTTTGCTATATCACCGAGATACAACACCACTCTCAATTTTGTAAAATGATGAATATTTTTTAAACTCGTGAACATATTTGAAACCGTGGTGATTTTCAAAAATCAAGAATATTTTTCGAATTCATGAATATTTTATACTATTCAAAAATATGTTTTAAAATTTGTGAACATTAAAAAAAACGTTTCTTGAATTGGTGAATTTTTCTTGAATGGATGAACACTGTTTTGGAAATTGGTGGGTTATTTTTTGAAATTGACGAACATTTTTTTATTTAACGAACATTTTGTGAAATGCATAATCTCTTTTGAATCATCAAACATTTTATGCATGAATACACTATTTTGCAAGTCACAGATAATTTTTCAATTTTTAGGATATTTGTTCATTCATGAACATTTTTTGAATTGGCTAAATTTTGTTCAAATTTCATTAGCATTTTTTCATATATGACCTTTTGAAAAAATCATGAACATTTTTTGATTTCTCAAACATTTTTGTTCAAAGTTTCGAACATTTTTTGAATATGAAAACAGTTTTTTAATAAAATCGTGAACATTATTCAAATACACAAACATTTTATGATTTATTCAAAATATATTTCATAATTCCCATTTATTTTAATTTGAGAACTTTTTTGAAGTCCGAAATTATTTAAAGTGGAAAGAAAGAAAGCAGAAAAAACAAAATTAAAAAACAGGCCGCCCAGACATGGAACGGCCCAAACGGTCGCGCTGCGTCTTCTCCCGACGCGCAAAGCACGGTATAGGAGGATTGCCCTGTGTGAACCGTTTTTTACCACTTATAGAAAAATGGCCCATGTGTTGTAAGGGGTGCATAAATATATTAACTGGTTATCATCAATGTTGTCAACATATAGTTTTAGTGTCCATATGCACAACACATCATATTGTTGATTTTTTCTTATTTTTTTAAAAAAATCACTCTTCTTTGTGTGGCCATGGAGGCATGGCGGATCCCACCGCCAATGACACATCCGTCTAAATATAATATACTTGTATATTCACCTTTTGTGAATCTTAACATCACAAACTGAAACATTTGGGCATTTGATTTTGGTGAGTACATCCAAGTTGTACAAAACCGTTCATAATTTAGGAAGGATTAAGTAGAGACATGGCATAAAGAATATGCGTGTTACATACTAAAAAACAATTTACCACTCTTTTTTTGTGACATATGTTTTGGGAATTTACCACTCATATCATGAGTCTTTCCTATATATTATAATATCTTCACGCCACGGTCCTTCTTTCCTTCCTTATATCTTTCTCACTTATGGAAGGGATACTCCTTTTTTTTGTTGCTTCCAATATGCCGTGTAGTAGATGCCGCGCTCCTTCCATGCCTTCATATTTCCTTCCTATATTAATCCGTGCATGCCCACTCCTTCCCATATTATAATCTCTTTGTGCCACGGTCCGTCTTCCTTCATTATATCTCTTTCTCACTCATTAATTTCTGATGGCCTCAGGCAACCCGACTCCAGCTTTTCTTTTGTGAACCAGCTTCTTTTGCAGTCAACTCGTGAACCTATAAAAACTGGTTGGACTTGGTATAGA
The DNA here is from genome assembly GCA_021605205.1 of Aegilops longissima. Classification (NCBI taxonomy): domain Eukaryota; kingdom Viridiplantae; phylum Streptophyta; class Magnoliopsida; order Poales; family Poaceae; genus Aegilops; species Aegilops longissima. The sequence goes on along the minus strand of CM038680.1, from coordinate 200,286,534 downwards.
TAAGCGATGTGGTACTATTTAATTTGGTGAAGAACCTAAAGGTTGACAGAGTCGAGTAAGCAAGCTCAGTTGGATTTCCCTCTTGGCAAAAGACTGGAGGTCGGAAGATCGATCCCGTGCGTGCACATATTTTTTCGTGGGATATGTATTTTTAACTCCACGCGGCCCATGTTGGTAATAGACAAAGAAAGGCCCACTTAGGCACAGGTAGGCGTCAAACGAGGGCAAGGGAGGTGCACGTACGAAACGGTTTTAGTACCATCTCGTGTATATGTTTTAAATTCAAACTGAAAACGTAAAATCATGAGGAAAAGCGTATTGTGACGGTGAACCTACGGAGTCAATCCGTGCTTTATTATTAGGGAAAGACTAGCACAAATGTCCGTGCGTTGCAACGGGGAAAAAGTTTATATGTATTCAATTATGTGCAAAATATATCTATTGTTCATGAAAATTGTGCGTGCAAAAAGATCCCTTGTGTTGCAATTGTGCATGAAAATTGAGAGTTTGTGTTACTCAATAGTTTACCTCGTTGTGTACAATCCGCTTCTGCCTCCCTTATCTTTACTTTGGTGTGTAACTGCTGACATGCAATGTTTGGTGCTCTTTTGTTCATGCGTCGTCGTCAGCCGTAGGAGCGCATCGATTGCGCCAACGCAACAACTAACCTTGAAACCATCATCAGGGCTCAAGGAGGACCAGGATTGAGGCACGCAGAGCTGCGGGAGAGTTGGTACAACGGAGGGGAGTAGCCACATGAAGGACCAAGGAAATCATAGTCGTAGCCATCACCACACGCCTCTCTCTCTCTCTCTCACACACACACACACACTCACTCACTCACTCTCTCTCTCTCTAGCCGACGATGGGGCGAAATAGGACGCGGCCCCTCCTTCACCCAGTTCGAGCAACATGCACCGTTGTCGTACTCTCTCAACTCTTCATCCCTCCCTCTCTCCTCTATATCTCACCAACGGCACCGGTAACATCTAGAGTGGAGGAATGTATCGATGACCAGCCAGTCCACAAGAGAGCTCCAAATATCATTTTCTTTAAGAAATATTTCTTTCTAATATTTCAGTGACACGTATTTTAATTACTGTAACTACTAATGCATTTGTAAGATATGATATGCATGAACACGAATGAAAATCCGGTGGTGCTCCCGAGAGCGCGCGCTCCTGCACGCGAAAAAATATTTAAAAAAAATTGGCGCATACATCTCAATATTATATGTGTGCACGTCAAGTTTCGGAGAATACCGATATTTTTTGTGGCTTGTGTAAAAAAGATAAAAGGATGTCTTGCGAAAAACAATTTTTAACACCAGATTTTGTTTTTTCACACGTGACACATAATTTATTGGTTTTTCACGAAACGACTTTATGAGCATGTACAATATCGAAATGTACGCGTCAAGTTTTTGCTTGAAATTTTTTGACATTTCAAAATATGATTAGAACACATTTTAAAAATCAGAAGCATGCGCTTCCATGTGCCAAAACGCCACTCTCTGAACGCAGCCGTCCGACCATCGGCAAGTGCGTGCCTTATCTACAAGATGGTCATCCGCAGCCCAGCTCCTCCATGGCCCAAGGCCCAGCTCGCCCCAACTCTTAACCCTAGCGAGCATCTCGCCTCGTTCCCTCATCTCGATCCCCCTCCGCCGCCACCCACACGCACGCACGCAGAGGGCAGCGCTCGCGCCCGTTCCCCTCACCAGCCACCGATCGGATTCGTTCGTTTTCTCCGTACCAAGTCCGTCGCCGCGCCATCTTCAAGCCATCGGGCGCCGGGTTCCCTGCCTGGCCCGCTCGTTCTCTGCACGAGGGAGACGCAACTCCAGCGCCTCGTCTGCCTCCCCTGGCATCACGCCTGCCGCCGGGAGCTCGTCCCCAAGTCTCGCCAAGCCGAGCCCCGCAGACCCGCGCCGTCGCCTCCTCTGCATCGAGCGGGAGGACGACGAGCAGTGCCTTCTCCTCCGCAGTTTGTCTCGCCCCCTTCTCCTACCTTGCCCTCTGTCGTCTGTGACCTGCCAGAGCGCCATGGACGTCTCGCCGCATCCTGCTGGCTATGGGTCGGCATCCAGCACCACTACCGCCCCGTTTCTGCCTTTCATGGCCGTTTGTTGATTCCTTTTTTCGATGCCGCTTCCTCTGTGCCGTTCCTTCGTTCCCTTCTTGATCTTGATTTCAGGCCACTTGATGATTCTCTAGGCCGTACGTATATAAACCAGCGAGATTTGGTGTAAAAGAGCAAGGTGGGATTATTTTGACTGTAGAAAGTGAAGGAAATATGCCCTAGAGGCAATAATAAAGTTATTATTTATTTCCTCATATCATGATAAATGTTTATTATTCATGCTAGAATTGTATTAACCGAAAACATAATACATGTGTGAATACATAGACAAACATATAGTCACTAGTATGCCTCTACTTGACTAGCTCATTAATCAAAGATGGTTATGTTTCCTAACCATAGACATGTGTTGTCATTTGATGAATGGGATCACATCATTAGGAGAATGATGTGATTGACATGACCCATTCCGTTAGCCTAGCACTTGATCGTTTAGTATATTGCTATTGCTTTCTTCATGACTTATACATGTTCCTGTAACTATGAGATTATGCAACTCCGTTTACGGAGGAACACTTTGGTGCTACCAAACGTCACAACGAATCGGGTGATTATAAAGGAGTACTACAGGTGTCTCCAAAGGTACATGTTGGGTTGGCGATTTGAGATTAGGTTTTGTCACTCCGATTGTCTGGAGAGGTATCTCTAGGCCTTCTCGGTAATACACATCACATAAGCCTTGCAAGCATTGCAACTAATAAGTTAGTTGTGAGATGATGTATTACGGAACGAGTAAAGAGACTTGCCGTAACGAGATTGAACTAGGTATTGGATACCGACGATCGAATCTCGGGTAAGTAACATACCGATGACAAAGGGAACGACGATGTCATTATGCGGTTTGACCGATAAAGATCTTGAAGAATATGTAGGAACCAATATGGGCATCCAGGTTCCGCTATTGGTTATTGACCGAGAATAGTTCTAGGTCATGTCTACATAGTTCTCGAACCCGTAGGGTCCGCACGCTAACGTTACGATGACAGTTTATTATGAGTTTATAAGTTTTGATGTACCAAGTTTGTTGAGTCCCGGATGTGATCACGGACATGACGAGGAGTCTCAAATGGTCGAGACATAAAGATTGATATATTGGAAGCCTATATTTGGATATCGGAATGGTTCCGGATGAAATCGGAATTTTCCTAACACCGGGGTTACGGAACCTCCGGGGATGTTGGGCCTTAATGGGCCATAAGGGAGAAGAGGAGGGCGGCCAGGGCAGGCCGCGCCCCCCCCCTAGTCTGAATAGGACAAGGAGAGGGGGCGCCTCTTCCTCTTTCCCTCCCCTTTCCTTCTCCAACAAGGCAAGAGGGGAGTCCTACTCCCTGGGAGTAGGACTCCTCCAGCGCACCCTAGGAGGGCCGGCCGCACCTCCCCTCCCTCCTTTATATCTGGGGGGGGGGCACCCCATAACACACAAGTTGATCTATGGATCGTTCCTTAGCCGTGTCGCGTGCCCCCTCCACCATATTCCACCTCGGTCATATCGTCATGAGCTTAGGCGAAGCCTGCGCCGGTGAAGCATCATCATCGTCCTGCCACGCCGTCTTCGACGGAACTCATCCCGACACTTTGCTGGATCGGAGTCCGGGATCGCCATCGAGCTGAACGTGTCTGAACTCGGAGGTGCCGTGCGCTCGGTACTTGGATCGGTCGGATCGTGAAGACGTCGACTACATCAACCGCGTTGTTATAACGCTTCGCCACGGTCTCACGAGGGTGCGTGGACATACACTCTCCCTCTCGTTGCTATGTCATCACCATGATCTTGCGTGTGCGTAGGAATTTTTTGAAATTACTACGTTCCCCAACAAAGGCATCGAGCCTGGTTTTATGCGTTGATGTCATATGCACGAGTAGAACACAAGTGAGTTGTGGGCGATATAAGTCATACCGCTTACCAACATGTCATACTTTGGTTCAGCGGTATTGTGAGATGAAGCGGCCGGACCGACATTACGCGTGACGCTTACGCGAGACTGGTTTCACCGCTTGAGCACTCGTTGCTTAAAGGTGACCGCGGGTGTCTGCTCTCTCACTTTAGTTGAACCGAGTGTGGCTACGCCCGGTCCTTGCGAAGGTTAAAACAACACTAACTTGACAAACTATCGTTGTGGTTTTGATGCGTAGGTAAGAACGGTTCTTGCTCAGCCCGTAGCAGCCACGTAAAACTTGCAACAACAAAGTAGAGGACGTCTAACTTGTTTTTGCAGGGCATGTTGTGATGTGATATGGTCAAGACGTGATGCTATATTTTATTGTATGAGATGATCATGTTTTGTAACCGAAGTTATCAAGAATCGGAAGGAGCCATATGGTTGTCGCTTATTGTATGAAATGCAAAGCCATGTAATTGCTTTACTTTATCACTAAGCGGTAGCGATAGTCGAGAAGCAATAGTTGGCGAGACGACAACGATGCTACGATGGAGATCAAGGTGTCGTGCGGTGACGATGGTGATCGGGATTGTGCTTGGAGATGGAGATCACAAGCACAAGATGATGATGGCCATATCATATCACTTATATTGATTGCATGTGATGTTTATCCTTTATGCATCTTATTTTGCTTTGATTGACGGTAGCATTATAAGATGATCTCTCACTAAATATCAAGAAGTGTTCTCCCGAGTATGCACCGCTATGAAAGTTCTTCGTCTTTGAGACACCACGTGATGATCGGGTGTGATAGGCTCTACGTTCAAATACAACGGTGCAAAACAGTTGCACACGCGAATACTCAGGTCAAACTTGACGAGCCTAGCATATACATGCCTCGGAGCACGGAGACCGAAGGTCGAACGTGAATCATATAGTAGATATGATCAACATAGTGATGTTCACCATTGAAACTACTCCATCTCACGTGATGATCGGACATGGTTTAGTTGATTTGGATCACGTAATCATTTAGATAACTAGAGAGATGTCTATCTAAGTGGGAGTTCTTTAGTAATATGATTAATTGAACTTAAATTTATCATGAACTTAGTACCGATAGTATTTTGCTTGTCTATGTTTATCTGTAGATAGATGGCTCGTCTTTGTTGTTCCGTTGAATTTTAATGCGTTCCTTGAGAAAGCAAAGTTGAAAGATGATGGTAGCAATTACACGGACTGGGTCCGAAACTCGATGATTATCCTCATTGCTGCATAGAAGAATTACGCCCCGAAGCACCGCTGGGTGCCGAACCTGCTGCCGATGTGGCCGACGACGTTAAGAACGTCTCGTAGAGCAAAGCGATGACTACTCAATAGTTCGATGTGCCATGCTTTACGGCTTAGAACCGGGCCTTCAACGACGTTTTGAACGTCATGGAGCATATGAGATGTTCCAGAGTTGAAGTTAATATTTCAAGCAAATGCCCGGATTGAGAGATATGAAGTCTCCAATAAGTTCTATAGCTGCAAGATGGAGGAAAATAGTTCGTCGGTGAACACATACTCAAAATGTCTGGGTATAATAATCACTTGATTCAACCGGGAGTTAATCTTCCGATGATAGTGTCATTGATGTAATTCTTCAATCATCGCCACCAAGCTACAAGAGCTTCGTGATGAACTATAATATGCAAGGGATGGACAAGTCTATTCGAGAGCTCTTCGCAATGCTAAAAGCATGGAGGTAGAAATAAAAAGGAGCATCAAGTGTTGATGGTTAACAAGACCACCAGTTTCAAGAAAAGGGCAAAGGGAAGAAGAAGGAACTTCAAGAAGAACAGCAAACAAGTTGCTGCTCAAGAGAAGAAACCCAAGTCTGGACCTAAGCCTGAAATCGAGTGCTTCTCTGCAAGCGATCGACATCGAAGCGGAACTGCCCCAAGTATTTGGCGGATAAGAAGGATGGCAAGGTGAACAAAGGTATATGTGATATACATGTTATTGATGTGTACCTTACTAATACTCGCAGAGTACCGGTATTTGATACTGGTTCTGCTAATATTTGCAACTCAAAGCAGGGACTACGGATTGCGAAGGTTGGCTAAGGACGAGGTGACGATGCGCGTGGGAAATGGTTCCAAAGTCGATGTGATCGCGGTCGGCATGCTACCTCTACATCTACCATCGGGATTAGTTTTAGACCTAAATAATTGTTATTTGGTGCCATTAAGCATGAACATTATATCTGGATCTTGTTTGATGCGAGACGGTTATTCATTTAAGTCGAGAATAATGGTTGTTCTATTTATATGAATAATATCTTTTATGGTCATGCACCCTTGAAGAGTGGTCTATTTTATTGAATCTCGATAGTAGTAATACACATATTCATAGTGTTGAAACCAAAAGATACAGAGTTGATAATGATAATGCAACTTATTTGTGGCACTCGCCGCTTGGGTCATATCGGTGTAAAACGCATGAAGAAACTCCATACTGATGGACTTTTGGAATCACTTGATTATGAATCACTTGGTACTTGCGAACCGTGCCTCATGGGCAAGATGACTAAAACGCCGTTCTCCGAACTATGGAGCGAGCAAAGGATTTGTTGGAAATCATACATACCGATGTTTGTGGTCCAATGAATGTTGAGGCACGCCGGGTATCGTTATTTTCTCACCTTCACAGATGATTTGAGCAGATATGGGTATATCTATTTGATGAAACATAAGTCTGAAACATTTGAAAAGTTCAAAGAATTTCAGAGTGAAGTGGAAAATCATCGTAACAAAAAAAATAAAATTTCTATGATCTGATCGTGGAGGAGAATATTTGAGTTACGAGTTTGGTTTGCATTTGAAACAATGCGGAATAGTTTCACAGCTCACGCCACCCGGAACACCACAACGAAATGGTGTGTCCGAACATCGTAATCGTACTTTACTGGATATGGTGCGATCTATGATGTCTCTTACTGATTTACCGCTATCGTTTTGGGGTTATGCTTTAGAGACGGCCGCATTCACGTTAAATAGGGCACCATCAAAATCCGTTGAAACGACACCTTATGAACTATGGTTTAGCAAGAAACCAAAGTTGTCGTATCTTAAAGTTTGGGGCTGCGATGCTTATGTGAAGAAACTTCAACCAGATAAGCTTGAACCTAAATCGAGAAATGTGTCTTCATAGGATACCCAAAAAGACTATTGGGTACACCTTCTATCACAGATCCGAGGGCAAGATTTTCGTTGCTAAATTCGGATCCTTTCTAGAAAAGAGTTTCTCTCGAAAGAAGTAAGTGGGAGGAAAGTAGAACTTGATGAGATAATCAGATCTGCTCCTTATTGAAAATAGTTCATCACAAGAACCGGTTCTGTGACAACTACACCAATAAGTGAGGAAGCTAATGATATTGATCATGAAACTTCGATCAAGTTTCTACCGAACTCACGAGGTCAACTAGAGTAAGATCCGCACTGAGTGGTACGGTAATCCTATTCGGAAGTCATGTTACTTGACCATGGCGAACCTACAAACTATGAAGAAGCGATGGTGAGCCCAGATTCGCAAAATGGCTGGAAGCCATGAAATCTGAGATGGGATCCATGTATGAGAACAAAGTATGGACTTTGGTTGACTTGCCCGATGATCGGCAAGCTATTGAGAATAAATGGATCTTTAAGAAGAAGACCGACGCGATGGTAATGTAACTGTCTATAAAGCTCGACTTGTTGCGAAAGGTTTTCGACAAGTTCAAGGGGTTGACTACGATGAGACTTTCTCACCAGTAGCGATGCTTAAGTCTGTCTCGAATCATGTTAGCAATTGCTGCATTTTATGATTATGAAATTTGGCAAATGGATGTAAAACTGCATTCTTGAATGGATTTCTAGAAGAAGAGTTGTATATGATACAACCGAAGGTTTTGTTGATCCAAAAGGTGCTAACAAAGTGTGCAAGCTCCAATGATCAATTTATGGTCCAGTGCAAGCCTCTCGGAGTTGGAATAAACGCTTTGATAGTGTGATCAAAGCATATGGTTTTATGCGACTTTTGGAGAAGCTTTGTATTTACAAGAAAGTGAGTGGGAGCTCAGAGCATTTCGATATTATCTGTGGACGACATATTATTGATTGGAAATGATATAGAATTTCTGGATAGCATAAAAGGATACTTGAATAAAAGTTTTCAATGAAAGACCTCGGTGAAGCTGCTTACATATTGGGCATCAAGATCTATAGAGATAGATCAAGACGCTTGATTGGACTTTCACAAAGCACATACCTGGATAAAGTTTTGAAAAATTCAAAATGGATCAGCAAAGAAAGGTTTTTACCAGATTATAAGGTGTGAAATTGAGTCGACTCAATGCCCGACCACAGCAGAAGATAGAGGAAAATGAAAGATGTTCCTATGCTTCAGCCATAGGCTCTATCATGTATGCAATGCTGTGTACCAGACCTGATGTATGCTTAGCAATAAGCTTGGCAGGAAGGTACCAAAGTAATCCAGAGTGAATCATCGACAGCGGTCAAGAACATCCCGAAATACCGAAAAGGACTAAGGATATGTTTCTCGATATGGAGGTGACAAAGAGCTAGTCGTAAATGGTTACGCCGATGTAAGCTTTGACATCGATCCGGACGATTCTAAATCGCAAACCGGATACGTGTTTTTATTAAACGGTGGAGCTGTCGGTTGGTCCAGTTCTAAACAAAGCGTCGTGGCGGGATCTACATGTGAAGCGAGTACATAGCTGCTTCGAAGCAGCAAATGAAGGAGTCGGATGAAAGAGTTCATTTCCGATCTAGGTGTCATACCTAGTGCATCGGGACCAATGAAGATCTTCTGTGACAATACTGGTGCAATTGCCTTGGCAAAGGAATCCAGATTTCATAAGAGGACCAAGCATATCAAGAGACGCTTCAATTCCATTCGGGACCAAGTCCAAGTGGGAGACATAGAGATTTGCAAGATACATACGGATCTGAATGTTGCGCACCCGTTGACTAAGCCTCTTCCACGAGCAAAACATGATCAACACCAAGACTCCATGGGTGTTAGAATCATTATTGTGTAATCTAGATTATTGACTCTAGTGCAAGTGGGAGATCAAGGAAATATGCCCTAGAGGCAATAATAAAGTTATTATTTATTTCCTCATATCATGATAAATGTTTATTATTCATGCTAGAATTGTATTAACCGGAAACATAATACATGTGTGAATACATAGACAAACATATAGTCACTAGTATGCCTCTACTTGACTAGCTCATTAATCAAAGATGGTTATGTTTCCTAACCATAGACATGTGTTGTCATTTGATTAATGGGATCACATCATTAGGAGAATGATGTGATTGACATGACCCATTCCGTTAGCCTAGCACTTGATCGCTTAGTATATTGCTATTGCTTTCTTCATGACTTATACATGTTCCTGTAACTATGAGACTATGCAACTCCGTTTACGGAGGAACACTTTGGTGCTACCAAACGTCACAACGTAATCGGGTGATTATAAAGGAGTACTACAGGTGTCTCCAAAGGTACATGTTGGGTTGGCGATTTGAGATTAGGTTTTGTCACTCCGATTGTCGGAGAGGTATCTCTAGGCCTTCTCGGTAATACACATCACATAAGCCTTGCAAGCATTGCAACTAATAAGTTAGTTGTGAGATGATGTATTACGGAACGAGTAAAGAGACTTGCGAGTAACGAGATTGAACTAGGTATTGATACCGACGTTCAATCTCGGGTAAGTAACATACCGATGACAAAGGAACGACGCGTATGTCGTTATGCGGTTTGACCGATAAAGATCTTCAAGAATATGTAGGAACCAATATGGGCATCCAGGTTCCGCTATTGGTTATTGACCGAGAATAGTTCTAGGTCATGTCTACATAGTTCTCGAACCCGTAGGGTCCGCACGCTTAACGTTACGATGACAGCTTTATTATGAGTTTATAAGTTTTGATGTACCAAGTTTGTTCGAGTCCCGGATGTGATCACGGACATGATGAGGAGTCTCAAATGGTCGAGACATAAAGATTGATATATTGAAGCCTATATTTGATATCGGAATGGTTCCGGATGAAATCGGAATTTTCCTAACACCGGGTTACGGAACCCTCCGGGGATGTTGGGCCTTAATGGGCCATAAGGGAGAAGAGGAGGGCGGCCAGGGCAGGCCGCACCCCTCCCCTAGTCCGAATAGGACAAGGAGAGGGGCGCGCCCTTCCTCTTTCCTCCCCCTTCCTTCTCCAACAAGGCAGAGGGGAGTCCTACTCCCTGGGAGTAGGACTCCTCCAGCGCACCCTAGGAGGGCCGGCCGCACCTCCCTCCCTCCTTTATATACGGGGCAGGGGCACCCCATAACACACAAGTTGATCTACGGATCGTTCCTTAGCCGTGTCGGTGCCCCCTCCACCATATTCCACCTCGGTCATATCGTCATGAGCTTAGGCGAAGCCTGCGCGCGATGAAGCATCATCATCGTCACCATGCCGTCGTCTTGACGGAACTCATCCCGACACTTTGCTGGATCGGAGTCCGGGATCGCCATCGAGCTGAACGTGTGCTGAACTCGGAGGTGCCGTATGTTCGGTACTTGGATCGATCGGATCGTGAAGACGCACGACTACATCAACAGCGTTGTTATAACGCTTCCGCCACGGTTCACGAGGGTACGTGGACATACACTCTCCCCTCTCGTTGCTATGTCATCACCATGATCTTGCGTGTGCGTAGGAAATTTTTTGAAATTACTACGTTCCCCAACAGAAAGACCCTGCTCTAGCGTAACTGTAGGCTAGCACAATTGATTGCGGCATAGACGGGCCGGGAAGTTGCACAGGGATGGGCCAGGTCAAAGCAGCCCAATGCAGCGAGCGTGGATGTGGAGGCAAAAACGAACCGTTGGATACGCAGGTAAAATAGTACCACCTCAGGTATAAAAAATAATATAGGTAAAAAAATGAAAGCGTAAATTCACAAGAAGAAAGCGTATTGTGACGGTGAATCCGGAGACCCAATCCATGCTTTATTATTACTAGCAAAAGAGATTTGGAGTAGAAGACTGATAAACAAAGAGAGAAGAATCGGATTTGGAGGAAATAAAGCCTATGGTTTGAATAAAAGTAGCAAAGCATTGAAACCATGCACGAGGAGCTTGTTTAAGGCCATAAAGAGTTCTGTTGAGAAGACAAACAAAATTTGGAGATGAGGGATTCTCAAAACCAGAGGGTTGCTGACAATAAACAGTTTCATTGAGAGTGCCATGAAGAAAAGCATTTTTAACATCAAGTTGATGAATAGGCCAAGAAGAGGAAACAACAAGACTAAGAACAACACGAATAGTGCTTGGTTTAACAACAAGAGAAAAGTCTCATCAAATTCAATACCAGTTCTGTGGGAGAAACCACGACACACCCAACGAGCTTTGTAACGAGCGAGAGTGCCATCGGAATGAAATTTATGACGAAAAACCCATTTGCCGTAAACAATGTTAACACCGGAGGTTTGGGAACAAGAGTCCATGTATTATTTTGTCAAGAGCTTCAAATTCATCGCAAGATAGCGTAAAGCTAGAGAGGGTCAAGAAGAGCTCGCTTATAACTGGTTGGAATAGGAGAGATGGTTGGGGTGGCGGTAAGATTGAGACGTTTGGTGGGGAGAAGAAATCCTCGTTTTCCACGGGTGCACATGACATGATCATTGGTGAGCGGTGGTATAAGAACGGCATTGGGTGGCGATGGGTTTTCGGTTGAAGAGGACGGTGAGGAAGAAGAATCAGAGGTGGTGGGTGTCGAGGGGTTGCCGTGGTAGGATGTGGTGAGGAAAAGATGGCTGGGGTAGAGGATGCGCTATGGAGAGGTGGGGGACGGGGCAGGAGGGTGGCTAACGTTGGGCGATTCCAGCTGAGAGACGGAACAAGATTCCATGGCAACAGAGATGACCGAAGGCCGAACTAGGGAAGGGGTTTTGGTGGTGGCGGATTATGGTGGAATTGGTGTTGTGATTGTAGTGACAGAAAAAGGAAAAGTATTTTCATCGAATGTGACATGACGAGAGAGAATGATACGACCAGAAGATGGTTCGAAACAACGATATCGTTTGTGATCATCAGAAAGACCAAGGTGAATGCAAGGTAGTGAGCGTGGTTCTAGTTTGTTGGAGACGGTAGAGGCGATGTTGGGAAAGCATAGAGCAGAAAAGAATAGTCAGGGTGGGAGAGAAAAAGAGATTGGAAAGGCGAATAAAGAGGGCAAGTTTTAGTTGGTCGAATATTAAGAAGGAGTGTGGCGGTGCGAAGGGCTTCAACCCAAAAACGGGAAGGAAGAGAGGCTTGTAAAAGCAATGTGCGAAGAACATCATTAATAGAGCAAAGACAGCGTTCAGCTTTACCATTTTGAGAAGATGTATAAGGGCATGAAAAGCGAAGAAGAATGCCTTGGGAGAGAAAGAAGGTGCGGTTTTGGGTGTTGTCAAATTCACGACCGTTATCACATTGAATAAATCGAATTGGCAAGCCAAAGTGTGTGATTACATATTGTCGAAAGTTGAGAAAGATTGCAGATACTTCAGATTTAGCGCGGAGAGGAAAGGTCCAAGTATAGTGAGAATAATCATCCAAGATCACAAGATAATACTCCCTCCGTTCCTTGATATAAGGTGTATAGATTTTTGAGAAAAAGTCCGAAATATAAGGTGTATTGCATTGCACCACTCACTTGGATAATTTTTTTAGGGATTTCTTTACATTTCCTTATACGGGGCAAGCTCCTCTATTTCCTCATGTCAATTAGTCAGGTGTAATCTCGCCCAAAACTTGTGAAATTTTTCCTCCACGTGCATTCTTTAATTTCCGTGCCAAAAACTATACACCCTATATCTAGAAACGGAGGGAGTATTTATAACCAGAAACACTAGGGACTGGGGAGGTCCATAAATCACAGTGAAGTAACTCAAAAGGAAAAGTACTAATGGTAGTAGAGGTTCCAAAAGGTAATCTGACATGTTTGCCGCATTGACATGCATTACAGAGAGAGGGATTATGGGGACTGCTAGAACTAGGGATACAAAATTCTTGGAGTAAAGACGCCAAAGTGTTTTTGCTGGGATGACCGAGGCGACGATGCCATAGATCAATGGATGCGAGCATGGCACGAGGGTGGATGTGGCGCGCCATGAAGAGGATAATGATCGCCTGCTATTGTACCGAAGCGAGGACCGCCCCGTTGTCGATTTTTCACGACAAACCAAAAGGGTCAAAGGCCGGGATAACTTTGTTGTCAATGCAAAATTGTCTAACAGAAATAAGATTTTGATGATGGAAGGAACCACAAGAATATTGCGGAGAAAAAATTGGCATGAGAGGAAGGGATGTAAGAGTGACCGTGCATGAAACAGGATGGTGGAGCCATCGCCAATGGTGATAGCGGAAAAGGAAGGAAAACAAGTCGACAATAAATTCATATTTGAAGACATATGCATTGATGCACCGAATCGAAAATCCAATCCGCACTGCGTCGTTGAGGACAAAATTGTTTATGGCGTTGATGAAGGCGGCTTGGTCCCAAGCCGGCTGTTGGGGAGGAGCAGAGGGGCGAGGAGCTTGCATGTTGGCGTAGGGGATAGCGGATGGGTAGTATGCGATTGGGGCTGCATGTTGCCGTAGAAGACCGGCATGGTGTTGGAGGCGACGGCGGTCTGGCGTCTTGGTAGGCGGAGTGGGAGTGGCGGTGTAGACGTCGCGCCGGCTCGGGTCCAAGGAGTCCGAGAGCCGGTGGTCGGACGAAGACCGGGCTCCACATGCCCGTGTCTGTGGAGGGCACCATACTGGCGAGGGGGCCGACCAAGGCATCGACCAAGCTCGACGAGGCCACCCAAGGATCATGCCGAGGAGGCCATGACGACGGAGCTGGTGGCGAGGCGCGGTGGATGACGGGTTTGGAGGGAGGTGTTTGGGTAGTTGTAGAGGAAGAGGTAGGGGATGGGGCGCCAGCGGCGCGGAACTCGCCATGGAGAAGAGGGGCCGAATCGGCCGGCGGAGCCATACCAGGTGCGGAAAACCTAGGCGTCAGATACCATGATAGATTGAGATATTGGAGAAGTAATTGTTGTATTGATTGGGGCCTCAAGGACTGTTTATATAGATTACAAAGCTTGGGCTCCAAGACTAGACTAATAGAGATAGATTACGATACGAATAGACTTTATACTTTAAGACAACGGACTAATTTGATATTTCGCCACTGTGATGACAATGAGGAGACAGAGACGGAGCAACTGTGATAAGTGGTGAAATATCATTTTTGTTACCTCGTTATAACGCACGGGCTATTTTGCTAGTCTTTTTTTAATTTTTAATAATAAAGCACGGATTGACTCCGTGGGTTCACCGTCACAATACGCTTTTTTCCGTAAGTTTACGTTTTCATTGAATTTAAAACATATACGTGAGGTGGTACTAATTCGGGGAACCACGTCATGTGCAATCGGACTATGCATGCGGTGACAGGCTGCCAGCCAAAACAAATTGCCACCGGGCCGGATCGACCTCCGAAACACGCAAACATGGAATCTGACAAACACGTGTTATTTGGATTGCACGCACAAGGAAGCTATACATCTTCTTCCACGACATATAAATTCCAACAGCGAACCAATGTTTCGTTCCGATTGAAGGCAAGAAATCTCTTCGACATGCTTAACCTGCCATCGTCCTGGTTGCCTCGGCCCTCTTCGGACCGCCGGCCTTCGCCGCCGCCGCTGCCCACTGCGACCTCCATAAGGACCTCTTCATAACACAGAGCTAGCCTCAGCGAGCCTCAGAGCGACGGCTCATCGATGTATAGGGTGACCGTGACGAACCAGTGCGCCGGCAACGAACGCACGGGCAGGCCCTGCGGCAACTTCCGCTCCGTCATCCTCGTCAACTTCTTTTATTCTGCATGATTTCAAAAATAGGTTTTAAAAATTATGTCATTTTTTTCTTGAATACGCATGATAAAACCCATGCCATGGTTATTGGATGAGGGCCGTGTTATATTTTCTTCTCCCGTTGCAACACACGGACTCTTTTGCTAGTAATAATAATAATAATAATAATAATAATAATAATAATAATAATAATAATAATAATAATAATAATAAAGCACGGATTGACTCCGTGGGCTCACCGTCACACTACGTTTCTTTCGTGATTTTACGCTTTCAGTTTGAATTTAAAACCTATTCGAGGTGGTACTAAATTTTGAGCTTCATGCGTCGCCTGATCGAGCATCCTCCCGTCTCGTACATCCGGCCCACCTTGACCTGTCCATGAAATCAAGTAATCCAGGTCTCTTCTTTTCACATCGAGCATCCTCCCGTCTCGTACATCCGGCCCACCTTGACCTGTCCATGAAATCAAGTAATTCAGGTCTCTTCTTTTCACGTCTCACGCACATGGGCCAAGTTGGGCCATCGCTCGAGGACTAAGTTGCTGCCAAAAAAATGCGGCAGCAAGAATCCAACTCGCAACCTGCGTTTGGATAAAATTACATGGTCCAACTGACCTATCTCATGGTTGTTGAAAACAACAGAGTCTCAGTTCTTTATATATAGTACCACCTCGCGTCTTTACCAGCAATAACGCCAGTTTATATACATCTGCGAATTCAAATCAATAAGCCGCCTTGAGGATTAAAAAGGAGAAGAGGGTAAACAATGGGCCAATTCTTCCCTGGAAAGAACCAATAGACTTGGAAAGGAAGCGGTCAGCTGCGTGGTTTAATGGAAGAATAGTAAACATGCCCGTGCGTTGCACCGGGATAGGAAAAATCACACTTTTATTAAAAGAACAGAGTGCTCAAGGTGAGATAATTTGGCTGTGCAGTTGTGGTATAAAGATAAAAGAACTTTTGAGAATTCTCACGTGGAAATATTCGTTAATTAAATATGATAGTTTGAAAAGGAAATGCATATTTATAGCTATTAATGTATGAATTGAGGGCTACCTTGATCTAGATATATTACTTAAATACATGTAGATTGTTTTTTTTCACTTCGTTGCTGTTCTTCAAGTCTCTTTAGCCATGAAGTTATGATATTTTTCTTAAGTGGCATTGTTTCATCTGCCATTCCCACTATGAAACAAATGTAGTTGTAGTCCCTGGCTAGGTTTTTTGCCATATGATTTTGTGTTGCCAATTTCAAACAGCATTTTCGAGCTTGTAATTGTATGGCATGTAATAACAGTAGCACAAATGTCATAGAGTATTTATGTCTGGTATCTATCCATTTTACTTGGGAACCTTTGAATCGGTCGACCAGCACCGGTATTCATGCGTTATCACCATATTTTTGTTGGACATCCTTCCTTCTTATCGGTCAAGTTTTCGTCCTATTTCTTGCGTGGTTTCTCTCCTACTATCACGTCCAAATTGTCCAGTTAGTCGCAAAATATAGTTCTACTCTATTAGAGTCTCCATGTTGATGCTATTTAGCAAAGGAAATGGTTCTTATTTAAATTCACAAAAAAATTTGATCGTACCAAATCGATTGTTTTGAAGTGTACATATTCATGATGCTTCAAGAACTTGTAAATTTGCACAAAAACTGTTTTTTTATGATTGATGTTTTAATGCTCAGAAAAAATTAATCATGATTTTTTTAAATGTCGCACAAATCTCGTCAATTTTTATGGAAATTTACATGCACACGGAAGATAATTGTAACTATTTGTTTCAAAAGGCTTGGTAGTTGAAAATATACTGTTCTTACGGTTTTACCTGGTAGCTCATCCACTTTTTTGACATTTTTGCACTAAGAATACCTAAAAGAAAATACTAATTAATTGAACCTGGCTCATAGAAAAATTAATCATGTCTGGTGCGCTGCTATACTAACGCAATGTGGCTCCTTAATTAGCTCCTTTTGATGCTCCGGAAGCCCGCTCCCATCGGAGCCGGCGGCGCTGTACATGTCGGCGTCGCCAAGCCACTGCAGTTGGTACTCGGCTACTCACGGTTCTCTTATACTGCCAGCTCCACCATGCACATCTCTACCTCCTTGTAAACGATGCTCGCTTCCTCGCATAATTGTAAACGTGTCTTATATTCAGTTCTTTATCAATAACAACATTCAAGGTCCATTTCCCTCAAAAAAAAAAAAAACATTCAAGGTCCATTCATATGAAGCTTACTGCTAGTCTGCCATAAGGGCGTACTCAACAGATTTAATCACAGTGCTTTTCCATGCCAAAATAAATATTGATTGCAAACGATCCTTTGTTGCCACAGTTATCAACTAAATATTGATTCAGAGATCACGAGGAATGAGGACAGCGAACAACTTTAAAAGAGGGCCTTGTTACATAAAGAGGGAACTCAGCTATGTCATACATCAGATAATCATATTTCTATACGCCAGTAAATCCATGGAAGCAGATAACATAATAACTGGGTGATGCGAGGCTTGGCATAGAGGAGGTCATAGGCGTCGAGGCCACCAAGCCCAACCTTGACTGCTGCTCCTCCCTTTCTTCCTCTACTATTTTTTTCTGAACGACCTTTCTTCCTGTACTGATTCCCTCAACTCCATGCTTTCCTGATCATCCTCTTCCTCTTATGACCAGCTAGGCATTTAACTAATCAGGGTAAATGCTGAAAGGTACAGTCGACAAACCATGTCAATGAGATCTACATGGATCGATCGATTAAATAGTGAAAATCTGAGAAATCTAAATCTGAACTAACAAAAAAAAAGCAAACAATCTTCAGGCTATGTAACTGTACCCACATGTCTGCTCCAAAGAATTGGTTATGGAAAGAAAAGCGGGTACAATGGAGTTGGGTTGATGCCTAATGGACGACCAATCGTTCCTGCTACTCTAGCTTCCTGCCTCCCAGTTTGAATTGATGCTGCCACTATGGCCAGCAAGCATCCACCGCCAAGGTTCATGCATGGCTGCTTCGCGTACGCCAACACGCCCTGTCTTACCACGGGTATGCTGCTGCTCATCCTGCCGTCTACACGCCCTTGCAGATTCAGTGCACCGGGAGAAGAAAAATCAATGAAAAATAGAAAGACCAGATGTTATACGCAATGACAGATGGCACACATCAAGGGACTTATTTGTGAAGGACCGAGCTAACAACATTCATATACTGTTTTAAAGCTTGGGGCTTCCCTTGAATGGCAACACTCATTTAGTTCTACACCAGTCAATGTAAAAAATTAAGGAGCAGCATCAAAGATCAACCATAATGTTACAAAATAATTAAAAAATGCAAGGCCCAAATCTGGAATGGTCATTGTGAATTGGCTCAGAGAATGTGAACCATATAACCAGGAAAGTGCTATATATAACAGTATAACCGAAGATTACCACAAAATTCATAACTGTCAACCTCTACCGACACAGTTGTGCCCGTTCAAAAAATCACCAAATTTGAGGTTGAAATTAAATTGCATTTAAGCCAAGGTTATGATCAAATACAGCTTAAGAGAAGTTGTAAGATTTTAGGACATAAATTTGTTGGATAACTGCATATAAATATGTTTTATAGAACTAAACACTCTTATATTTCTTTATAGAAGGAGTACTTCACAATCTGAATATAAATTGATATACATGAGTAGAGCCAGAGCTTTCTGAATCATCAATTAGACAATTAGGAGATGCTATTATACCTCCCGGTCTAGAGGATGCAATCGACTAAAAAGTCTTAAGGTCCCAAAATTTAACAATTATAATTTGAACCTACAGAAGCTTGTGGAAAGAACAGAAAGCAAAAGTTACAACTAACCAAGTCTAGATGATATATAAATTATTTTGGAGGAAAGATGTTATCTGGGAACACATCTTATGTTTTTGTACAGGTTGTATAACATACTATCACCATCTGACATGTGGCTAGTAAAATTATGGGGAAGAAAACCTGAACAGTTTAAGCGGACCTTCAGGAAGCTAAAGTCATGCAAGAGCTTTCCACCTGTCAAATCAACAATCAGTGACCCCAAAAATATAAACGATATCTTCCGCTAGAGCATGAGTTTATTCACCTTGTTAATATTAGCACTGTTGTGAGCAACTGAGCATATATGGCACCTTTATAGGTTGGACCAAACAACAGATTCTCCCTGTAATTTGTGTGGTACTGCTTAATAGGTTGGATCAAAATCTTACCTTCATAGAACTCTTAGCCCTACCAGAAACAATCCACCGACCATCAGGAGCGAATCAAGCAGATCAATCCTCTCGCTATGACCCTGATATGTGCGATCTACTATTATTCTGTTAAACAAATGGACAACACCATCAATGTCAACAAACAAGATGAAATTAACCAATAACTGGTTCCACACACCGTGAGAGACATAGCCAACATACATCCGTGATCCAATCCTGCTTTTCAGATAAAAATTCAGAATAGAATTCTCTCTTTATCAGCAGTTCGTCCAACTTGCTGGACTGCCTCCTAATCAAAAGGCTTCTATCTTGCGGCCTCTCTCTTTCAGGCCTCATCTTCTTCCTCTACTTGAGGCAGGCCTGACCATAAGTACCAACCTGCGCTAAATCTTTAAGACACCAGTAGCTAGCTGCTCAGTTTACTGAACAATAGTTTATTTGTACAAGTAAAAAAGCAGCATCGGAATGGGTTTGATTGACTAAACTGAAAATCAATAGTTGAAACAAATAATCATGGATGCATCCACCACAAAAAGAAGGAACTGGAAGAAAAAGTGTGGCGTGGCTGTCACCATGTCACAGCAACCGTGTGTGCATGAGCAGATCGACCTCAGCGCCACCAGCCTATGGCTCAAGCAGGGAGAGAGGGAAAGGAGGCCTCACCGTGGTAGGGCTAGGAGGGGGCTGGAGTGCTCCACCTCGCGTGATCCCCCTTCTTACCTCACGTAGGGGCTCGTCGCACGCGGGCCATCGAGGAAGGGCCGGATGGGTAGGAGGGGATGGATCGCGGAAGCTGAGTGCACGCCACAATTAGGCCGGGGATCCTCTCGTCCTCTGCTTCGACGCCTGCCTCCACCTGCAAGGACTTCGCGCCGCCGCGCTGGATCCCTCCGTCTCCCGCGCCAGTTCGCCTTCGCCCAGCTCCGGCGAGCTCCTCGCTAGGTCGCCGTACAACCCCTCCTTTCTTCCTTCTTCTCTCCCTTGCCTTCCTGTCTCCTTTGTGCCCAGGAGCCGCGGATGCCATGGATCCGCCCGTGCTCAGGCCTTCCTCGTCGTCACCGGCGACCTCCGCCTCCGGATCTGCCCCCAGCCACCGCAAGCTCGAGCCGCCGCCGAGTTGATCCGCTCCCAATTAATAAAATCAGACGTATGGACCGCGGGGTGAATATACCAAAGTACAGGGTTACTTTTGCAAAAACGAAACGGTATCTTGGTTTAATGACTTAAAAAGGACTGCGGGTTGAATTCTGAAAAACAGAGGGACTTTTATGCAAAAATGCCGACGACGTACGCAAAAGATAGATGGCAGAAAGCAGGATCGAACTCACAACCTCTGGCTAATACGCTGCAACCAGTAGAGCTAGGATTTGTTTGTGCTTTGGCAGAGGTTTTCCTAATCTTGAATAGTCCCATCTCGACTTCTTCTATCAAACCACACCAGTTAATATACGTGCAAAACTTGCACATACTCAGAAGCTGGCTGCAAGATGATTCGTGGGACGAGGTAGGCGGCAAGCGACAGAGGCCGAGGTCGGTCGAGCAGGGGCGCTACGAGGCGAAGTGAGCAACAATGCATGCATGTTTGCTCTAAAAAAACAATTATGTTTCTTTTTTTAGAAGAAAATGGTCACAATAATGTAATCTGCTATTTAGTAGGATATCTGTAATCAAAAGAAGACATAGTTTTACATTGTTCTGTAGAGTTTTGCTGTTTTGGTATCTGAGTTGAGAATAAACAACGAGAATAGCTTCATTGGAATAATTCTCCCTAGATTTTCTGATAATTCAACTCATCCAGTAGCTTGATAGTTGTCATTATTTTAGTATCTTATCTGTGTAACTTGATTATTAGGAGATTTATATTCATGATACTAGCGAATGGGTAGAAGAACATAGAAATAGAACTAATATCCTAACTTTTTCAGAGGAACTAACGAGTTAGTATCTGAATAAATTACTTTAGATTAGCTACTACTTTTTAAAAAAGATGTCACTTTGAAATAGAGGCAGCTGTAAACCCGTGGGAAGGTGTGTTATACTTTTTTTTTCCCCCGTTGCAACGCACGTGCATATTTTCATGTTTAACACATTCTTTGTAAATAGGCCCGAGACTTAAACGGAATGAAAACAGAGTGAACTGGGCCTATGACAGCTAAATATGGAATACTAACCAGCGTCCATGTGCGTGCGACAACAGCTACGTGTGTTGGGTCGAAGCCCAACAAAGAGAAAAAGAAGAGGGCACCTAGTATTGAACCACGGGTTATTTGAAAAAAACACCAGTTTTTTGGTAAAACGTACTATGACAGATGGATAGGCAGAATCACTCAATACTTTATTAGTGACTAGCAAACATGTCCGTGCGTTGCAAAGGGAGAGTAAATATTTTTTATTAGAGCCGCAGTTTTCATTTTGATTCAATTTTGGTTCCGACTTGTAATACTGATCGCGTGCACCTATGGCCAGACTCAGATAGTTACCGGTCAGTGTTGTTCGACACTATGAAGGTCGCGTCTATAAATTAAATCTATTTAGTAAAGTATATATGTGTCATCATCACATGCAGCGGATAAAACACAAATTAAGATCATATGTAACGTTCATGACTATCATAAGAATTGTTTGGGTATTTTCAAAATAAATCTTCACGTACTTTTGATGTTTATGAATTTTATAATTGTATGCATATGCTATAAAAATTATTTGCGCATTCACTATAAAAAAGTATAGTGTAGTCCATTGGTAAATACGTATACGGATTTCACTAAAAAAAATACATACATAGGCCTCACTCGCTCCTTGCCAGGCAACATAGAGCAACCCGTGCGACATGTTTATTTGCAATACGAATGGCCCTCAAAAAAAAAATTTGCAATACGAATCGACGCCGGTATGAAGGAATGACGGATCATGCACCATTGATTTAGGTTGCACCATAAATAGCATTTTTTACTAGTTAATAGATAAATATAACATTATATTCAGATTGCACACATTTTTTTAGTCAAATTTCATTTATAACAGGTTAAATTGAAGTTAGGGTTTAAAATATATGATTATTTTGAAAAAATATATTTTTATTCTAGATGTACTGTGGGTTGATTAACACAAATATTAGGGGCTATTATATAAAACTTCAAAAAATGGTTTGCTATGACTTAATGTTGGACTGCGGGTTGATTAGTATAATGTTATGGAGTTTTATGTAAAATAGTAAAATGATTCGTCCTGACTTAAAGATGGACTACGGGTTGATTTTAATAAATTGTGAGGAATTTTCTTTTTGCAAAAGGACGCGACTGACGAACTAAAAGCGATGCATGCTTTATTATTAGGTGGAGATCTATACCTCTATATACCTACTAATAAATACAAATAAAAGAAATAGATATTCTTGGTCCGTCGTTATTTTTGCAAAAAAACCTTTCAATTTTTTAAGAGCCAACCCGCAATCTAGAGAAAAGCTCGCACCAGAAATTCTGCTCCCTACATGGGCCGGCAAGTCCCTAGCGTGGGCGAAGGTGGGCCTGGTTCGCTTCTTTCAATTAGATGGAAAAACATATACGCACAGAGCACTCGAACTTGAGGCCTCCACTACCGACCACAACAGAACAACCAACTCACCTATCATTTATTGCGTGTGCAAAACCTGGTTGTTACCTAATTACGAGTTGTCTAGAAAATGGAAACTACCTCAAAAAAAAGGGAATGCACGTGTCAACGAAAAAAAATCCCGCTAAATGTGGACATGAAGATGCCAACAAAAGTGAAAGACCGGAAGGACGTGCAGGAAATTGACTCCAATTATATGGATTGTGGATATTATTTGAAAATTAAGTGGGATTTCGGGAAACCCAATAAAGGACCACATGCACGCCGTATTTCTTTCTATGAAATGGAATTTTCATGACATAATTGGCCGCATTTCTTTCCATCAAATAGAATTTTCACGACATAACTGGCCACATTTCTTTTCATTAAATGGAATTTTCTTCACGTAATTGGCTCCCTAATAAATGTTATTATGCTGAAATTTGTTAGATAGACCAACAATTAAGTCGCTTTAAACGGGGAGAAGACGTTGCATCCCATAAGAAAAAATAAAATTAAAAGGCAGCATAACAAATCCACACGTTTTTTTGGAACAAACAGAAAAGAATTCCCTCAAAAACCACAAACATACAATAAAATATAGTAGTATTTAGATGCATATATGGGAGTACAAGATGTGTAACATGCCTTAGAAATCAGTGTTGGGATATCGAAGTTATGTAATCGACTTTTGTCCCCAGTAACAAAAATGGATAATTGAATTTTGTTGTGCTAAATTTTCATAGTCTAATTTTTAAAATATCTTTAGGACATATTAGTACCTGGCTTTTTGTTATTTAATTTTACATATTGTGTTTTCTAGACGCAAAGATATTCTTTTATTCCCGTTGCAACGCACGGGCATATTTCCTAGTATATACAAACTGGTTTTATCCGATAAAAAGGTTCCTTCATATACACAACCAATTTGCCGAATTGGATTTCCACTAAAATGGTTCCTTCATATACACAATCAATTTTGCAGATTGTCTATACTCTCTTTCATATATTTTAATATTACCATTTTACTACCAATTCAACTACCATTTCAGCAATTATAAATCGATTGGTTTATTATTGCAAGGAATGCAATCTGCATCTCTCGCTCCCCAACTGGACTATCCGGTTGTTGTTGTGAGACACCAAAACTAACATTTCAAGACAACTTCCATCTACAAATAATCAATACAAGTATTATATAAAAACAAAAATTGCCAGCACTGGATATATCTATGACATCACAACAACGTACGTTGTAGATCAGCTTGGTCGTTCTCGGGTGGTTCACGCGCCGCAAAAGCCGTTTCATGGGCCGGTGCTCCGCAGAGTGAGCGCCCGTTTCTATCCGTAATCGGGCCAGAAAGGCCCACATTTAGTCGAAGCACACTCGCATGGGCCAGGTCATCCTATATGTTGGCAGCCCTATCCCTGTACCCACGATGCTGTCGTTACTTCCCTGCGATGTACCGCCGTCGTTACATCCCCTCAATGGGCCGTCGTCGTCCTCCATCCCGCCGGTGAGCTTCCTCTGGTGTCTGCCTCCAGGTAGTTGCCCTTTACTTGCCCCTATTCTTCCACCGCAGGCCCCTTGTTTATTGTTCTTAATCTCCAGTCTTGCTGCATATACCTCCATGGTGGTTGCGGCGGCTGCCCTCGCCGTAGGCATTCATCACCGGCTGTCGTCCTCCATGCCCTTGTAGCTGGAGCGCATGTTCCTCTCAATTCTGTAACTAAGGCTGCAACTGTTGCGTGATTATGCTTATAAAGTTCCGTTGTCCACCTCCCATGTCTTATTACTGCTTGGTGATGGTAGAGAGCAGCCTCGATGGCAGAGCCAAAAATCCTAACTTCACGGCGCTGAAGGACTTGGCTTCCCTATCTCATCCTCCCCGTCCACAGTGAGGCATCGTGGAGTCTGCATCTGAGAGACCACCATAATCAGCAAATTACACATCGCCTCTACACATTCTGGACCTTTCCTGATTTCTTACCAATTCTTAAACTATGCCGCTTGACCTTTTTACCAATTTGTAAAACATGCTGGCAATGTGAAGAATTGTGAGTGAATGACTGAATGTCTACAAAGCCGTCCGAGCAAGTGAGCGACGCCGTGGTGGTAGCGGTGAAGGAGTTGTTGTCGGCGACAACGTCAATCTGATCAGCCTGAGCTCCTTGGTCACAACATCGGGTTCAGGTACCAACAATGGGCAACACTCCACCTCTACAACGACTCCAATGGCAGTAAGCGACCTTGTTGCATCTCGCGGACGCCGGTATATGCCATATTTTTGTTACTTAGTAATTTACTCATGAATTACTACTTCTATACTACTGTTGGTGATGCAAAAAGACCACGTGTAGTTGAACCTTTTCAAGGATGTTACATATTGTTGATTTATCTTACACCATGTGCATGATACAAAGCCGTCCTACTTTGACATAGAAGAAGGAAGATATTGCGGCTCTCATGATTTTCGTGTAGTGGTCGAGTTATCTCAGTTTTCCTCTGCTCATCTTGATGATTCTATCCTTTTCATCTTAGGATGAACGGGCGCGACAATGCGCGCCTTTATGTTCTAGTTTCCTATAAAGGATGCCGGAGCACCCGCCTCATGAGGGCATCCGTGCTCGCGCGTGCTCCACACACTCCCTGCATTGCTACCTGCCTAGCGCCCTCCCCATTGCTCGATCAGGTTTTTCCTTGCCCCATCTCCCCATAGGTTTTGTTGGTCCATGACCTCTGGGCCGAGGGCGTAAGGGGGGGGGGGGATTTCCTTAGTGTATTTCTATTAGGGAACGTAGTATTTCAAAATTTTCCTACGATCACGTAAGATCTATCCAGGAGAAGCATAGCAATGAGCGGGAGAGTGTGTCCACGTACCCTCGTAGACCGAAAGCGGAAGCGTTTAGTAACGTGGTTGATGTAGTCGAACATCTTCGCGATCCAACTGATCCAAGCACCGAACGCACGGCACCTCCGCGTTCAGCACACGTTCAGCTCGATGACGTCCCTCGAGCTCTTGATCCAGTGGAGGACGAGGGAGAGTTCCGTCAGCACGATAGCGTGGCGACGGTGATGATGAAGTTACCGGTGCAGGGCTTTGCCTAAGCACTACGACGATATGACCGAGGTGTGTAACTGTGGAGGGGGCACCGCACACGTCTAAGAGAAGACTTGGTGTGCCTTTGGGGTGCCCCCCTCCCACGTATATAAAGGAGGGGGGAAGAGGAGGCCAACCCTAGAGGGGGCGCGCCAAGGGGGGGAGTCCTACTTGGACTCCTGGTCCAAGTAGGATTTGCCCCCCCCTTTCCTATTCCAACTAGGAGAAGGAGGGAAGGGAGAAGAGGGGAGAAGGAAGGAGGGGGGCGCCGCCCCCTCCTAGTCAAATTCGGACCAGCCCATGGGGCGGGGGCACCCCTTGAGGCCCTTCTCTCCTTTCCCCTAAAGCCCATTAAGGCCCATTACTCTCCCGGGGGGTTACGGTAACCTCCCGGTACTCCAGAAAATACCCGAAACACTTCGGAACCATTCCCGTGTCCGAATATAACCTTCTAATATATCGATATTTACCTCTCGACCATTTCGAGACTCCTCGTCATGTCCGTGATCTCATCCGGGACTTCAACAAACTTCGGTCATCAAATCACATAACTCATAATACAAATCATCATCGAATGTTAAGCGTGCGGACCCTACGGGTTCGAGAACTATGTAGACATGACCGAGACACATCTCCGGTCAATAACCAATAGTGGAACCTGGATGCTCATATTGGTTCCTACATATTCTACGAAGATCTTTATCGGTCAAACTGCATAACAACATACGTTGTTCCCTTTGTCATCGGTATGTTACTTGCCCGAGATTCGATCGTCGGTATCATCATACCTAGTTCAATCTCATAACCGGCAAGTCTCTTTACTCGTTCCGTAATGCATCATCCCGTAACTAACTCATTAGTCACATTGCTTGCAAGGCTTATAGTGATGTGCATTACCGAGAGGGCCCAGAGATACCTCTCTGATACACGGAGTGACAAATCCTAATCTCGATCTATGCCAACTCAACAAACACCATCGGAGACACCTGCAGAGCATCTTTATAATCACCCAGTTATGTTGTGACGTTTGATAGCACACAAGGTGTTCCTCCGGTATTCGGGAGTTGCATAATATCATAGTCAGAGGAACATGTATAAGTCATGATGAAAGCAATAACAATAAAACTAAACGGTCATTAAAGCTAAGCTAACGGATGGGTCTTGTCCATCACATCATTCCCTAATGATGTGATACCGTTCATCAAATGACAACACATGTATATGGTCAGGAAACTTAACCATCTTTATTAACGAGCTAGTCTAGTAGATGCATACTAGGGTCACTCTGTTTGTCTATGTATTCACATATGTACTAAGTTTCTGGTTAATACAATTCTAGCATGAATAATAAACATTTATCATGATATAAGGAAATATAAATAACAACTTTATTATTGCCTCTAGGGCATATTTCCTTCAGTCTCCCACTTGCACTAGAGTCAGTAATCTAGATTACATAGTCATGATTCTAACACCCATGGAGTCTTGGTGCTGATCATGTTTTGCTCGTGAGAGAGGCTTAGTCAACGGGTCTGCAACATTCAGATCCGTATGTATCTTGCAAATCTCTATGTCTCCCTCCTTGACTTGATCACAGATGGAATTGAAGCGTCTCTTGATGTGTTTGGTTCTGTTGTGAAATCTAGATTCCTTCGCCAAGGCAATTGCTCCAGTATTGTCACAAAAGATTTTCATTGGACCCGATGCACTAGGTATTACACCTAGATCGGATATGAACTCCTTCATCCAGACTCCTTCATTTGCTGCTTTTGAAGCAGCTATGTACTCCACTTCACACGTAGATCCCGCCACGACGCTCTGCACCAACTGACAGCTCCACCATTCAATATAAATACGTATCCGGTTTGTGACTTAGAGTCATCCGGATCAGTGTCAAAGCTTGCATCAACGCAACCATTTACGACGAGCTCTTTGTCACCTCCATAAACGAGAAACATATCCTTAGTCCTTTTCAGGTATTTTAGGATGTTCTTGACCGCTGTCCAGTGATCCGCTCCTGGATTACTTTGGTACCTCCCTGCTAAACTAATATCAAGGCACACATCATGTCTGGTACACAGCATTGCATACATGATAGAACCTATGGCCGAGGCATAGGGAATGACTTTCATTTTCTCTCTATCTTCCGCAGTGGTCGGGCATTGAGTCTGACTCAACTTCACACCTTGTAACACAGGCAAGAACACTTTCTTTGACTGATCCATTTTGAACTTCTTCAAAACTTTATCAAGGTATGTGCTTTGTGAAAGTTCAATTAAGCGTCTTGATTTATCTCTATAGATCTTGATGCCCAATATATAAGTAGCTTCACCGAGGTCTTTCATTGAAAAATTCTTATTCAAGTATCCTTTTATGCTATTTAGAAATTCAGTATCATTTCCGATCAACAATATGTCATCCACATATAATATCAGAAATGCTACAGAGCTCCCACTCACTTTCTTGTAAATACAGGCTTCTCCAAAAGTCTGTATAAAACCATATGCTTTGATCACACTATCAAAGCGTATATTCCAACCCCGAGAGGCTTGCACCAGTCCATAAATGGATCGCTGGAGCTTGCACACTTTGTTAGCACTTTTAGGATAGACAAAACCTTCTGGTTGCGTCATATACAACTCTTCTTTTAGATATCCATTAAGGAATGCAATTTTGACATCCGTTTGCCAAATTTCATAATCATAAAATGCGGCAATTGCTAACATGATTTGGACAGACTTAAGCATCGCTACGGATGAGAAGGTCTCATCGTAGTCAACTCCTTGAACTTGTCAAAAACCTTTTGCAGCAAGTCAAGCTTTGTAGACAGTAACACTACTGTCAGCGTCAGTCTTCTTATTGAAGATCCATTTATTCTCTATTGCTTGCCGATCATCAGGCAAGTCAACCAAAGTCCACACTTTGCTCTCATACATGGATCCCATCTCAGATTTGATGGCCTCAAGCCATTTCGTGGAATCTGGGCTCATCATCACTTTCTCATAGTTCGTAGGTTCGTCATGGTCAAGTAACATGACTTCTAGAATAGGATTACTATACCACTCTGGTGCGGATCTTACTCTGGTTGACCTACGAGGTTCAATAGTAACTTGATCTGAAGTTTCATGATCATCATCATTAGCTTCCTCACTGATTGGTGTAGGAATCACTGGAACTGATTTATGTGATGAACTACTTTCAAATTCGGGAGAATGTACAATTACCTCATCAAGTTCTACTTTCCTCCCACTCACTTCTTTCGAGAGAAACTCCTTCTCTAGAAAGGATCCATTCTTAGCAAGGAATATCTTGCCTTCGGATCTGTGATAGAAGGTGTACCGAACAGTCTCCTTTGGGTATCCTATGAAGACACATTTCTCCGATTTGGGTTCGAGCTTATCAGGTTGAAGCTTTTTCACATAAGTATCGCAGCCCCAAACTTTAAGAAACGACAACTTGGGTTTCTTGCCAAACCACAATCCATATGGTGTCGTCTCAACGGATTTAGATGGTGCCTTATTTAACGTGAATGCAGCCGTCTCTAAAGCATAACCTCAAAACGATAGCGGTAAATCAGTAAGAGACATCATAGATCGCACCATATCTAATATAGTGCAGTTACGACGTTCAGACACACCATTACGCTGTGGTGTTCCATGTGGCGTGAGTTGCGAAACTATTCCACATTGTTTCAAATGAAGACCAAACTCATAACTCGAATATCACCTCCACGATCAGATCGTAGATATTTTATTTTCTTGTTACGATGATTTTCCACTTCACTCTGAAATTCTTTGAACTTTTCAAATGTTTCAGACTTATGTTTCATCAAGTAGATATACCCATATCTGCTCAAATCATCTGTGAAGGTCAGAAAATAACGATACCCTCCGCGAGCCTCAACACTCATCGGACCGCATACATCAGTATGTATTATTTCCAACAAGTCTGTTGCTCGGTCCATTGTTCCGGAGAACGGAGTCTTAGTCATCTTTCCCATGAGG
Source organism: Aegilops longissima (assembly GCA_021605205.1). Lineage (NCBI taxonomy): Eukaryota > Viridiplantae > Streptophyta > Magnoliopsida > Poales > Poaceae > Aegilops > Aegilops longissima. The sequence continues at coordinate 200,256,626 of CM038680.1, read as the reverse complement.
CATGGTTCGCAAGCATAAAGTGATTCATAATCAAGTGATTCCAAAAGCCCATCCGCATGGAGTTTCTTCATGCGCTTTACACCAATGTGACCTAAACGGCAGTGCCACAAATAAGTTACACTATCATTATTAACCTTGCATCTTTTGGCTTCAATATTATGATTATGTGTATCACTACAATCGAGATTCAACATGAATAGGCCACTCATCAAGGGTGCACGACCATAAAAGATATTACTCATATAAATAGAACAACCATTATTCTCTGATTTAAATGAATAACCATCTCGCATCAAATAAGATGCAGATATAATGTTCATGCTCAACGCTGGCACCAAATAACAATTATTTAGGTCTAAAACTAACCCCGACGGTAGATGTAGAGGTAGCGTTTCGACGGCGATCACATCGACTTTGGAACCATTTCCCACGTGCATCGTCACCTCGTCCTTAGCCAATCTTCGTTTAATCAGAGCCCTATTTGAGTTGCAAATATGAGCAATGTAACCAATATCAAATACCCAGCGCTACTACGAGCATTAGTAAGGTACACATCAATAACATGTATATCAAATATACCTTTCACTTCGCCATCCTTCTTATCCGCCAAATACTTGGGGCAGTTCCGCTTCGAAGGACCAGTCCCTTTGCGGTAGAAGCACTCGGCCTCGTGCTTAGGTCCGACTTGGGCTTCTTCATTTGAGCAGCAACTTGTTTGCCGTTCTTCTTGAAGTTCCCTTCTTCCTTTGCCCTTCTTCTTGAAACTAGTGGTCTTGTTAACCATCAACACTTGATGCTCCTTCTTGATTTCTACCTCCGCAGCCTTTAGTATTGCGAAGAGCTCGGGAATTGTCTTATCCATCCCTTGCATATTATAGTTCATCACGAAGCTTTTGTAGCTTGGTGGCAGTGATTGAAGAACTCTGTCAAAGACACTATCATCAGGAAGATTAACTCCCAGTTGAGTCATGTGGTTGTGGTACCCAGACATTCTGAGTATATGTTCACTGACAGAACTATTCTCCTCCATCTTGTAGCTATAGAACTTATTGGAGACTTCATATCTCTCAATCCAGGCATTTTCTTGAAATATTAACTTCAACTCCTGGAACATCTCATATGCTCCATGACGTTCAAAACATCGTTGAAGTCCCGATTCTAAGCCGTAAAGCATGGCACACTGAACTATCGAGTAGTCATCATCTTTGCTCTGCCAGACGTTCATAACGTCCGCTGCAGTGGGTCTTGCACCTAGCGGTGCTTCCAGGACGTAATTCTTCTGTGCAGCAATGAGGATAATCCTCAAGTTACGGACCCAGTCCGTGTAGTTGCTACCATCATCTTTCAACTTAAATTTCTCTGGGAACGCATTAAAATTCAAGGGAACGGTAGAACGGGCCATTGATCTACAACAACATAGACATGAAAAATACTATCAGGTACTAAGTTCATGATAAATTAAAGTTCAATTAATCAAATTACTTAAGAACTTCCACTTAGATAGACATCCCTCTAGTCATCTAAATGATCACGTGATCCAAATCAACTAAACCATGTCTGATCATCACGTGATATGGAGTAGTTTTCAATGGTGAACATCACTATGTTGATCATATCTACTATATGATTCACGTTCGACCTTTCGGTCTCAGTGTTCTGAGGCCATATCTGCATATGCTAGGCTCGTTAAGTTTAACCCGAGTATTCTGCGTGTGCAAAACTGGCTTGCACCCATTGTATGTGAACGTAGAGCTTATCACACCCGATCATCACGTGGTGTGTCGGCACGACGAACTGTAGCAATGGTGCATACTCAGGGAGAACACTTATACCTTGAGATTTAGTGAGAGAGCATCTTATAATGCTACCGCCGTACTAAGCAAAATAAGATGCATAAAATATGAACATCACATGCTATCAAAATATGTGACATGATATGGCCATCATCATCTTGTGCCTTTGATCTCCATCTCCAAAGCACCGTCATGATCTCCATCATCACCAACTTGACACATTGATCTCCATCGTAGCATTGTTGTCGTCTCGCCAACTATTACTTCTACGACTATCGCTGCCACTTAGTGACAAAGTAAAGCAATTACATGGCGATTGCATTTCATACAATAAAGCGACAACCATAAGGCTCCTGCCAGTTGCCGATAACTTTTACAAAACATGATCATCTCATACAACAATTTATATACTATCACGTCTTGACCATATCACATCACAACATGCCCTGCAAAAACAATTTAGACACCCTCTACTTTGTTGTTGCAAGTTTTACGTGGCTGCTGCGGGCTTCTAGCAAGAATCGTTCCTACCTACGCATCAAAGCCACAACGATTTTTCGTCAAGTGTGTTGTTTTAACCTTCAACAAGGACCGGGCGTAGTCAAACTCGATTCAACTAAAGTTGAAGAAACAGACACCCGCTAGCCACCTGTGTGCGAAGTACGTCGGTAGAACCAGTCTCATGAACGCGGTCATGTAATGTCGGTCCGGGCCGCTTCATCCAACAATACCGCCGAATCAAAGTAAGACGTTGCTGGTAAGCAGTATGACTATTATCGCCCACAACTCTTTGTGTTCTACTTGTGCATATAACATCTACGCATAGACTTGGCTCGGATGCCACTATTGGAGAATGTAGTATTCGAAAATTTTCCTATGATCACGCAAGATCTATCTAGGACAAGCATAACAATGAGCGGGAGAGTGTGTCCATGTACCCTCATAGACCGAAAGCGGAAGCGTTTAGTAACGCATTTGATGTAGTTGGATGTCTTCGTGATCCAACCGATCCAAGCACCGAACGTACGGCAGCTCCGCATTCAGCACATGTTCAGCTTGATGACGTCCCTCGAGCTTTTGATCCAGTTGAGGACAAGGGAGAGTTCCGTCAGCACGATGGCGTGGCGACGGTGATGATGAAGTTACTAGTGCAGGGCTTCACCTAAGTACTACGAAGATATGGCCGAGGTGTGTAATTGTGGAGGGGGGCACCGCACACGGCTAAGAGAAGACTTGGTGTGCCCCCTCCCACGTATATAATGGAGGGGGGAAGAGGAGGCCGACCCTAGAGGGGGCGCGCCAAGGGGGGGAGTCCTACTTGGACTCCCGGTCGCTTGCCGCCATTGCTCTACTTGTTGCTCGGTCCCTCGCCTGGGGCAGGACAAAGGCAATTCCTTATGTCAACGATCCGCTTGTACATCTCGTAGCTTGTGTACGCGTCCTTGGTGTTGGGAAACATAGTAGAAAACAAAAAATTGCCCTATGATCACCTAGGAACAAAATGAAGATGCATATAAGGTTTGGACCAACGATCGTTACCATCTCCGGAATGCAGAAGAAGTAGATGAGTCGGTGTAGATCATACTTGGAGTACCTCAAACCGTAGATGACGATCCCGCGAATCTCCCTCAGACAATCCCCCGAACGGAAGACCAAAAGCACGACCTGTCTACTTGGTTGCAAGCATACGGTCTTCGCGATCTGGCAGCGCTTTGCCTTCCAGAGCTATACATGGACGGAGAATTAGAGGGAGGAGATTAGAACAACACTGGGATTCTAATTATGAGGATTAGAGGAACTAGTTCTAGCTCTTATTACTCAACTAGGACAAACTAGAACTAGAACTAGATGAACTAGAGGTGGCTTAAAAACTTATTTGTTCAAAAGGGCACAATACCTCAAGTATATGTAGGTTAGAGGGGAGAGGAGGGCTGCCACTAAGGAGCGAAAGGCCCTCTTTGGTGTGCCGGCAAGGGGGAAGAGCTGGACTCCTTCCCCACTTGGACCCCCCTCCCACAAGGAGGGGGGTGCGCCAACTCCATTGGGCCTTTTGTTGGGTAACGTAGTAATAATTCAAAATTTTCCTACGTGTCACCAAGATCAATCTAGGAGATGCTAGGAACGAGAGAGAGGGAGTTCATCTTCATACCCTTGAAGATCGCTAAGCGGAAGCGTTACCAGAATGCGGTTGATGGACTCGTACTCATGGCAATTAAAATCGCGAAAGATCCGATCCAAGCGCCGAACGGACGGCACCTCCGCATTCAACACACGTACAACCCGGGGACGTCTCCTCCTTCTTGATCCAGCAAGGGGAGAGGAGAAGTTGAGGGATAACTCCGGCAGCACGACGACGTGGTGGTGGAGGTCGTGGTTCTCCGGCAGAGCTTCGCTATGCACTACGGAGGAGGAGAAGGAGTTGGAAGGGGGAGGGTTGCGCCAGGGGAAGGATGCGGCTGCCTGATACGTCTCCAATGTATCTATAATTTTTGATTGTTCCATGCTGTTATATTATCAATCTTGGATGTTTTATAATCATTTTATAGTCATTTCATATCAGTTTTTGGTACTAACCAATTGACATAGTGCCAAGTGCCAGTTGCTGTTTTTTCCATGTTTTTACATCACAGAAAATCAATACCAGACGGAGTCCAAATGCAACGGAACTTCACAGAGATTTTTTTGGACCAGAAGACACCTAATGGTCCCTGGCTGCGCCTGCGGGGTGCTCCGAGGAGAGCACAACCCACCAGGGCGCGCCAGGAGGCCCAGGCGCGCCTTGCTGGGTTGTGCCCACCTCGGGTGCCCGCCGGACCACCTCTTTGCTCTATAAATACCCCAATATTCCCAAAACCCTAGGGGAGTCGACGGAATATTGATCCAACCACCACAGAGTCCAGAACCACCAGATCCAATCTAGACACCATCTCGGATGGGGTTCACCACCTCCATTGCTGCCTCTCCGATGATGCGTGAGTAGTTCTTTGTAGACCTTCAGGTCCGTAGTTAGTAGCTAGATGGCTTCCTCTCTCTCGCTGAATTCTCAATACAATGGTCTCTTGGAGATCCATATGATGTAACTCTTTTTGCGGTGTGTTTATTGGGATCTGATGAACTTTGAGTTTATGATCGGTTATATCTTTTTATATCCATGAAAGTATTTGATTTTCTTTGATCTCTTTTATGCATGATCTCTTATTGCCTCGTATTTATTCTTTGATATTTGGGTTTTTTTTGGCCAACTTGATCTATTTATCTTGCAATGGGAAGATGTGCTTTGTAGTGGGTTCGATCTTACGGTGCTTGATCCAGTGACAGAAGGGGAACCGACACGTATGTATCGTTGCTACTAAGGATAAAACGATGTGGTCTATCTCTACATAGATAGATCTTGTCTACATCATGTCATCGTTCTTATTGCATTACTCTGTTTTCCTATTAACTTAATACACTAGATGCATGCTGGATAGCGGTCGATGTGTGGAATAATAGTAGTAGATGCAGGCAGGAGTCGGTCTACTAATCTTGGACGTGATGCCTATATAATGATCATTGCCTGGATATCATCATGATTATTTGAAGTTCTATCAATTGCCCAACAGTAATGTGTTCACCCACCGTTTGCTATTTTTCTCGAGAGAAGCCACTAGTAAAACCTACGGCCCCCGGGACTCTTTCTCATATATTTGCCTTTGCGATCTACTTTTCCTTTGCATTTATTTTCAGATCTATTAAACCATAAATACAAAAATACTTTTCTGCACTTTATTTTATTTGTGATCTATTTATTCAATCTACTACAACTTTCTCCCATCCACGCACCAATTTCTGGCGCCGTTATCCGAAAGGGATTAACAACCCCTTTAACACGTCGGGTTGCGAGTGGGTGTTCTTTGTGTCCAGGGGCTGTTTATGTTGTCTCGCTTGGTTCTCCTACTGGTTCGATAACCTTGGTTTCATATCTGAGGAAAATACCTACCGCCGCTGTGCTACATCATCCCTTCCTCTTTGGGAAAATACCGACATAGCTTCAAGCGACATCAAAAGGAATCTCCGGCGCCGTTGCCGGGGAGGATCTTCAACATATACTAGGTTCCTAATCTATCTCCTCGCAATTTACATTATTTGCCATTTGACTATCGTTTTCCTCTCCCCCACTTCACAAAAATTTGCCTTTTATTCGCCCCTCTTTTTCCGTTCGCCGTTTTCTTGCCGGATCTGTTTTGTGTGCAATCTTGCTTGCCGTTATTATCGTTATGGATAGTCCTTCCTCTATTGTGTGCACTCCTGAGAATGAAGTTCTCAACTTTAAGCAAAGGGGAGGAGAAAATCTGAAAGATGCTTGGTATAGAATTTGCAATCCTCATAATAGATCTATCCGTAAGCAATTTACCATTGTTCTTCTTCGTTGCTTTTATGTGGGCATCACCACTTGGTATAGATTCATCCTTGATACGATTACCGGTGGAAATTTCTTGATGTGTCTCTCTCTCGATGCTTTTAATGCTATGGGAAATTTAGTGGGCTCACCACCTCTTATATTAATGAAACAACTTTGACTCTTGAGCATGTTATGGAAAGATTAGATGCTATTGAAAAGAAAATGCTTACTGAAGAGCATATTGAAAATTTGGATAACAAGATGCATAATCTTGCCACTAAAATTGGGTCGAAGACGAGAGAAGTTTTTAAGTTGTTAAAAGAAAAGGGAACCGTAATACACGAAAAAATTGAAGAAAGTCTGTCTTGAATTGATAAATTGGAAGAAATCTTTAGTAATTTGAGCACGACTTTTGCTTCCGCTAAAACTATTGAAAAAAGTCCCGTAAAAATTAGTAAGACTACTCAAGTTACCAAGAATAAGGGTGCAACTTCTAGTAATAATAATGGAGATCTTAAGATGATTAGCATTCACCTGAATTTTTTTTAAGTTATAAGGGATCCCTTTGGCAAAAATGATTTTTTAAAAGTCGTTCCTAGAAGGATTATCATTGAAATCTTTATGCTAAATCTCTGAAGAGTCCTAAGTGTTTGATTGAGGAATTGGACAAAGATGACAAAACTTAGATCCTTGCTTTATGCCTAGCTAAGGGCGTCAAACTATAACGCTTGTTGGGAGGCAACCCAATGAATAAATTTATTTTGCTTTTTGCTATCTGTTCTTGAGTGTTTGCACAATTATGCTACTGTTATGATTGTGTTTTTTGTGTTTTAGTTAGTGTTTGTGCCAAGTAAAGCCTGTAGGATCTTCTTGGGTGATAGTTGTTTGATCTTGTTGAAAACAAAAACTTTTGCGCTCACGGAAACATATCTTATTTTTAACCAGAGCATGATAAAATACCAATTTTTTTTGCAGTAGATTAATATACAAATTACCCAGGTCGTCCTGATTTTTCAGAATTTTTGGAGTTCCAGAAGTATTCGAACAAATCAGATTGCTACAGACTGCTCTGTTTTGACAGATTCTGTTTTCTTTGCGTTGTGTGCTTATTTTGATGGCTCTATGGTTTTCTTTGATGAGTTTTTGCCATAGAAAAGTTAGAATATAGTAGATATAATGCAAAAATAAAATATGAATTGGTTTGATGCAATACTTATAGTAGTGATTAATTTTTCTTACACTAACGGATCTCACGAAGGTTTTGTTGAGTTTTGTGTGATTGAAGTTTTCAAGTTTTGGGTTATCTTACGATGGATGAAGGAATAAGGAGTAAGAAGAGCCCAAGCTTGGGGATTCCCCAGCATCCCAAGCTATTATCCAAAAATGAGCAAACAACTAAGCTTGGGGATTGTGACGCCCCCGATGCAATCATACACTAATCATACACACAAATGTGTACGATCAAGATCAGGGACTCACGGGAAGATATCACAACACAACTCTAGACACAAATTAAAATAATACAAGCTTTACATTACAAGTCAGGGGACTCGAGGGCTTGAAAACATAAGCTCGAATACACAAGAGTCAGCGGAAGCAACAATATCGGAGTACAGACATAAGTTAGGCAAGTCTGCCTTAAGAAGGCTAGCACAAAAGCAACATCGATCGAAAAGGCAAGGCCTCCTGCTTGGGAGCCTCCTAACTACTCCTGGTCGTCAGTGGCCTCCACGTAGTAGTAGACACCCTCGGTGTAGTAGTAGCCGTTGTCGAAGGCGGCGTCTGGCTCCTGGGCTCCACCATTTGGTTGCGATGTCTGAGAAGAATGGAGAAGGGGAAAAAGAGGAAGCAAGGCAACCGTGAGTACTCATCCAAAGTACTCGCAAGCAAGGATCTAAACTACATATGCATCGGTGTCAATGAAATGGGTAGTATCTGTGGACTGAACTACAGAATGCCAGAATAAGAGGGGGAGAATCTAGTCCTATCGAAGACTAGCATCTTCAAGCAGCTCCAAGCATCTTGCAGCATTTAGAAGAGTATAGAATAGCAGTTTATATTTAGCAAACATGTTGTAACATTAGCGCCCAGAGATCCTTTCTCGACTCCCTGCGAGAAAGCAATCCCAAAGCCATCATTTCCATTACATGTCTCAGCATCCAGTTCTAGTTGTATCGATCAGGATACAACTCCGAACGCCCGTTACCGTAGGACAGGCTATCGATAGATGTTTTCTTCCCTGTAGGGGGTGCACCAACTTACCCAACACACTCGATCAACTCCGGCAGGACAGACCATCAGGTCATGACCGGCCTCGGCCGATCAACACACCGTAGTCCTACCTAGGCTCAACAGAGAGGCCAGCACAGCGGTCTACATCCTAAATGCGAGGGGTCATGGGCCAATCGTCCTTTGCAATCCTGCGCGTTGCGAGGGCGGCCGGTGAGCAGACCTCGCGACCTCCTTAAATAAGGCAGGTGCTTACGCAGTCCAACCTGGCGCACGCCGCTCCATCGCTGACGTCAGTGAGCTTTCGGCTGATACATACGATGCAGGAGTGCCCATACTTATTCCCGCTGGTGGTCAGTGCGAAAAAGGCCAAAGCCCTACTCGGATCAAATATCCAAACCGTTAGTGTCTTGGTAGTGTGCAGTAATGATCAATGATCCATGATATGTGGTCCCGTCGCCCTGTCTCACGGACTTGCGGCAAGGGCTAAGAATGCCCAGCCGCGCCGCATGGAAAACTTGCGGGTATCCTCCAGATCAACCCGACCTCGCATCACTCGCGGGTACCCCTCGAGGCCGACCCGGTGTCATCATGGCTATGTGGTAAGTCAAAGTAACCGTGTGTCTGAAACAGCATGGGGGAAACCTGAGGAATCACCCTCGACGAATTCCCACTCGATGTAACCATCAAGGTGGACTTGGAGGAATCACCCTCGTTGGTCCACACTTGAGGGGTTGCACAATAGAGTCATTATCGGGAGTGGTCAAGGAGGAATCACCCCCGATGACCACTACCGAATAGCTACACTATAGGGTTAACATCATAAGTGATGATGAGGTATCACCCTCGGCACTCAATAGTAACTCTATAGAGTCGTACAACTAAGGGGGGTGATGTGCGGTGTCGGGGCCTAGACGTCGATCACGTTGATCGAGTCATCGAACATAAAGTGGGGCAACTGGGACAAGGTGGGGGTCACTGATGAATCTCTAACCATCCTATACTAAGCAGTTTAGAATAAGCAGGTAAGGTATGAAAGCATGTAGCAAAAACAGGCTATGCATCTGAATAGGAGCAAACAATAACAGTAGCAAAATCTAATTCAAGGATGAGATAGAATGGAATGGGTGATATCGGAGTGATCAAAGGGGGGCTTGCCTGGAAGCTCTGCTGCAAAGGAAGAAGGGTCGTCAGAGGCGTAGTCGATCAGAGGGGCAGCATCGGTCTCGGGGTCTAACGGAGATAAGAGAGGGAAGAAACAATAAATATAAAGCAAACAAAGCATCATAAAGCATGACATGACGAAAAGAAGAACTAGGGTCGACCTAACAAAGTGCTGCACGATATAGGTGAAGGGGGAATTCAACCGGGAATGTTTTCCCGGTTCCGGACCTGTGTCAGACAAATGATCGGAGGGGGAATGTTCCATGTTCAGCATGCTAGGGGCATGTGACAAATGAACGGATCGCGTATTCAGATTCATTGGATTTTTCTGAGCAACTTTCATATATAAAACATTTCCATCGAGTTACGGTTTATTTTATATTAATTTTCAAAGTTTTAAACATTTCTGGAATTATCTTTAATTCGAAAATCTAACTAAAATGTTAGATGCACCCGGTAAAGTGCACCCAACAGTGAACCAGAGGCTGACCATTGGGGCCCAGTTGTCTGCTGACGAGTAGTCAACAGTGGACCATTGACTGGTTAACAGGGCCCCGGGGGCCCACTTGTCATTGAGACGTTTATTTTAAAATAGAGGGTTAATCATTTTTGTTAGCAGTGGGGGCTCGGTGGTCAGTGTGCGTTAGTGGGGGTTAATTAGCAGAGTCATTAGCGCTAAAGGCAAAGCCACGTCGGCGGCTATCGGCGGTGATAGCTGGAGCGCGGCGACGTTGCCTGTCCGGCCGATTCCGGCAGCGACTTCGGCAACGGGCGACGCGTTCGTTGCGCAGCAGCAGCTGAGCTGCGACGGGTGGCGAGGTGGTTGGTCGCTGGCGCTCGGTCGGCAGCGGTGACGAAGGGTGGTGGCGGCGGTTAGCGGCTGCAGCGTGCAACCGTGGGTGAGGGTAGCGTGGGCAGGCAGAGGCCGGGAGCCGCGCCGGACAGGGGTGGTCGGGCCGGCGTGAGCGCGTGCGTGCGGCCAGTAGAGGAGGAGGCAACCACGCCGCGGCGCAACCAGAACATCTGTGTGCGGACGGGCGCCGGGCGCGGTGGCTGCGGCTTGGCCAGATGCGAGCATGGGGGCTGGGGCACGGGACTGCGAGCGAGGCTGCGCGTGAGTGGGAGGCGAGTAGCGGGGGGCATGGCCATGCACGCACGGGGCCGCGTCCAGGGGATGGGCACAAGCGCGGCGGCGGGCGTCGTGGGGGAGCACTGCAACGGAGGGGGAAGAAGGGGAGGGCGTGGCTCACCGAGAGCCGTAGGGGGTTGGCAGCGGGCTCGACGGGGGTCGGGGTGGCCGGAGTCGACGACGAGGGCGGCGGTGCCCGAGGACGGAGGAGATGGCATAGGCGTTGCTGTGGCGCTTCCTGTCTCGTGTTCATGGGCGCGGATGAAGTAGCGGACGGCGGCGTCGCTCCATCACGTGGACGAGGCGAGGCAGCAACAACCGCTACATGGGCGAGCTCGCGACAGTGTCGGTCGAGGCGGCCATGGTGGGAGAGGAAGCAAGCGAGCGTGGGAAGGAGGGGATCTGGGGCGTGCCCAGAGAGAAGCGGAGAGGCCGAAGGTGGGGGAGTGAGTGGGAGGAGGTAGGTGGGGGAGGAGGCCCGAGGCGTCGAGGGGAGCCTTATCCTCTCACGGGGGCGTCGCCGGCGAGGTGGTTCGGCGGCGACCAGCCTCCTGTAGCAATGGGGTCGGGGGCACAGAGAATCGACCGGGGAGGGGAAGTGGGCTCGCCAGCTGGAGTGGGCCGAGGCCCAATGGGAGGCCAGGAGCTCTTCCTGTTTTGAATTTTTGCATTTTCCTTTCTTTAATACTTTTCTGTTTTATTTTTTCTACTGTTTTAAGTAGTTTAGGCCACTTAAACATTTTGCAAAAATGGTGGTTCACCACCAATGTTACTAGAAGAATACTTTCCACATGATGAACATTTTAGTTTTCATGTTTGAGCATTTTTGAATTTCGCAAATAATTTGAAATTTAATTCAACTAGAATTTGAAAGAGACAAGAGATAATGATGAACAAACACTTGTTTAGCAAAAGGATTAACTTAACCCCAGGTATTACTGTAGCATCATTACACCAGGGTTCACAACTCTCCTCCTCTAAAAGAAATTCTCGTCCCGAGAATTAAGAGGAATAAGGGAAAAGATCGTGGTATTCAACACGGAGGTTGTCTTCGCGTTCCCAAGTGGCTTCATCTTTAGTATGATTCGACCATTGCACCTTGAGGAACTTGGCAACCTTCTGGCGGGTTCGACGTTCAGCTTCTTCAAGAATGCGGATTGGATGCTCTTTATAAGTGAGATCATCTTGAACTTCAATCAATTCCGGATCCACTTCACGTTCAGGGTCCTTGAAGCAACAACGAAGTTGTGACACGTGGAAGACGTCATGGACGTGAGAGAACTGAGTTGGCAACTCCAGTTGATAAGCCACCTGTCCACGACGGGAGAGAATGCGGAAAGGACCAATATAGCATGGAGCAAGCTGCCATTGACTCCGAACCGATGAGTGCCTCTCAAAGGAGTGACATGCAAATAAGCTTGTTCACCGGGTTGATAAGTTGAACCCCAGCGTTTCCGGTCATAGTTGCTCTTCTGGCGGGACTGGGCCACCTTGAGATTTTCCCAGACAATGCGAACCTGTTCTTCAGCTTGTTGAATAATGTCTGGACCAATGAGCGTCCATTCCCCAGTTTCTGACCAATTCAGAGGGGTTTCGGCACTTAATACATAGAGCACTTCAAAGGGTGCCATCTTCAAGCTGGCTTGATAGCTGTTATTATAAGGGAACTCCGTGTAAGGGAGATATTCTTCCCACTTCTTGCCAAAAGAAATAACACAAGCCCGAAGCATGTCTTCAAGAATTTGATTGACTCGCTCAACTTGGCCTTGGGATTGGGGATGATAAGCAGTGCTCCAGGTAATATGAGTTCCCATTGCCTCTTGGAAACTATCCCAGAACTTTGAAGTGAATATACTGCCGCGGTCTAAACTGATCTCCTTCGGAATGCCGTGGAGTGACACAATTCAGGAGATAAACAAGTTTGCTAATTGACTAGCAGTGATTGTCTCCTTGACTGGTAGAAAGTGATAAACCTTCGAGAATTGGTCGACAACGACAAAGATAGCATCGTTACCTTTCTAAGACTTGGGAAGGCCAGTGACGAAGTCCATTTGGATCTTATCCCACTTCCATTCAGGAATCGAAAGCGGTTGTAGAAGTATAGCTGGTTTCTGATGTTCTGCTTTGACGCGACAACAAATGTCACATTCTTCGATATATCGAGCAATGTCTTGCTTCATTTTAGGCCACCAGTACTTCTTACGGATGTCTAGATACATCTTGGTACTTCCCGGATGAATAGAGAGAGGGGTGTCATGCGCATTTTTCATCACCTTCTCTGTCATAAGCTCGAACCGGGGTACTACAATGCGATCTATGAAGTATAAGGTTCCATCTTCACCAAGTGAGAAATATCTAGATTTCTCTAAGGCAAGATCCTTTTTCATCAGATCAACGTGAGCATCTTTGGCTTGCACAGACTTAATAGCCTTCAACAGAGTTGGTTCCAGGACAATGTTATTCAAAGAACCCCGTGGATCTAGTTGAAGGTTTAGCTTGCATAGCTCTTCATAAAGGCGGGGTTAAGCTTTGAAGACCATGTGATTGTTGCAATAAGACTTACGGCTCAGGGCATCGACCATTACATTAGCCTTGCCAGGGGTATAGGATATACCACAGTTGTAGTCAGCAAAAGCTTCCATCCATTGCTGCTGACGGAGGTTCAGATCTGGCAGTAAACAGGTACTTCAGACTCTGATGATCGGTGAAGATCTCGCAACGATTACCAAGAAGGTACTGTCGCCATAGCTTCAGCGCATAGATAACCGCAACAAGCTCAAGGTCGTGAACTGGGTAGTTCTCTTTGTGAGGACGACTTGACGGGAGGCATAAGCAATCACCCTGCTCTCTTGCATTCGAACACAGCCTAATCCTTGACGTGAAGCGTCACAATAGATGTTGAAGTCCTTGCGAGAATCAGGGGGAGCAAGCACTGGGGAAGACGTTAGCTTGTCCTTGAGTGCCTGGATACTTTCCGGAAACTTTTCAGTCCAATCAAACTTAACGCCTTTGTGTAGCAGATTGGTCAGCGGCTTGGCGTTCTTGGAGAAGTTCTCGACAAAGCGGCGACAATAGCTGGCTAGTCCGAGAAAGCTTCTGACTTGCTTGATAGTATTCGGAGGGGTCTAGTCAAGAATAGCCTGGACGCACTCTGGGTTGACGGCAATACCATCCTTGGAGATGACATGACGAAGGTAGGTGACTTCGGGTAACCAAAATTCGCACTTGGAATACTTGGCATAAAGTTGATGTTCTCGAAGCTTCTCTAGAACAAGTCGAAGATGTTCAACAATGTTCTTCTTTGTTCTTCAAATATACCAGGATATCATCCAGATAGACTACGATGAATTTGTCGAGGTAATCCATGAATATGTAGTTCATCGGACGGAAGAATGTGGCTGGAGCATTGGTCTAGCCAAAAGACATGACGGTGTACTCGTAAGAACCATAACGAGTGACGAATGCGGTCTTTGGAATATCCTCTTCAAGAACACGGATCTAGTGGTAACCCAACCTCAAGTCGAGTTTAGAGAATAACGATGAACCATCCAGTTGATCATACAGATCATTGATCCGAGGAAGGGGATATTTGTTCTGAATTGTAGCTTGGTTGATAGGACGATAATGTTGGACCAAACGATTCGTTCCATCCTTATTCTTCACAAAGAGAGAAGGTGCTCCCCAAGCAGAGGAACTTGGACGAATGAAACCACTATGAAGAGATTTGTCAATTTCCTCCTTATGTTCAAGGAGTTCATGAGGCAGCATCGTGTAGGGTCATTTGGCGATAGGAACGGTGCCTTCTTTCAATTCGATGATGAACTCGACAGCCCGAGTAGGGGGTATTCCTGGAATTTCTTCTAGAAAGACATCTTGGAAGTCATGAACGACTGGAATCTTTTCAATTCCCTCAAGAGGTGTTTCATTTAACGCATTCAAGGCATAAACCCGTGCTTCAGCGTTTCAAAGAAGACGAGCATGGTAGCTTACTATCTCATTAGAAGGATGTAGGAGATGAACAACTTTGGTGGCACAACCATAGAAGCAGTATGCGCTTTCAACCAATCCATTCCCAAAATGAGGTCAATATTGGAAGACTTCAAGATGATGGGAGAGGCATGGAAATCTGCTACCTCTTGAGCACTGCGTTGGTTTTTCCCTTGAAGAGGAAAGGGTGATGCAGTAAAGTAGCGTAAGTATTTCCCTCAGTTTTTTAGAACCACGGTATCAATCCAGTAGGAGGCAACGCTTGAGTCCCTCGCACCTACACAAAACAAATAAGAACCTCACAACCAACGTGATAAAGGGGTTGTCAATCCCTTCACAGTCACTTGCAAGAGTGAGATCTGATAAGATAATATTTTTGGTATTTTTATGATAAAGAGAAATAAAGATGCAAAGTAAAATAAAAGGCAATAGAAATAGACCCGGGGGCCATAGGTTTCATTCTGTTTGGACTCCGTTTGATATTCTTTTTCTGCGACAAAAAAACAGCAATTTGGGCCGGGCCCCCGGTTAACACGTTAGTCCCAAAAATAATATAATAGTGTATAAATAAGCCCATTAAACATCCAAAACAGAATATATAATAGCATGGAACAATAAAAAATTATAGATACGTTGGAGACGTATGAAGCATCCCCAAGCTTAATTCCTGCTCGTCCTCGAGTAGGTAAATGATAAAAACAGAATTTTTGTTGTGGGATGCTTCTTGGCATACTTCTTAATGTAATCCTTCTTATTGTGGCATGAATATTTAGGTCCGAAAGATTCAAGATAAAAGTTTAATGTTGACATAAAAACAATAATACTTCAAACATGCTAACCAAGAAATTATGTCTTATCAAAATAACATAGCCAAAGAAAGCTTATCCCTACAAAATCATATAGTTAGGCTATGTTTCAATATTGTCACACAAACGTTCTCATCATGCATAACCCCGATGACAAGCCGAGCAATTGGTTCATAATTTTAACGCGCTTCAGCCTTTTCAACTCTTACGCAATACATGAGCGCAAGCCATGGATATAACACTATGGGTGGAGTAGAGTATAATGATGGGGGTTATGAGAGAATACAAAAAGGTAGAAAGTCTCCCATTGACGCGGCTAATCAATAGGCTATGGAGATGCCCATCAATTGATGTCAATGAGAGGAGTAGGGATTGCCATGCAACGGATGCACTAGAGCTATAAATATGTGAAAGCTCAACAAACGAAACTAAGTGGGTGTGCATCCAACTTGCTTGCTCACGAAGACCTAGGGCATTTTGAGGAAGCCCATTATTGGAATATACAAGCCAAGTTCTATAATGAAAATTCCCACTAGTATATGAAAGTGGAAACATAGGAGACTCTCTATCATGAAAATCATGGTGCTACTTTGAAGCACAAGTGTGGAAGAGGATAGTAACATTGTCCCTTCTCTCCTTTTCTCTCATTTTTTTTGTTTGGGCCTTCTCTCCTTTTTTTCTTTGGCCTTTATTTTATTTTAGTCCGGAATCTCATCCCGACTTGTGGGGGGAATCATAGTCTCCATCATCATTTCCTCACATGGGACAATGCTCTAATAATGATGATCATCACACTTTTATTACTTACAACTCAACAATTACAACTCAATACTTAGAATAAGATATGACTCTATGTGAATGCCTCCGGTGGTGTACCGGGATATGCGATGAATCAAGAGTGACATGTATGAAAAAATTATTAATAGTGGCTTTGCCACAAAATACGATGTCAACTACATGATCATGCAAAGCAATATGACAATGATGGAACGTGTCATGATAAATGGAACGGTGGAAAGTTGCATGGCAATATATCTCGGAATGGCTATGGAAATGCCATAATAGGTAGGTATGGTGACTTTTTTGAGGAAGATATAAGGAGGTTTATGTGTGATAGAGCGTATCGTATCACGGGGTTTGGATGCACCGGCGAAGTTTGCACCAACTCTCATGTGAGAAAGTGCGCGGTACCGTATAGGCTAGAAAATTGTGGAAGGTTGAGAGTGCGTATAATCCATGGACTCACATTAGTCATAAAGAACTCATATACTTATTGCAAAAGTTTATTAGCCCTCAAAGCAAAGTACTACTACGCATTCCCCTAGAGGGATAGATTGGTAGGAAAAGACCATCGCTCGTCCCCGACCGCCACTCATAAGGAAAGCAATAAAAGAACACCTATGTGTCAAAATTGTTACACAACTTTTACCATACGTGCATGCTACGGGACTTGCCAACTTTAACACAAGTATTTCTCAATTTCACAATTACTCAACTAGCACACTCTAATATTGCCACCTTTATATCTCAAAACACTTATCAAGTATCTAACTTCTCATGATATTTAATGGACTCAATATGGAAGATTAATTTCATGATTAAAGAAATTAACATGCTGTTTAAGACTCTCAAAATAATATAAGTGAAGCATGAGAGTTCAACAATTTCTATAAAATATAACCACCGCCGTGCTCTAAAAGATATAAGTGAAGCACTAGAGCAAAACTATATAGCTCAAAGAATATAAGTGAAGCACATAGAGTATTCTAACAAATTCCGAATCATGTGTGTCTCTCTCAAAAGGTATGTACAGAAAGGATGATTGTGGAAAACTAAAAATAAAGACTCAAATCATACAAGACGCTCCAAGCAAAACACATATCATGTGGTGAATAAAAATATAGCTCCAAGTAAATTTACCGATGGATGAGGACAAAAGAGGGGATGCCTTCCGAGGCATCCCCAAGATTTGGCTTTTTGGTGTCCTTAGATTATCTTGGGGTGCCATGGGAATCCCCAAGCTTAGGCTCTTTCCACTCCTTGTTCCATACTCCATCAAATCTTTACCCAAAACTTGAAAACTTCACAACACAAAACTTAACAGAAAATCTCGTGAGCTCCCTTAGCGAAAGAAAACAAAACACCACTTCAAGGTACTGTATTGAACTCATTATTTATTTATATTGGTGTTAAACCTACTGTATTACAACTTCTCTATGGTTTATAAACTATTTTACTAGCCATAGATTCATCAAAATAAGCAAACAACACACGGAAAACAGAATCTGTGAAAAACAGAACAGTCTGTAGTAATCTGTAAATAACGCAAACTTATGGAACTCAAAAAATTCAGCCAAAATATGAAGACCTAAATAATTTGTTTAAAGATCTTCTGCAATTGGAATCAATATTTTATCACGTTCTGGTGATTTTTAACAAAATTTTTCGTGAACAGAAAGTTTCTGGAATTTTCAGCAAGATCAAATAACTATCATCCAAGAAGATCCTATAGGTTTAACTTGGCACAAACACTAATTAAAACATAAAAACAAATATAACCAGAGTCTAGATCAAAGATTTATTCCTAAACAAAAGCAAAAAGCAAAAAAATAAAAATAAAATTGGGTTGCCTCCCAACAAGCGCTATCGTTTAACGCCCCTAGCTAGGCATTGATAATTTTGATGATGCTCACATGAAAGACAAGAATTGAAGCGCAAAGAGAGCATCATGAAACACATGACAAACACATCTAATGTCACATCCCTAGTTTTGGTATGCTCTAGGCTAGCCCTTCATGTGTGCATCATGTTTAAAATTCTCAGAAAGTTGAAATGGGGGATGTTCAAACCCTAGAAGCAAATGGAATTCAAACAGATTCAACTAAAATAAATTCCAAGAACCCAAAACGGTCTTAGAAAAATGTTCATGATTTTGGTAGATGGTGGAAACAGCAACCAGAGGTGATGCACATTTTTCCTAGCCATCTTGGATTTTACCTCAACACATATTGTATTTGATTGGGGCTCCAAAACATTGCTATAAATATTTTGACAGCTCCAAATATTCTGAGAAATATTGAGGGACACTGGATTAATTCAGAGAGTTCCCAAAAATATTTCTAGAATTATATAAAAATGATTTGGTGTTAAACTAAATCAAAACAAAATAACAAAATAGAAAAGCAGAACAAATTATTAATAGAGAGAGAGAGAGAGAACTGACCTGGCGCCAACTGGTCCGGCCCAGCACGGCCCAGTCCATCTGGCCGTGCCAGTCGTCCCCTTCCTTGGGACAGAAGGACGCCAGCCGTGTGCCCCTCACGCGCGGCCACGCGCCTCGGCCACCTCCTGCTTCCCGCCGCCTCCCCGACGTCGCTCTGGATGCTCTGGACGACGCCACGCACACCCCCCGACCCCCTCGTCCTCTCCCCTCTATCCCTGGACCTCTTTCCCCTCCTCTGCTCTCTCTCTCTCTCACGGCAACCCGAACGGATCCGTTGCCACCGTCGCCGCTCGCCGCGTCCACTGATCTCCCCACGCCCAGCTAGCTATTCCACGAGCTCCGCCTCGCTGCCGCGCACCTCTACGCCGAACCGCAGGACCCCGGACGCCCTGAAGCCTCATCCTCGAGCTCGTCTTCTCCGCACGGCCGCCGGACGCCATCGACAAATTCGCCGCTTCCAGGTCGACCCCGAGCCCACTGAGCTGCGCTTCGACCTCCCAGTGAGCCTCGCCGGTTTTCCCCTCTCTCCCCAAGCTCGTTTGCCTCCCCTAGCTAGCCTAGCCACCGCGCCCGAGAGCTTCGCCGCGCCGGCCATGGCGCCGCCGTGGCCATAGTCGCTACAGCTCGCGGATGTGCATCCCATCGTGCTCAGCATGCTCCCAGGAAGCCATAGCACTGCTCACCTCTCTCTCCCGTACACCGTAGCGTCGCGCTGGTCGAGCCCGTGCTCCGGCCGCCGCTGACCTTGACGCCGTCGTCGCCTTCGGCCATCCCATGGTCTCCTGCGTGATCCATTGAATGCGTGAGAGCCCGGGCTTCGCACCGGTGGTGCCCACCGTCCGTTTGGTCGTCGGAGGGCAAGTTCTGACGCCCTCCGCCGCGTCTGGCCGTCGCCGGCGGCCTAACCCTGGCCAGCTGACGTGTCCAATTAGGCTAAGCTAATTAGGCCACTAATTACCCTCCCCTGGGCCACTGACACGTGGGTCCCGCTAACAGTTTTAGTTTAAGTTAATTAACTCTGTTAGTTAGCCGAGTCAATGACAGGTAGGCCCCACAGGTCAGGTTTGACCTGGACCGGGACAGCTGACCGCTGATGTCACCCTGACGCACTGCTGACGCATTAAAGCATTTACTGGATTTATTCTTATATAGGAAATTCCAGAAAATATCCAAAACTTCAAAAATTCATATAAATTCAACCGTAACTCAGAATGAAATAAATTATATATGAAAAATGATCAAAAAAATCCAATCTATCCATCTGTACCATTTCCATGCATGTTTGATAAAGTTAACTTCACTGTTTAGGATGAAACATGAATAGGACAACTTTGATAATAGTTTTGGAGTTGGGATTTGATGTTGTTTTGAATTCCACTTCAATCAAAATGACTTGCTGTTGCATTAGCCCAAATCACAACATATTGCCATGTCATGATCATGCATCATATTGTTGCATTGCATTGATTGTGTTTCTTCTTTGTTTGTCGGTGCTTGTCCCCTCTGAGTAGACGTGGTTCCAATGATGAGTTCGATGACACCGATGAAGAACTATACTTTCTTCAGAAGTGCCAGGCAAGCAAAACCCCCTTGTTCATTCCGATACAATCCCACTCTCTCGCTCCTGCTCTCTTTTACTGCATTAGGACAACAATGATTCAACTGTTACATCCTGCGGTAGTTGAACCCCTTTCCTCTGCATGACCTGTCATTGCCACAGTAAATAGATGAAACCCACTAGCATGAGTAGGAGTTGTTTGAGCCCTGATGTGCCTACTCATTCATGCTTGTTTGTCATGCCTGCTATTGCTTAGAGTTGTGTCAGGTATGATTCATCGGGGATGAATTGGAATGTGGTGAACATGTCCTACTGTTGAGAGCTAAGTGTGTGAACACGATTTGGTAAAGGAAGCGATGAGAGGCCATGTAGGAGTACATGGTGGGTTATCTCATTGAAACCGTCCTCAGGAAATGAGTTCTGTGTTTGTGATCCATGAACAACTACTACCACACATTGGAATGCTTAAGTGCCCCTCTTGACTTATTAATCAACTCGATCTCTGTCCAGGAGTTGCAACTAGTTTCCGGTGTTTGTAGGTTGTGTTAGTAGTCTACCAAGTGGCACCCGGTACATGTGGGCTTGGGATAGACTAGGCACCGTGGCACGGTGTACCAAGCGTAGATCCACCCGTCGAGGTAGGCTTGGGAACCCTGCTCACATCGTTTGGGGCCGTGAGCGACACCCCGGCCGGATCTCCTTGCGGCTGGAACCCGGATAGGCGATAAACCCGGATGAGAGACTTGTGTGGTTAGTCGGTCGTGGCCGACTCCTCGCCAAAGCTTCCGCTTGAAGGTTGCCGAGATACACGATGTGTACATGGTGGTAAGTGGCGAGAGCGTATGTGAAGAAGTACACCCCTGCAGGGTTAATATGATCTATTCGAATAGCCGTGTCCGCGGAAAAGGACTTCTGGGTTGCCTATACAGTTCATAGACAAGTGAAAGTGGATACTCTAAAACTCGCAAGATAAGCGTGAGTGCTATGGATGGCGTTCCCGTAGGGAGACGGGAGCGGATCCATGGTAGTGTATTGATATGGTGAATATGTGGACTCGTGTGCGCCACCTCAAAAGAGTTACTTGCGATGTAGTGTAGGATAGCCACCGAGTCAAAGCTGGCTTGCTACGGTCAAACTCCACCACCCCTTTGTTGATCTTGATGCATATGTAGATAGTTACGATGTAAGTCTTCTTGGGTACATTTGTACTCACGTTTGCTTAATTTATGTTTTTGCAGAGACTTGAGTCTCGCTAGTAGTTCCGCGTGGACTTCGACGTTTAGCCTGTTACCTCACCTACGATCTTGTACCCTTGGGAGGGTCTTGTAGATAGTCAGGCTTCTCAGCCTTCTTCATTTGTAGTTGTCTGTACTTAGACAAGTTAAGCTTCCGCATGTGCTTGTTGCTTGTATGCTCTCAGATGTTGGGTCATGAGACCCATGTTTGTATGTTGGCTCCTCGAGCCTAATGAATAAATTCTCTGAGTCGTAGAGTCTTGTTGTGATGCCATGTTGTATTTGCACATATCGAGCATATTGTGTGTATGATTGAAATGCTTGGTATGTGTGGGATCCGACAACCTAGTTGTTTATCCTTGGTAGCCTCTCTTATGGGGAAATGTAGTCTTGTGCTTCCATGAGCCATAGTAGTCCTTCTGACCAGTTCACGAGTCCTACTAGCCCAACACTATCTGCTCCGGAACACCCGACCGGCGGCATGTGATTCACTTCGTTCTGTATACATCCCTTGGGAAATGTCACGCGGTGACATCCGAGTCCTGCCTAACCTGCTACAGCCGGGTTCCTGAGTCCTGTTAGCCAGTGCTACAGCCAGTTCGCACGCTGGCGACCGACATGCTTGATGTTGATTCATGTATGCTGTCCCGTAAGTTAGTGCCACTTTGGGTTCATGACTAGTCATGTCGGCCGGGTTATCTGTCATATGGATGCTAGCGACACTATCATATCGTGAGCCAAAAGGCATAACGGTCCCGGCCATGGTAAGGCGACACCCGTGGGAATACCGTGCGTGAGGCCGCAAAGTGATATAGGTGTTACAGGCTAGATCGGTGTGACTTAGAATCGGGGTCCTGACATCTAAGTCTAACATACTTCCTATGCATAGGCATCTTATAGGCAAACAAATTATCATAGCAAGCAAAAACTAGCATATGCAAGGAAGCGGAAAGAAACAATAGCAATCTCAACATAACGAGAGGTAATTTATTATCATGAAAATTTCTACGACCATATTTTCCTCTCTCATAATAATTACATGTGGGATCATAAGCAAATTCAACAAAATATCTATCACATAAAGTATTTTCAACATGATCTACATGCATGCAAAGTTGACACTCTTCCAAAATAGTGGGATTATCATTAACTAAAGTCATGACCTCTCCAAACCCACTTTTATCAAAAAATTCATAAGATTGAACATTCTCCAAATACGTGGGATCTAAAGTCGACACTCTTCCAAACCCACTTTCAATATTACTGCAAACACTATTATCAATCTCATATTCATCATGGGGCTTAAATAAAATTTCAAGATCATAAAAAGAATCACCCCAATCATGATCATTGCAACAACTAGTAGACAACAAAACTAGCATCCCCAAGCTTAGGGTTTTGCATATAATTAGAACAATTGACATCAAGAGAATTTATAGTAAAATCATTGTGATCATGCTTTTTATCAAAGGAACTACCAAGTATGGGTGCAATAGAAACGATCTCATGTTTAACGTGAGGAACTATAGCAAATTCATCTTCATAAATATTGGCATCATGGCCACAAGGATAGCAAGCATCATGTTCATCAAGGGATATTTCAATCGAATCATCGGAATCATAATTATCTATAGATTCGTGCATATCATTATCTTCTTTAGAAGCAACAGTCATTCTTTCAATAAATTCTTTGACATAGACATTATGAGCATAGTTTTCATAGCAATATTCAAGTATGTCAAAATTTTCAGATTCGTAAAGAGTAATATCATACTTTTCAATCAAAGAAGCAACTTCAAAAGAACCCTTAAAAGCAACAAATTCTTCAATTTGTTCGATATCATAGTAGCTATAAACACCCTTTGCATAAGAAGATAAGATTTCATTTTCATTAAACTCACATAGGTAGGGAAGGTGTTTCTTAGGGTTCTTAGAGCAACAAGTAATATCACAAATTTCACAAAGATTCCAAGCATAACACAACAATTTGTTTATTTGATTCCATAAGAGTCTCCCTTTTTCAGACAAACGGTGACGCACAAAATGAGCATGCTCATCTAAAGATTTCCCATCAACTAGGCTAGTTGGGGTTTCAGCATGAGCGCATAAGGATCGAAGATGATCCAAGTAGAACACTTTAAGTGGATCCATATCAATAGATTTCTAGCAAGCAAAGATGCAAGCAAATAGAAGGCACATGGTAACACAAGCAAACAATAGATCTGGCGAGAAAAAGGCAACCGGAAAATAAGGCGAATAAAACGGCAAAGGTGAAGTGGGGGAGAGGAAAACGAGAGGAAAATGGCAAATAATGTAATGCGAGGGATAAGGGTTTGTGATGGGTACTTGGTATGTTGACTTTTGAGTAGATTCCTCGACAATGGCACCAAAAATCCTTCTTGCTACCTCTTGAGCACTGCGTTGGTTTTTCCCTTGAAGAGGAAAGGGTGATGCAGTAAAGTAGCGTAAATATTACCCTCAGTTTTTGAGAACCAAGGTATCAATCCAGTAGGAGGCTACGCTTGAGTCCCACACACCTACACAAAACAAATAAGAACCTCGCAACCAACGCGATAAAGGGGTTGTCAATCCCTTCACGGTCACTTACGAGAGTGAGATCTGATAGATATGATAAGATAATATTTTTGGTATTTTTATGATAAAGAGAAATAAAGATGCAAAGTAAAATAAAAGGCAATAGAAATAGCTAAGTGTTGGGAGATTAATATGATAGAGAATAGACCCGGGGGCCATAGGTTTCACTTGTGGCTTCTCTCAAGAGCATAAGTATTACGGTGGGTGAACGAATTACTGTCGAGCAATTGATAGAATTGAGCATAGTTATGAGAATATCTAGGTATGATCATGTATATAGGCATCACGTCCGTGACAAGTAGACCGACTCCTGCCTGTATCTACTACTATTACTCCACACATCGACCGCTATCCAGCATGCATCTAGAGTATTAAGTTCATAAGAATAGAGTAATGCTTTAAGTATGATGACATGATGTAGAGGGATAAACTCATGCGATATGATATAAACCCCATCTTGTTATCCTCGATGGCAACAATACAATACGTGCCTTGCTGCCCTAACATCCTTTGGGAAAGGACACCGCAAGATTGAAGCGAAAGCTAAGCACTTCTCCCATTGCAAGAAAGATCAATCTAGTAGGCTAAACCAAACT
Source organism: Aegilops longissima (assembly GCA_021605205.1). Lineage (NCBI taxonomy): Eukaryota > Viridiplantae > Streptophyta > Magnoliopsida > Poales > Poaceae > Aegilops > Aegilops longissima. The sequence continues at coordinate 200,231,930 of CM038680.1, read as the reverse complement.
GATAATTCGAAGAGACTTGCAAAGATAACCAATCATACATAAAAGAATTCAGAGAAGATTCAAATATTGTTCATAGATAATCTTGATCATAAACCCACAATTCATCGGTCTCGACAAACACACATAAAAGAAGATTACATCGAATAGATCTCCACGAGAATCGAGGAGAACTTTGTATTGAGATCAAAGAGAGAAAGAAGCCATCTAGCTAATAACTATGGACCGAAGGTTTGAGGTAAACTACTCACACATCATCGAAGAGGCCATGGTGTTGATGTAGAAGCCCTCCGTGATCAATGCCCCCTCCGGCAGACGCCTAAAAGGTCCCAAGATGGGATCTCACGGTCTGTAAGGTTGCGGCGGTGGAATTAGGTTTTCGTGGATGCCTCGATGGTTTGGGGGTGCGTGAGGTATATATAGGAGGAAGAAGTGCGTCGCTGGAGCAACGTGGGCCCCATGAGGGTGGAGGGCGCTACCGGGAGGGGGGTAGGTCGCCCTGCCTCGTGCTCTCCTCGTTGATTACTTTACGTGGACTCCAAGTCCTCTGGATCACGTTTGTTCCGAAAATCACGTTCCCGAAGGTTTCATTCCGTTTGGACTCCGTTTGATATTCTTATTCTACGAAACTCTGAAATAGGCAAAAAACAACAATTTGGGTTGGGCCTCCGGCTAATAGGTTAGTCCCAAAAATAATATAAAATTGTATAAATAAGCCCATTAAACATCCAAAACAGAATATATAATAGCATGGAACAATCAAAAATTATAGATACGTTGGAGACATATCAAACTCTAATCCTTCAATCTCAATGACGACGTTGTGGCTAACCAGGGTGGTTCGACATTGGCCCGCGGGGGTGTTTACCAGTAACGAAATGTGCATCTCTTCGTATTTAATGCCATGCATGAATGCAAAATCTTCTGATATGAACGAATGCGATGCTCCTGTATCGAATAAAATAGCAGCCGTTACTGAATTAACAAGGAGAGTACCCATCACAATAGCAGGCTAGTCTTGAGCTTCATTCAGATCAATGTTGTTAGCCTGCCCACGACTATAAGGTCGGGCATTGTTGTTGCGGGGTTGATTGTTACCACGACCAGCAGCAGTGTGACGCCCGGGTAATCAAGCTACAGTAACCCTGCGCTAATGATGCCATGTCACCTCGGTTACTGTTGACAAACTCGCGTCGCTTCGAAACCCAGTTCAAATTCAAAATTAAAATAAAGGCAAACGATAAAGGTTTTCAAATATTAAAACTAAATGTTCGGGTGGAGCCAAATAATGCCTAGGTAATTATGGTGGAGAGACCACACTTCTAAAAAACGTTAAATAATATAAAATGGATAAACAGTAGCTAAAACTATAAATAAGTGCCTTCTGAATTTTATAAATACTAAACTATTTTGTTCAGGGGTAAAACTTTTTGTGACGGTAGTAGGAATTGTAACTCTATTTTAGGTGTGGGTTCTACCTTCTGTAAGACTATAAAATATTAAAGGAATAAAAGAAAATAGAAAGCAAAGGTAAGAATAAAATAAAACAAAACAAAAACCAAACCTCCCTTCCCCTGGGCCATTCGGCCCAACCGGGCATGTAGGCCACCAGGCCAGCCCACTCCACCCCCCTTATCCCCTCGGGCGACCGAACCCTAACTAGCGAGACCCCACTCCTTGTTGGAAATATGCCCTAGAGGCAATAATAAATTAGTTATTATTATATTTCCTTTTTCATGATAATCGTTTATTATCCATGCTATAATTGTATTGATAGGAAACTCAGATACATGTGTGGGTACATAGACAACACCATGTCCCTAGTAAGCCTCTAGTTGACTAGCTCGTTGATCAATAGATGGTTACAGCTTTCGACCATGGACATTGGATGTCGTTGATAACGGGATCACATCATTAGCGAATGATGTGATGGACAAGACCCAATCCTAAGCCTAGCACAAAGATCGTGGTTCGTGAGCTAAAGCTTTTCTAATGTCAAGTATCATTTCCTTAGACCATGAGATTGTGCAACTCCGGATGCCGTAGGAATGCTTTGGTGTACCAAACGTCACAACGTGGCGGGTGGCTATAAAGGTGCACTACAGGTATCTCCGAAAGTGTCTGCATTGGGCTGTACGAATCGAGGCTGGATTTGTCACTCCGTGTAACGGAGAGGTATCTCTGGGCCCACTCGGTAGGACATCATCATAATGTGCACAATGTGACCAAGGGGTTGATCACGGGATGATGTGTTACGGAACGAGTAAAGAGACTTGCCGGTAACGAGATTGAACAAGGTATCGGGATACCGACGATTGAATCTCGGGCAAGTATAATACCGCTAGACAAAGGGAATTGAATACGGGATTGATTGAATCCTCGACATCGTGGTTCATCCGATGAGATCATCGTGGAACATGTGGGAGCCAACATGGGTATCCACATCCCGCTGTTGGTTATTGACCAGAGAACGTCTCGGTCATGTCTGCATGGTTCCCGAACCCGTAGGGTCTACACACTTAAGGTTCAGTGATGCTAGGGTTATAGGGAATAGATATACGTGGTTACCGAATGTTGTTCGGAGTCCCGGATGAGATCCCGGACGTCACAAGGAGTTCCAGAATGGTCCGGAGGTAAAGATTTATATATAGGAAGTCTTATTTTGGTCGCCGGAAAAGTTTCACGCGTTATCGGTATTGTACCGGGAGTGCCGAAAGGGGTCCGGGGGTCCACCGGGGGGGTCCACCTGCCCCGGGGGGCCACATGGGCTGTAGGGGGTGCGCCTTGGCCTATATGGGCCAAGGGCACCAGCCCCAAGAGGCCCATGCGCCAAGATATAAGAAAAAGGGGAGAGTCCTAAAGGGGGAAGGCACCTCCGAGGTGCCTTGGGGATGATGGACTCCTCCCCCCCTCTTGGCCGCACCCCTTCCTTGGAGGAAGGGGCAAGGTGTCACGCCCAAGATGCGACCCTATCCTAAAGGAACTCGATGGTCCCACCAAGGATAGAAGCGCATCTTGAAGACGCTTTTGCAAGGTGGACATCATTACATCAACATTACATAATACATAGGGATACATACATAAGGCATACAATGCCACACGAATACAACATCACATCATATACAAGATCAACATCCGACTACGGATGAAACATAAACAGAAACTCAAACAATATCCACCCTGCTAGCCCAGGCTGCCGACCTGGAACCTATCCCCTGATCGAAGAAGCAGAAGAAGAGCTCAACGCAAGCAAGCATCGCTCTCGCGTCATGATCATCGCATAACCTGTACCTGCAACTGGTGGTGTAGTAATCTGTGAGCCACGAGGACTCAGCAATCCCATTACCATGGGTATCAAGACTAGCAAAGCTCAATGGGAAAGGAAGGGATAAAGTGGTGAGGTTGCAGCAGCGACTAAGCAAGTATGGTGGCTAACATACGCAAATGAGAGCGAGAAGAGAAACAAAGGAACGGTCGTCAACTAGTAATGATCAAGAAGTGACCCTGAACCCCTACTTACGTCAGACATAACCCAGAAACCGTGTTCTCCTCTCGATCAACCCCGAAAAGAGACACTCACGATTCGCATACGCTTGGTGTATTTTAATTAAGATCAACTTCGGGTTTTCTACAACCGACATTAACAAATTCCCATCTGCCACATAACCACGGGCACGGCTTTGAAAGTTCAAACCTGCAGGGTGTCCCAACAAGCCCATGATAAGCTCTCGCGATCAACGAAGGATATTCCTTCTCCCGGGAAGAACCGATCAGTCTCGGAATCCGGCTACAAGACATTTCGACAACAATAAAACAAGACCAGCAAGGCCGCCCGATCGCCGACAATCCCGATAGGAGCTGCACATATCTCGTTCTCGAGGCAACACGGATGAGACTAGCTACGAGTAAAACCAATCCTCGGGTTGCCTCAAGGTGGCCCAGTGAAGCTCGTTCAGCCAAGACTTAGAAAGCACTTCTGCTGGCCGGGGGCTAAAATAAAGATGACCCTTGGGTTGGCCGACCCAAGGGAAGGGTATAGGTGGTGGTGAGGCAAATGGTAAAACCAAGGTTGGGCCTTCTTTGGAGGAGTCTTATTCAAAGCGAACTGTCAAGGGGTCCCATAAATCACCCGACAGCGTTAGGGACGCAAAAATCCGGGAACATAATACCGATATGACGGAAACTAGGGCGGCAAGAGTGGAACAAAACACCAGGCATAAGGCCGAGCCTTCCACCCTTTACCAAGTATATAGATGCATTAATTAAGTAAGATATATTGTGATATTCCAACAAGTAAACATGTTCCAACAAGGAACAACATCTCCATGTTCAACAAGGAACAAACTTCATCTTCACCGCAACTAACAACGCTATAAGAGGGCTGAGCAAAGCGGTAACATAGCCAAGCAATGGTTTGCTAGGAAGGGTGCAAAAGGTTAGGGCTGACATGGCAATTTGGGAGGCTTGAGCAGCAAGTGGTAGGTAACGCAGCATAGCGATAGAACGAAGCAACTAGCATAGCAATGATAGAATGAGATCCAAGGTGACGGTCATCTTGCACGAAATCCCGCTAGGAAGAAGAACGAGTCCATGAAGAAGACGAGCGGAAGTAGTCGAGCGAATCCTCACAATCGCAACATTACGGAACCGAGAAGCAACACGGAAAGAAACAAACAACATGATAAAAGCACAAGCATAAACATGGCATGATGCACAATCAAGTATGATGCATGTCCGGTTTAATGAGGCATGGCATGGCAAAGTGCAACAAACAATACTACAAATTAAGTGGAGCTCAATAAGCAACGGGTTGCATATTGACAAAGCACCACATTGACATATTTAGTTTGATCTCGTTTAGGTACACAACAATATTAAATGTTTTTAAACATGGCAAGGGGTGAAGCATAATTAAACTAACTACTTAGGCAAGTTTAAATGAGGCCGGAAATAAGAAACAACAATTCCGGAAAATCCTCATGAGCAATATTTTAGATTCGGTACTGTTCTGCCCTATACACAATTTTACAGTTGTTAAACAGGAAAATAAATTCCACCATGTTAAACTAGGCATTTTTCCACCCCAAATACATATAAAGTTTATTAAAAACCGAGCTACGGTTATTTAGTTATGAAATAAATCATTTTAACATGGCATATTAGCAAATTTAAATAAACAGCAAGTTAAACATTTTTAACATGGATAGAAATGGCATATTATTAATCTACACAATTTTCTGAGCATTTTACATATAAAGTTTGTTTAAATCCGATGCACGGTTAATTAGTTATTACATGCATGATGCTTAGGGGGTTTTCTGTAAATCTGTAAACACTGGATAAATAGACAAATTCTCTGACGCTGAAAAAAAAAAGACGCGGGCCAGAACTGGCTGGGCGAACATTGAACAAAAAGGAGGCGCTGGGGGTGGCCTCACCCATGGGCTCGGCCCAGACGGGAAGGCGGCCCGCGGGAGGGCGCGATGGAGCAGGCCAGCGGGGCTGGCCGGGCACGCTGGGCCTACTGCGGATCTGGGCCACGCTGAGGCAGCGTTCGACGCGTCAACGGGCACGGCGAAGCGGACTTAGTGCGGACGAGGAAGAAAGAGGACGCCCGGTTCAGGTGAAGCAGAGTCAGCGGCAGCGGGGCGACGAGGGCCTGCCGGATCTGGCGAGACGGCGGAGGCAGGGCTTGCAGGCGGCGGGATCCGGGCGAAGAGGGCCTTGGCGAGTCGCGGGTGACACGGCAGCGCGAGGTGAAGACGAGCAGGGGCGAGGCCGGGGCTTGGGGCACTGGAGAAGGGCGCCGGCGGCGGAGAAACTCCAGGGCGGCGGCTTGGCGTTCGATTTGGAGCAGGGAAGCAGAGGCGGGGCGAGGGACTTGGCCGGCGAGGAGGGAGGCTGGACGTAGGCTCGCTGGAGTCAAGGAGGAAGGGATCCAGCGGCGGCTCCTCCAGAATCAGGCAGCGCGAGAAGCACGATGACGATGTCTTGGGACGAAGGGCCCGATCGAGGTAGGGGACGGACGCGCGAGAAGGAGCTCGGGCTCCTGGCCTGGTGGATGAGGGCGCTAGCGGCGGCATACTCCGGCGAGGCAGGAAGGAGGCCGGGGTCCATCGGGAGTCTTCCATGGCGCTGGTGTGCTCCTGTGAAGAGAGCAAAGAGAAAGACGAGGTGAGGGGAGAACCAGACAGGGAAAAAGGGGGGTGCAGGGAGAGAGAAAACCAGGCGGCGAGGGCTCATCTGCTGGAGAGGAGCTCCGGCGAGGTGGTGCAGGGGATCGGGAGGAGCTCGGGCGCAGAGAGAGAGCGTCGGGCTCGGATCGATCTGAGGAAGAAGCGGCCTTGGGGGCTGGTTGTAGGAGGGAGGTGGTTGGCTAGTTGGATCGATGGATGGATGGATGGAAGGGACTGGGTTGGCTCGTGCTGAAAACCGGGAAGGTGGTCGGCAACTCGAATGGATCGGGCAAGATCCCGAGGAAAACGAAGTGGCGGCGGCGGCGATAGGATAGGGGAGGAATGGATGGGATATGGCTAGGGTTAGACTAAATATATATAGCAGGTGAGTTTTTGTTAGGTGTATATTTGGGCCCTCTGATTTAAATCAGACAGTCGAGAAAAAATATGTTAGGGAGTCCAAAAGAGAAAATGGAGACGTTTTATAGATGTTTAGGGATGATCCGGACTCATCGGTCACGACAGCCCGGTTCGGGTTCGGGGAAGTTTTCGGACGCACGCAAGAGGGGGTCGGTGGTTGTGCAGAGAGGTTGCGAAGGTAGACAAATAAGAGGGCAACGAAACTCGGTTGGACTGAAACGACCAACGAAGGCAAAGCGGTCCGAGGAGGTCAACGAGGACAAGGGGCCTGACAAAATGACAATGGAGGCAAAGAGAGAAAAGGTAACTACGAAAGGCTACGAGTTTTAAGAAAATATGCAAATGCAATGCACATGATGCGATGAGATGAAATGCATGGCATGAACAAAATGCAAATGATGCAATGATGAATGCAACGAACAAAACAAAAAGCAAAACAACAAAAAACAAAAACCCAACCACGGAGGAAATAAAAATCACATAGCCGGAAATGGCAAGAGTCGGAGTTACGAATATGGAAAGTTGTATCCGGGGTGTTACAACACTCCACCACTACGAGAGGATCTCGTCCGGAGATCTAGGATGGCACCGGAGAGAAAAGGAAGAGGAAGATAAGAGGTAAAACTAAGTTGCTTCTTTGACGAACGAGTGAAACCAGGAACCTTGAGCGGTTGAGAAATTTAAAAGAAAGAGTACAACAAAGATGAACGAGATTGCAAACAATCCTTAGAAAAGAGGAACAAGGAACATTACGAGAACTTGAAGTTTGCAAAGACATGAATCAAGAGTTTAATGGACAAGATAGAATTCGAAACCACTCCGGTTAAAACTAGATAGAGAAGGAATAAGATTGATATAATTTGGGAAGCAGTCCGACTATAAATGGAAGGAGTTGAACATGAACTTGACAAATGAGAGGATACTTGATGAAATCAACAACACCCTGCAATGGGTAAGAGGGATTTCAGACAGCACTCAGGTTGAAAAGAGAGGCAAAACTTGATAAGATGAAAGAACTCGAATGAAAACACGACACTCCGGCTAAACGGATAAGCAAGGAAAATTACATGATCTTGACAAAACAAGATAATTGGTAGAAGAGAGCAACATCACAATGCCTCCGGAAACAAAGCATGATAGTTAGATAGTTGGAATGAATAGACGAAGAATGAAACCAACATCTCCTACCATAATTGAATTGAAAGAGCATCCCTACGAAGTAGAATTGAACGAAGTTGTTGGAAAATCAACAACGAAAAGCACAAGCTTGTAGTGGGCTTATGGAAAAGACCTCAAAATTATGAGGCAAGCTTCTGCCACCAACGGAAACAAATAATTTGATTGATATCAACAAGGAGACACGAAACTTATTTCACCTGGAGGACAAATGAAGAACTTGGGTCATTTATAAGCACCATAAATAGCAACAATCCTTAGGGAAGGCTTTAGGTGAAATATAACCCAAGATAACTCCAATGAAGAGATTGATGGATTTAAATACCTCATTCTTGACAACATGTGAATCATGAAGCATGAAGGGAACTTGTCAAGAAGGACATAACACCACCTCAAAAGATAAGGTCGAAAGAATTGCACATCGGAATGCGAGATGAAGAATACTTGAACTCCTCAAAACAAAACATGTGTTGAGCACCATGTTTATTTTTAGAGTATAGCTTGGCGGATCATAACTTCGAGAGAAATCTTGCAGAACAATTGAAGAATGAAAGGAGTCCTTGATGAACCACCATGTAGAGCCTCCAGTCTTGAAGAACAATTGAAGAATGAAAGGAGTCCTTGATGAACCACCATGTAGAGCCTCCAGTAAGCAAAATGATGAAAAGAATAGGATCCAAGCCTAGAAATGATTTATAAGGAGCTTCGCGATGAGATAATGCCGAAAACTTGGAACTCCGGAAAAGAAAAGATGAACAACTTAGAACCGATAAATGATATCATGAACAACTCCGGAAGAAAAGAATTGAATCACCTCGAGGAAATAAGAATAAGATTTATTGTATGCTTATCCTTCATCAAATTAAATTGATGACAAGCAATGGATTTTACATACTACTTATTATTCTTGCAAAAGAATTGAGAAGTGGCACAACGCAAACTTGAGAAGGTCTTGATGGAGCCACCGGTGGAATTTGGAAACAGCGAATGAATTAATGAATTGACACCATGACGAAGGAAGAGAAATCTTGAACGAACCACTGTAAGAATTAAAAATGAACATAGCAAAGGCACAATTCACCGGGAAGAATTGGAAAACGAATGAAGATACTTGAAGGGATTTAGATACATGAGAACGAAGAAATCATGAACTGACTAGAGGGTATTTGAACGATGCACCGGTAAGATTTGGAGAATGATAGCTACACGCTGAGAATGAAGAATTATGACATGATGGCCTACGGAAAAAAAATGGGAACAACTCATGAAAAGCTCCGGATGGGTGAAAAGAATTCCCACAATCGAAAATGAGAGGATGGCATCAAGCTAGAACCATTGTCTTGAAGTGAATGGAGCAAGATTTAAGAGAAACTCTTCTTCGGTCTTCAAATGTTGAGAATGACGATGAGAAACATCACCATGAATTATTGAGGCACTCCAGAATGAAAATTAGAAAGGTTGAACCAACGATGAAAAGAATTTGGAAGATCTTGGAGAAAGACATTTGACTGATGATAACTCATTCTTACGTCAAACTTTGCAATGAATTTGAGAATAACTCCGGGAGAATTAGAAGAGTCAGGTAAGATCCTGGGAAAAGACCTGTGGGTTAGGGCCCACTAAAAGAAAACACCGTTGTAGGATTGCTTGAAATAAATATTGCACCGGTAGGGATTGCTTGAAATAAATATTGCACCGGTAGAATTAAATGACTTGAATGAGATAATAATCTCCAAATAGCTTGAACAGATCTTGGAAGAAAAGACGAGCCTTCTGAGATATCTTCAGCACTCCAGGACAAATGAATAGCGAGAAGTGAATGATCAAGAGGTGCACCGGTACGAGAAAAACATTTGAGATGAGGAAAAAAATATGATTGACAAAGCTTGAAATTAATCCACTGGAGAAGAAAGAGAACAAATAATGATGAAGTTAAGGCTCCGCTAGTATCTTCCTGAGAATCACCGGATAAGAACATTGACGAAAAAGAATGGAGAGACTTCACATGAATAAATGGATACTTGATTAAGAAATCTGAGTCCTTGAAGAAAAAGGGGTGGGAGGGCTGGAAAACAAAGGCAACTTGGGTACGGATGAAACGGACACCATTGAGAAAAACTTATAATTTATCTTGCGGACGTTGAAAATGATCGGATCCACTTGAAGAGAAGCACGCCGGTATTGAAAAAGAATTGACATGACGATCTCGATAAACAAGAAGGATTAGCACTCTCATAGAAATATGAGAACACCGCTTGAAAGGTATGGAATCAACACTTGACATCGAAGCAACTCGAATACCACAAATAAAACAAAACAAAGGATTTGGCTTGCGAATAAGCGGAACAAATACATATGATAGAGATTTACCCAATCTCATATCATGCATCTGTCAAAAAGATATTCTAGGAGCTACTTGAATTCCACCTATAAACTCCGAAACTTTACGGTTATGCAATCAGGTGTTGGGGATCTGAGGACACAAAATATATCACCCAAACTAACAATACCTAGATCCAAATGTATCCATCCGTCAACACATAACCAAGAAAACTCCGAAATCGTGTACCTCAACCTTGAAAAGCATCCGTTATCGAGTCATGGAAATACTCCCGAACTCGCCCCAAAGATCTTTGGGTTATCGGGTTATCTCACCAACAACTGCATAAAAGAGATTTTCGATGTCGGCAAAACTCGGTATTCCGAACGCAGCGATAAAATTGTGACGACAACACCTCGGAGCTCAACTCCCGGACACCGCCACAACCCCTAAATGTCGAGGCACCAAGAACAATGTTCTCGTCACAAAACCATCGAACGATTCCAAGATACCAGCGTGATCCTAAAAAAATTTCGTGAAATTTGAGGACAGGAAAGACAAAACATCTACGTCAGGAGGCCTCACCAGAGCGACGAAGGGACTGAGGAGTAAAAAGAATCCTACTCTCCGATATATATAATCCTAAGACTCAAAATAATTTTCTTCTAGACTCAACAACGGCCAACAAACAAGGGGGCTCCTAAGGTCGGTCGAGGCTCTGATTACCAACTTGTCACGCCCAAGATGCGACCCTATCCTAAAGGAACTCGATGGTCCCACCAAGGATAGAAGCGCATCTTGAAGACGCTTTTGCAAGGTGGACATCATTACATCAACATTACATAATACATAGGGATACATACATAAGGCATACAATGCCACACGAATACAACATCACATCATATACAAGATCAACATCCGACTACGGATGAAACATAAACAAACTCAAACAATATCCACCTGCTAGCCCAGGCTGCCGACCGAACCTATCCCCGATCGAAGAAGAAGAAGAAGAGCTCAACGCAAGCAAGCATCGCTCTCGCGTCATGATCATCGCATAACCTGTACACGCAACTGGTGGTGTAGTAATCAGAGCCACGAGGACTCAAAGAATCCCATTACCATGGGTATCAAGACTAGCAAAGCTCAATGGGAAAGGAAGGGATAAAGTGGTGAGGTTGCAGCAACGACTAAGCAAGTATGGTGGCTAACATACGCAAATGAGAGCGAGAAGAGAAACAAAGGAACGGTCGTCAACTAGTAATGATCAAGAAGTGACCTGAACCCTACTTACGTCGGACATAACCCGAAACCGTGTTCTCCTCTCGATCAACCCGAAAAGAGACACTCACGATTACGCTACACGCTTGGTGTATTTTAATTAAGATCAACTTCGGTTTTCTACAACCGGACATTAACAAATTCCCATCTGCCACATAACCACGGGCACGGCTTTCGAAAGTTCAAACCCTGCGGGGTGTCCCAACAGCCCATGATAAGCTCTCGCGATCAAAGAAGGATATTCCTTCTCCCGGAAGACCCGATCGAGTCTCGGAATCCGGCTACAAGACATTTCGACAACAATAAAACAAGACCAGCAAGGCCGCCCGATGCGCCGACAATCCCGATAGGAGCTGCACATATCTCGTTCTCGTGGCAACACGGATGAGACTAGCTACTGAGTAAAACCAATCCTCGGGTTGCCTCAAGGTGGCCCATGATGTAGCTCGGTTCGAGCCAGACTTAGAAAGCCTTCTGCTGGCCCCGGGGCTAAAATAAAGATGACCCTTGGGTTGGCCGACCGAGGAAGGGTATAGGTGGTGGTGAGGCAAATGGTAAAACCAAGGTTGGGCCTTCTTTGGGAGTCTTATTCAAAGCGAACTGTCAAGGGGTCCCATAAATCACCCGACCGCGTTAGGGACGCAAAAATCCGGGAACATAATACCGATATGACGGAAACTAGGGCGGCAAAGTGGAACAAAACACCAGGCATAAGGCCGAGCCTTCCACCCTTTACCAAGTATATAGATGCATTAATTAAGTAAGATATATTGTGATATTCCAACAAGTAAACATGTTCCAACAAGGAACAACATCTCCATGTTCAACAAGGAACAAACTTCATCTTCACCGCAACTAACAACGCTATAAGAGGGCTGAGCAAAGCGGTAACATAGCCAACAATGGTTTGCTAGGAAGGGTGCAAAAGGTTAGGGGCTGACATGGCAATTTGGGAGGCTTGAGCAGCAAGTGGTAGGTAACGCAACATAGCGATAGAACGAAGCAACTAGCATAGCAATGATAGTAATGAGATCCAAGGTGACGGTCATCTTGCCTGAAATCCCGCTAGGAAGAAGAACGAGTCCATGAAGAAGACGAACGGAAGTAGTCGAACGAATCCTCACAATCGCAACATTACCGGAACCGAGAAGCAACACCGGAAAGAAACAAACAACATGATAAAAGCACAAGCATAAACATGGCATGATGCACAATCAAGTATGATGCATGTCCGGTTTAATGAGGCATGGCATGGCAAAGTGCAACAAACAATACTACAAATTAAGTGGAGCTCAATAAGCAACGGGTTGCATATTGACAAAGCACCACATTGACATATTTAGTTTGATCTCGTTTAGGTACACAACAATATTAAATGTTTTTAAACATGGCAAGGGGTGAAGCATAATTAAACTAACTACTTAGGCAAGTTTAAATGAGGCCGGAAATAAGAAACAACAATTCCGAAAAATCCTCATGAGCAATATTTTAGATTCGGTACTGTTCTGCCCTATACACAATTTTAGAGTTGTTAAACATGAAAATAAAGTCCACCATGTTAAACTAGGCATTTTTCCACCCCAAATACATATAAAGTTTATTAAAAACCGAGCTACGGTTATTTAGTTATGAAATAAATCATTTTAACATGGCATATTAGCAAATTTAAATAAACAGCAAGTTAAACATTTTTAACATGGATAGAAATGGCATATTATTAATCTACACAATTTTCTGAGCATTTTACATATAAAGTTTGTTTAAATCCGATGCATTAATTAGTTATTACATGCATGATGCTTAGGGGGTTTTCTGTAAATCTTAAACACTGGATAAATAGACAAATTCTCTGACGCTGAAAAAAAAAACGCTGGCGTAATCTGGCTGGGCCAACATTGAACAAAAAGGAGGCGCTGGGGTGGCCTCACCCATGGGCTCGGCCCAGACGGGAAGGCGGCCCAGGAGGGCGCGATGGAGCAGGCCAGTGAGGCTGGCCGGACCTGCTGGGCCTCTGCGGATCTGGGCCACGCTGTGAGGCAGCGATTCGACGCGTCAACGGGCACAGGCGAAGGGACTTAGTGCGGACGAGGAAGAAAGAGGACGCCAGTTCAGTGAAGCGAGTCAGGCAGGCGAGGCGGCGAGGGCTGCGGATCTGGCGAGACGGCGGAGGCAGGGGCTTGCCGGGCAAGGCGGGATCCGGCGAAGAGGGCCTTGGCGAGTCATGGGTGACACGGCAGCGAGGTGAAGACGAGCAGGGCGAGGCCGGGCTTGGGGCACTGGAGAAGGCGCCGCGGCGGAGAAACTCAGGCGGCTTGGCGTTCGATTTGGAGCAGGGAAGCGAGAGCGGGCGAGGACTTGGCAGCGAGGAGGAGGTTGGACGTGGCTCGCTGGAGTCAAGGAGGAAGGATCCAGGCGGCTCCTCCGAGAATCAGGCAGCGAGAAGCACGACAGCGATGTCTTGGGACGAAGGGCCCGATCGAGGCAGGGACGGACGCGAGAAGGAGCTCGGGCTCCTGGCCTGGTGGATGAGGGCGCTAGCGGCGGCATACTCCGGCGAGGCAGGAAGGAGGCCGGGGTCCATTGGGAGTCTTCCATGGCGCTGGTGTGCTCCTGTGAAGAGAGCAAAGAGAAAGACGAGGTGAGGGAGAACAGACAGGGGAAAAAGGGGGTGCAGGAGAGAGAAAACCAGTGGCGAGGGCTCATCTGCTGGAGAGGAGCTTGGTGAGGTGGTGCAGGGAATCGGGAGGAGCTCGGGCGCAGAGAGAGAGCGTCGGGCTCCAGATCGATGCGAGGAAGGGGCGGCCTTGGGGGCTGGTTGTAGGAGGGAGGTGGTTGGCTAGTTGGATCGATGGATGGATGGATGGAAGGGACTGGGTTGGCTCGGCGCTGAAAACCAGGAAGGTGGTCGGGAAACTCGAATGGATCGGGCAAGATCCCGAGGAAAACGAAGTGGCGGCGGCGGCGATAGGATAGGGGAGGAATGGATGGGATATGGCTAGGGTTAGACTAAATATATATAGCAGGTGGGTTTTTGTTAGGTGTATATTTGGGCCCTCTAATTTAAATCAGACGGTCGAGAAAAAATATGTTAGGGAGTCCAAAAGAGAAAACGGAGACGTTTTATAGATGTTTAGGGATGATCCGGACTCATCGGTCACGACAGCCCGGTTCGGGTTCGGGGAAGTTTTCGGACGCACGCAAGAGGGGGTCGGTGGTTGTGCAGAGAGGTTGCGAAGGTAGACAAATAAGAGGGCAACGAAACTCGGTTGGACTGAAACGACCAACGAAGGCAAAGCGGTCCGAGGAGGTCAACGAGGACAAGGGCCCGACAAAATGACAACGGAGGCAAAGAGAGAAAAGGTAACTACGAACGGCTACGAGTTTTAAGAAAATATGCAAATGCAATGCACATGATGCGATGAGATGAAATGCATGGCATGAACAAAATGCAAATGATGCAATGATGAATGCAACGAACAAAACAAAAAGCAAAACAACAAAAAACAAAAACCCAACCACGGAGGAAATAAAAATCACATAGCCGGAAATGGCAAGAGTCGGAGTTACGAATATGGAAAGTTGTATCCGGGGTGTTACACAAGGCTGCGCCCTCCCCCCTCTCTTGCACCTATATAAAGGGAGGGGAGGGAGGGGTGGCCGCACCTGAAGCCCTGGCGCCTCCCTACCTCCCGTGACACCTCCTCCTCTCCCGCAGGTGCTTGGCGAAGCCCTGCAGGATTGCCACGCTCCTCCACCACCACCACGCCGTTGTGCTGCTGCTGGATGGAGTCTTCCTCAACCTCTCCCTCTCTCCTTGCTGGATCAAGGCATGAGAGATGTCACCGGGCCGTACGTGTGTTGAACGCGGAGGTGCCGTCCGTTCAGCACTAGGATCTCCGGTGATTTGGATCACGACGAGTACGACTCCTTCAACCCCGTTCTCTTGAATGCTTCCGCTTAGCGATCTACAAGGGTATGTAGATGCACTCTCCTTCCCCTCGTTGTTGGTTTCTCCATAGATAGATCTTGGTGACACGTAGGAAAATTTTGAATTTATGCTACGTTCCCCAATAGTGGTATCAGAGCTAGGTCTATTGCGTAGATTCTTTGCATGAGTAGAACACAAAGTAGTTGTGGGCGTTGATGATGTTCAATATGCTTACCGTTACTAGTCCAATCTTGTTTTGACGGTATTGTGGGATGAAGCGGCCCGGACCGACCTTACACGTACACTTACGTGAGACAGGTTCCACCGGTGACATGCACTTGGTGCATAAGGTGGCTAGCGGTGCCGATCTCTCCCACTTTAGTCGAACGGAATCGATGAAAAGGGTCCTTATGAAGGATAAATAGCAATTGGCATATCACGTTGTGGTTTTGCGTAGGTAAGAAACGTTCATGCTAGAAACCCATAGCAGCCACGTAAAACATGCAAACAACAATTAGAGGACGTCTAACTTGTTTTTGCAGGGATGCTAATGTGATGTGATATGGCCAAAAGAATGTGATGAATGATATGTGATGTATGAGATTGCTCATGTTCTTGTAATAGGAATCACGACTTGCATGTCGATGAGTATGACAACCGGCAGGAGCCATAGGAGTTGTCTTAATTTATTGTATGACCTGCGTGTCATTGAACAACGCCATGTAATTACTTTACTTTATTGCTAACCGGTAGCCATAGTAGTAGAAGTAATAAGTTGGCGAGACGACTTCATGGAGACACGATGATGGAGATCATGATGATGGAGATCATGGTGTCATGCCGGTGACAATGATGATCATGGAGCCCCGAAGATGGAGATCAAAAGGAGCAAAATGATATTGGCCATATCATGTCACTATTTCATTGCATGTGATGTTTATCATGTTTATGCATCTTATTTGCTTAGAACGACGGTAGTAAATAAGATGATCTCTCATTAAAATTTCAAGAAAGTGTTCCCCCTAACTGTGCACCGTTGCGAAAGTTTGTCGTTTCGAAGCACCACGTGATGATCGGGTGTGATAGATTCTTACGTTCACATACAACGGGTGTAATCCAGATTTACACACGTGAAACACTTAGGTTAACTTGACGAGCCTAGCATGTACAGACATGGCCTCAGAACACAAGAGACCAAAAGGTCGAGCATGAGTATTATTGTAACGCCCCGGATTCGATGCGCCAGGTGTCTGCCAGTTATTCGCCGTCGTTGCCATGTCATGTGCTTGCGTGTTGCACTTTGCCATGTCATCAGCTGCATTTCATATCATGTCTTCATGTGCATCGCATTTGCATACGTGTTCGTCTCATTCATCCGAGCATTTTCCCCGTTGTCCGTTTTGCAATCCGGCGCTCCTATGTCTCCCGGCGCCCCCTTTTGTCCTTTTTCATGAGCGGGTGTTAAACTTTCTCGGAATGGCCCGAGGTTTGACAAGAGGCCTTGGTATAGCACCGGTAGACCGCCTGTCAAGTTTCGTGCCATTTGGAGGTCGTTGATACTCAGCAGTTAACCGGTAACCGTAAAGCCTCCTTCTCTTTGCAGCCCAACACCCCTTTCAAAGTGGCCCAAAACCCAGCAAACTCCCCTCCATGCTCTCGGTCGTTCGATCACGATCGCGTGGCCGAAAACCGCACCTCATTTGGACTCTCCTAGCTCCCTCTACCTATAAATATGTGCCTCCGCCCGAAATTCGCGGATCAATTCTACCCTAACCCTAGCCTTCTTCTTCCTCATCCGCGACGGACGCGTCCGTGCGCGCGCCGGACGTCCGCCGCCGCCCCTCGCCTAACCAGGGGCCGCCACGTCATCCGCGGTCCTCTCTCTCCTCCTCCTCCCTTGCTGGCTCCCTTGGCCCGTCCAGGGCCCTCCTGCCAAGCCGCCGCCGCCGCAGCCAGCGACCGGGCCGAGGCACCCGCCTCGCCCTCGCCGCCGCCCGTCCTCCTGCGCCGCGACCTCCGCCGCCCGTGGCCGCCCGCCGCCGCCGCCCGCCAGCTGGTGCGCCGCCGCCTCGCCCAGAGGCTCGGCCGGCCGCCGCCCGCGCCGTCGCCCAAGCCCTCCTGGTCATTTTGCCATGATTGATGTGTGCACCCTATGAACTTGAGACCTACATGTTTTTTGTAATATGCCATGCCATTTTTACAGGGGTGTATGCCATGTATTTTTTTGATCTCTGTGGTGACTAGCACAAGCATGAAAACTAGGCTTCATGATGTTGCTGATTTCAGCCCCTGTTTTGCTGATATTTGTATGCCATGTTAACTTGATGCTACCGATAGATCCATGCTTATTTTGAGATACTTCAGTAAGGATGTTTTGAACATATGGTTATTCGCTATCCATCCATGCCCTTGTTTGCAATTATGGAGTGCCATAGCTTGAGTCAATCGAGCTCTACTTTTGCTATAAAATGTTTCCTGGCAGGTTGTTTACATGTTATTCAATTTTGACAAGGTTGTTGTAGTTGATCCGTGTATGCTATGATGTTGTTCTTGCCATGTATAGCTTCTATGCCATGTCTTCTTACTGTTGGTTAGCTTGCCATGCCATGTATTGCTCTGTGATGAGTGGTTCAAGCTCACCAACATGCCTACTTATCGTTGTTCCTGCCATGGATGAATCTGTAATATAACTTGCCATGTTTACATGGGTGCCATCATATCTTCTGATCCTTTTTGGCTTATGGTCAGTAAAGGACTTTTGTTCTATGCAATTAGTAGATTCATTCCATGCCTTTGTTTGCCATGATAAGTTCCTGTAACATGTTGTTTGATAGCTCTAAACATTGCAACCTGATGTTATTTCCTGATAAGTCTGAAACTGTTATTATTTGCAATCTTGCCATGTCATTTTGAGCATGTTCTAGTGATTTCTGGAGATAGCTCAGTGCTCATGTTTTGTAATGCTTTACCTATACATCATGCCCATTCCTTTTGTTCTCATGTTAAGATGTTGTAGCATGTTGTTTTGATGCTTGTAATATGCCTACTTGCTGTTTTGGACAGATTGTTGTCATGACTTGTATAGGGTGTATGTGTTGCACCGTTGCTCCGTTTTGAGTGTGCTCTATATGAAACTTGCTTGTTTTTGCATGTAGATTCATATTATCATGTTGCATCCTTGTTTTGAGGTGTTTGCTTGATGTTTGTATGCATTTTGCATCAATGCCATGCTTATCTTGTTTCACTCATATCTTCTAGACCGTAGCTCCGAATTAAATGAACTTTATATGTAACTTGACTAGAATTTCGTGTAGATCATCGTGGTGCATATTAACTTGCTGTTTAACAACTTTAACATAAGGTTTATTCAGATCTGGACCAATTTCGAAATTTGCATATGAGGACTTACCGGAGTTGTTATATGTTGTTTCCGGCCACATTTAAACTTGCTTTGATGTGTTGCTCTTGTTTGCATCATCTCTTGCCATGAGTAGATTCATGTAGTTTTGTCATGCATCATGTTTGTTGTGCATCTTGTCATGTTCATGTGTGGAGTGTTTACTATGTTGTGTGCGTCTTCTCGATAGTTCCGTTTAGTTATGCAGCGTGAGGATTCGTTCGCTCTCGCTTGGTTGACTTCATCCGTTCATCTTCTTCATGGACTCGTTCTTCTTCCTTGCGGGATTTCAGGCAAGATGACCGCTACCCTGGATCTAACTACTATCATTGCTACGCTAGTTGCTTCGTTCTTTCGCTATGCTGCGCTACCTATCACTTGTTACTCAAGCCTCCCAAATTGCCATGTCAGCCTCTAACCTTTTGCACCCTTCCTAGCAAACCGTTGTTTGACTATGTTACCGCTTTGCTCAGCCCCTCTTATAGCGTAGTTAGTTGCAGGTGAAGATGAAGGTTGTTCCTTGTTGGAACATGGAGATGTTGTTCCTTGTTGGAACATGTTTACTTGTTGGGATATCACAATATATCTTATTTAATTAATGCATCTATATACTTGGTAAAGGGTGGAAGGCTCGGCCTTATGCCTGGTGTTTTGTTCCACTCTTGCCGCCCTAGTTTTCGTCATATCGGTATTATGTTCCCGGATTTTGCGTCCCTACCGCGGTCGGGTGATTTATGGGACCCCTTGACAGTTAAGCTTAGAATAAGACTCCTCCAAAGAAGGCCCAACATTGGTTTTACCATTTGCCTCACTCAACCCTTTTTCCCTTGGATTTTGAGCCCAAGGGTCATCTTTATTTAGCCCCCGGGCGGTGCTTCTCTAAGTGCTGGTTCAAACCGAAGCCTGCAAGGAGAACCTGCAATGAAACTCGAGGCCTGGTTTTACTCGTGCTTTGTCTCATCCGGTGTTGCCACGAGAACGAGATATGTGCAGCTCCTATCGGGATTGTCGGTAGATCGGGCGGTCTTGCTGGTCTTGTTTTATTCTTGTCGAAATGTCTTGTAGCCGGATTCCGAGACTGATCGGTCTTCCCGGGAGAAGAATATCCTTCGCTGATCGCGAGAGCTTATCATGGGCTAAGTTGGGACACCCTGCAGGTATAAACTTTCGAGAGCCGTGCCCGCGGTTTTGTGGCAGATGGGAATTTGTTAATATCCGGTTGTAGTAAACTTGAAGCAAACTCTTCTAAAATACACCAACCATGTGCGTGAATCGTGAGTGTCTCTTTTCGGGGTTGATCGAGAGGAGAACACGGTTTCGGTTATGTCGGCGTAAGTAGGAGTTCAGGATCACTTCTTGATCATTACTAGTTGACGACCGTTCCGCTTGCTCTCTTCTCGCTCTTATTTGCGTTGGTTAGCCACCATATATGCTTAGCCGCTGCTGCAACCTCACCACTTTACCTCTTCCTTACCCTTTAAGCTTTGCTAGTCTTGATACCCATGGTAATGGGATTCTTTGAGTCCTCGTGGCTCACTGATTACTACACCAACAGTTGCAGGTACAGGTTGTGCGATGATCATGACGCGAGAGCGATGCTTGCTTGTCTTGAGTTCTTCTTACGCTTCGTCTTGATCGGGGATAGGTTCCAGTCGGCAGCCCGGGCTAGCGAGGTGGATGTCGTTTGAGCTTACATTTATGTTTCATCCGTAGTCGGATGTTGTTCTTGTATATGATGTTGATGTATTCTTGTGGCATTCGTGCCTTATGTATGTATCCCCCATCTATTATGTAATGTTGATGTAATGATATCCACCTTGCAAAAGCGTTCCAATATGCGGGTCTATCTTTGGTGGGACCGTCGAGTTCCTTTTGGATAGGGTCGCATATTGGGCGTGACAAGTTGGTATCAGAGCCTCGACCGACCCTAGGAGCCCCCTTGATTGATCGTGTAGTTTGGCCGTTGTTGAGTCTAGAAGAAAACTGTTTTCGGAGTCTAGTTATATCAGAGAGTAGGAATTCTTTTTACTCCTCAGTCCCTTAGTCGCTCTGGTGAGGAATCTTGACGTAGGTGTTTTGAATTACTTCTCTTCCCCTTCAAATTTTTCTTTAGGATCACGCAGTTGGTTTTCCGGTAGTTGGTTCTCAGCTCTTTTCATCCGGTGCATTTCCCGTCAAGTCGACTCGACCATCTTCATCTTTGCCAAGTTCAATCCTCAGTTCTTCCTCCGACGTCGTTGTTTTTCCTTGTCCGAAGTTGTCCTTGTTTTTTTCCCACCCGCCCTCCCTTCTTCCTCTCGGAACCGGAGTCCGTAATTGAGTATCCATCCTACTCGTGCGAAGTCTTTGCTTTCTTTCCTCAATGATTTCAACCTGTGTTTTCTCTTCAAGATATTCGTCGATTTCCCCTTCCAAGTTGCCTGTGTTTTCCCGCCCTCCCACCCTATTCTTCCGAAGCCTGAGTCTCTGTTTCGAGCATCAATTTCATTCGTACGGAGTCTCTTCAGTCTTCCCTCAATTATTTCAACCGGTGAATTCTCGTCTTGTTCGTCATTCTTCATCTCTTTTCTTCTCCGGTGGACTCAATTCAAGTTTTTCGGGTACTCATATTCTTTTCCTTCGAAGTGTTCTCTTTACTCGTTAGCCTCTACCAGATTTATCATTCCGGAGTTCGGAAGACATCTCGGGAGATTAAATGCGTGTTCTAATTAATTGAGGTTGTCATGTATACTTGCGATGCGGCTATATCTCCCACGTGTCGAGGCACGACTTAGAGGCATAACCGCATTGAAAGCAATGTCGCAAGTGAGGTAATCTTCACACAACCCATGTAATAATTAAGGGAAAGATACATAGTTGGCTTACAATCGCCACTTCACACAAAGTACATAAATAAACATTCATCATCGAGTACACTCAAGGTCCGACTACGGAACCAAAATAAAGAAGATACCCCAAATGCTAACACAGATCCCGAATCGTCCCAGCTGGGCACCACTCTCGATCATCTGGAACGACACATAGTAGCGACCACGTTCCTCGTCGAACTCCCACTTGAGCTCGGTGGAATCACCTGCACTGGCATCGTCGGAACCTGCAACTGTGTTTGGAAGTATCTGTGAGTCACGGGGACTCAGCAATCTCACACCCGCGAGATCAAGACTATTTAAGCTTATAGGAAGGACTAGGAAGTAAAGTGGAGCTGCAGCAAGCGACTAGCATATATGGTGTCTACTTCGCAAAAGAGAGCGAGAAGAGAAGCAAAGCACGGTCGTGAAACTAGTAGTGATCAAGAAGTGATCCTGAACTACTTACGTCAGACATAACTCCAACACCGTGTTCACTTCCGGACTCCGCGAGAAGAGACCATCACGGTTACACACGCGTTGATGTGTATTTTATTGAGGTCAACTTTAGGTTTTCTACAACCGACATTAACAAATTCCCATCTGCCTCATAACCGCGAGCACGGCTTTGAAAGATATTACCTGCGGGGTGTCCCAACAGCCCATTATAAGCTCTCACGGTCAGCGAAGGATATTCCTTCTACCGGAAGACCCGATCAATCTCGGAATCCCGGACTACAAGACATCTCGACAGCAATAAAACAAGTCCAGCAAAGCCGCCCGGATGTGCCGACAAATCCTGATAGGAGCTGCACATATCTCGGTCTCGGGGCACACCGGATCGTCAAGCTTCGGTAGGCCAACCAGAGTTGCCCTGGTACACACGGCGTGACGTTTGGACCAACACTCGAAGGAGCACCGCCCGGGGTTAAAATAAAGATGACCCTTGAGTCTGCAGAACCCAAGGGAAAAAGGCTTAGGTGACAAATGGTAAAACCAATGTTGGGCCTTCTTTGGAAAAGTCTTATTCAAAGCGAACTGTCAAGGGGTCCCATAAATCACCCAACCGTGTAAGGAGCATAAAATCAAGGAACATAACACGGTATGGCGGAAACTAGGGTGGCAAGAGTGGAACAAAACACCGGGCATAAGGCCGAGCCTTCCACCCTTTACCAAGTATATAGATGTATTAATTATAGCAGATATATATATATTGTGATATCCCCAACAAGTAAACATGTTCCAAAAGGAACAACATCTCCATGTTCAACAAGGAACAAACTTCAACTTCACCGCAACTAACAACGCTATAAGAGGGCTGAGCAAGCGGTAACATAGCCAATCAGCGGTTTGCTAGGAAAGGATGGTTAGAGGTTTGACATGGCAATGTGGGAGGCATGATATAGCAAGTGGTAGGCATCGCAGCATAGGCATAGCAAAAGAGCGAGCAACTAGCATAGCAAAGATAGAAGTGATTTCGAGGTATGGTCATCTTGCTCGCAATGTTCTCGAGTTGTCGAAAGCTTGATCCTCGGCGTTCTCAACAGGCTCCTCGTTCACGTACTCGTCTCCGACTCTACCCAAAGCAACAACACAAACAAAGGAACCACAATAAATCACGGTGCAATGCACAACCAACATGATGCAAAACATGACATGATATGCGAGATGCGATATGCAATGCGTATGTGCGCTCCGGAAGGTAAATGATGAACCAGGCATCAACTTGGCAAACCAAGCATGCCACTGGAAAGATGAGATGATTTCGGTTGAAATCGATATAAAGATCACCGGAAACGGATGCACGGTTTGCAAATGGCAAGCAAAACAAGAATGGCGCAAATCTGCCATTAACAGCATGATGCCACTTTGCAAGCAACAATTAATTAAGCTACTGCACCCAAACGTAACAACAAAGCACATGGCAGTGATCTACACATGATGCTCGACAAAAGATGAGCACTGAGCTACGGCTAGTTCACATCATAACATGTTCAAACAAGCATGGCAAAAATGCTCAAAGTAACAGGCTGGACATGGCAAAAACAGTAACAGGTTGCAATGTTCAAAGCATCAAAACTACATGCTACAGGAACTTAAAATAGCAAAACATGGCATGGCATGAATCTACTCAAAGCCTATTTCAAAAGTCCCTTACTGACCATAAGCCAAAAAGGACTAGAAAATATAGTAACACCCATGTCAATATCGAAAGTCTTGTTAACAGATTCAGCAACTTGACATGTCAAAAACTGATAACGAGATGGCATGTTAACAAGCTCAATGCACTCACTACAGAGCCTCAAATGATAAACTAAGCATACATACATCAAGAAGACATGACATAGAAGACATCCATGGCAAGAACACTAACATAGCATATATGGATCAATCACAACAAGCTAGGCAAAATTGAATAACACGTATACAATCTGCCAGGAAACATTTGGTAGCAAAAGTAGAGCTCGATTGACTCAAGCTAGGGCATCCCATGATTGCAAACAAAGGCATGGATGGATAGAGCAAGTCATGCTTTACAAAACACCCTTACTGAAGTATCTCAAAATATGCATAGATCCCTCGGTATCATCAAGTAAACATGGCATCAAAATCAGCTAAAACAGGGCTGAAATCAGCAACATTAGGACACCTACTTTGCATGCTTGTGCTAGTCACCACATAGATCACAAAAATACATGGCATATACCACTGGAAAGATGACATGGCATTTTACAAAACTCATGAAGGAATCAAATTCATAGGGTGCACATATTAATCATAGCAAAAATGACAAAAGTGCAACTCCTGATAAAAATCAGAAACTAACAGCACATTGCACTCTTCCAACAGCATTTCGGGCATCAAGATGAGCTCAAATGAAAATGATGCAATGGAAAGAAATGATCTACTCTTCGAGACGAACATTTTGACATATTATCTGCGAAAAATGGATCTACGGATGCGAAGATATAGCATGTTGAAAATGCACAAAATTACAATGATGCAAATGACTTAGTGGAAAAGAGGGAGGAGAGAGGTCAACGCTGCACGCGGATCGAGGTTGGATCGGGCCTCGACCGACGGGCGGATCGGGCGCGAGGTTCGGCCGGAGGAGGAGGAAGCTTCGCCGGGCGGGCGGCGCGGCGGCCGGCGAGCCGGGCGCGACGGGCCGGGCGCGACGCAAGCCGGGCGCTGGCCAGGGGCAGGCGGCGCCGGCCGGCCGGAGAAGCCTGGGCGGCGGCGAGCTCGCTGGGAGGCCGGAGGCGGCGGCAGCGGCGCCCATGGCGGCGGCCGGAGGCGGCGGCGGCCGGAGGGCGGGCGCTGGCGCGCGCGGGCGTCAGCCTTGAGGCGGAGGGCCCAGGCCGGGCGGCGAGCAGGCGATGTGGGCGCCAGGCCACGTGGCGGTCGGCGATTGGCGGGCGGTGGCGGGCGGACGTCCGGCTCGCCGGACGTGTCCGGCGGCGCGAGAGCCAGAAACTGCTAGGGTTAGGGGTGGAATGATCCGGATTTGGGGAGGTTTGCTTAAATAGGCATAGAGGAGCTAGGAGAGTCCAAATGAGGTGTAGTTTTCGCCCACGATCGTGATCGAACGACGGAGAGCATGGAGGTGACTTAGATGGGTTATTGGGCTGTTTTGAAGGGGTGTTGGGCTGCAACTTAAAAGAGGCCTTTGCGAAGGTGCGGTTAACCGTTGGAGTACCAAACGAGCTCCAAATGACCGAAACTTGACCGGTGGTCTCCGGTGTTATACCAAGGCCACTAGACAAACCTCGGTCCATTTCGAGAAGGTTTAATACCCGCACACGGAAAAAGCGTAAAAGGGACCGCCGGGAGATAGGAGTGTCGGATTGCAAAACGGACAACGGAAAAATGCTCGGAATCATGAGGCGAACACGTATGCAAATCGATGCACATGATGACATAATATAAAATGCATGACACGGACAAAATGCAAAAGAAGAAAACCCAACCACGGAGGAATATCATATATCAATGCGAAAATGGCAAGAGTTGGAGTTACAAATATGGAAAGTTACTTCGGGTGTTACAACACTCCACCACTACAAGAGGATCTCGTCCGAGATCTAGGACTGAAAGAACTCCGGATACTCGAGCGGAGGTGATCCTCGCGCTCCCGGTAGCTTCTCGGTCGGAATGGTGTGACCACTTCACTTTCAGGAATTTGATTGACTTGTTGCGAGTCTTGCGCTCGGTTTCTTCAAGAATAGCAGCGGGTGCTCATGATAAGAGATCTTCTTGAAGGTCAATCTCTTGAAGTTGATAGTGCGTTCAGAGTCTTGAAGCACTTGCGAAGCTGTGACACGTGAAACACATCGTGCACGTTTGCAAAGTTGGATGGAAGCTCAAGTTGATAGGCGAGATCGCCTCTTTTCCCAATGATCTTGAAAGGACCCACGTATCTAGGGGCAAGCTTCCCTTTGATACCGGGCGACGAGTGCCTTTCATTGGAGACGCGGAGGTAGACATGGTCTCCGATTTCAAAAGTCACATCACGGTGCTTATCATCATAATAGCTCTTCCGGCGCGATTATGCGGCTTTGAGATTCTCACGAATGACTTGGCACATTTCTTACATACGTGATCAAGTCATTGCCAAGAAGTTGGCGTTCACCGTCTCGAGACCAATTGAGAGGAGTACGGCACTTTCGCCATAGAGAATTTCGAATGGGGCCTTGCCGAACTCGCTTGGAAGCTGTTGTTGTAAGAGAACTCGGCATAAGGAAGACAATCTTCCCACTTCATACGAAAGAAATGACACAAGCCACGAGCATATCTTCAAGGATTTGATTAACTCGCTCGACTTGGCCACTTGTTTGAGGATGGAAAGCTGTCTTTGAAACGAATGTTGGTGCCCATGGCCTTCTCGAAAGAATCCCAAAACTTGGAGGTAAAGATGCTGCCACGTGCGAAGAGATCACTTGTGGAATGCCGTGCAAAGAGACAATCTCGAGGTGTATAGCTCGCCAACCGAGCTGCGGTGATGGATTCTTTGATAGGAAGAAAATGAGCCACTTTAGTAAGCTTGTCAATGACAACGAAGATAGCATCATTTCCACGCTTGGACTTTGGAAAGCCAGATCACGAAGTCCATTTCAATATGATCAAACTTCCATTCAGGAATAGCAAGAGGTTGAAGGAGACCAGCTGGTCTTTGGTGTTCCTTTCACTCTTCTGCAGACATCACACTCATTCACGAATTGAGCAATCTCTCGCTTCATTCGAGTCCACCAATATGACTGCTTGAGGTCATGGTACATCTTCGTACTTCGGGATGAATGGATAGAAGCGAATTGTGAGCCTCGTTCATAATGACTTTCTCGAGATCACCCTTAGGAACCACAATCCGGTCCTCAAAGAACAGAGTGTCTTTGTCATCAACGGAAGCACTTGTACTTGGAAATGCCCTTGTCGATACCACGTTTCACTTTCTTCACCATGGTATCCAGAAGTTGAGCCTCACGAATCTGATCTTCCAAAGTAGGAGATACTATGAGGTTGGCAAGAAAGCCTTGAGGAACAACTTGAAGATTCAGCTTGCGGAAAGATTCACAGATATCCGGCTGAAAAGGCTTGAGGATTAGACTGGTTGTACTCTTGAATCATCTCGACCCATCGAGTCTGCCTGAGGTTGAGGTTGGGCTGAGTGAAGATGTACTTGAGACTCTTGTGATCAGTGAAAATGTCCACTTTCCTTCCCAACAAGAGATGTCTCCACGTAATCAATGCATGAACAAGCCGCCAACTCAAGATCGTGAGTGGGGTAGTTCTTCTCGTTGAGGCTTCAATGGCGAGAGGTATAAGCCACAACTCTCTTCTCTTGCATTAACACAGCACGAGACCTTGAAGAGAAGCATCACGAAAACTTCATATGGCTTGGATTCATCGGAGGAGTCGAGCAGGAGCTGTGACGAGTTTCTCTTTGATGGTATTGAAAGCAACGTCACACTCGGGAGACCGGACATACTTCACCGCTTACGGAGAAGGTTGGAAAGAGGCTTTGCAATCTTGGAGAAGTTCTCAACGAATCTTGACAATAGCTTGCAAGACCAAGAAAGCTGCGGAGCTGCTTGACATTCGAGGAGGTTCCCAATTCACAATTGCGGACACCTTCTCGGGATCAACAGCGATGCCCTTGGCGAGAGATGATATGACCAAGATAAAGCACTTCATCAAGCCAGAATTCACATTTGGAGAACTTAGCATAGAATTGGTACTCTCGAGCTTGTCTAGCACCAATCGCAAATGTTTGGCATGATCCTTCTTATTCTTGGAGAAGACCAAAATATCATCAAGATAGACCAAGACGAATTCATTGGTGTAGGGATTGAATATGAAGTTCATCATCCGAGAGAAAGTTGGAGGAGCATTGACGAGGCGAAAGACATGACAAGTATATTCATAAGAACCAAAGCTTGTTCGAATGCTGTCTTGGGAATATCTTGTTCACGAATCGAATCGATGATACCCCATCTGAAGGTCAAGCTTAGAGAACACCAGTAGCACCTTTGAGTTGCTCGAAAAGCTCATTGATGTTGGGAAGTGGATACTTGTTCTTGATTGTCTTCTTATTCAATGGACGGTGTCGGCGCAAAGTCGGTCCGTGCCATCCTTCTTCGGACAAAAGAACACCACAACCCCAAGGAGATGAACTCGGTGCGATCAAACCAGACGCTCTTGTTCATCGAGCTGCTTCTTCAATTCCTTCAGCTCATCAGGTCCAAGCTTGTATGGGCGCTTGCAAAGCGGGTTCGATGCGGGCTCAAGATCGATAACGAACTCAAGCGGCGATGAGGAGGCATACCGGAAGCTCTTACGGAAAGACATCTTGGTACTCACAAACATTGGAATCGAGAGATGGCATTCAATTCGCCCTTCT